>JARFJB010000472.1:3187500-3275000 GCA_036346205.1 Vesta saturnalis
TAAGGTAATACCCTTTTCTTGCTTCCGTGGGGACCAGAGTACCTTTTAAATATATAATACTATCGTAAGTGGCTGTAATGAGACCAGCTTTTTGTATAACCAGATTAATTTGATCGGAGTTGTGTGCGTTTGTCGTGTACGGATGATAACTTCGACGATCGCATTTCACGATCATATCCTCGTACCTGACCCCGGTAAATAGACTTTTCAACGATTCACCCATATCGTTTTAGTACTTTACAGGCGAGATATTGTAGAAGCTGAACCTCGTCTTCCCTTAACGATGTGCCCTTTTGTATAAATAGAGACCTACTGCCTTAAAAAATGTTAGATTTCTAAATGTTAGAATTTACATCAGTTCTACATACATAAAGACAAAATTTACATCTGCACGCGAAAAATAGTTACTTTGATCCGCTGTATATGAGCAAAATCCTTTAATGGTGCTGTAAATGTCAAGTGAACGTACAGTTTCAATCACCCGATCGCCTAATCTGAATCAAATCTCATCGGGGAGGAAGAGGGGTGCATTGTTCGTAAGGTAATACCCTTTTCTTAATACCCTTTTCTTGCTTCCGTGGGGACCAGAGTACCTTTTAAATATATAATACTATCGTAAGTGGCTGTAATGAGACCAGCTTTTTGTATAACCAGATTAATTTGATCGGAGTTGTGTGCGTTTGTCGTGTACGGATGATAATTTCGACGATCGCATTTCACGATCATATCCTCGTACCTGACCCCGGTAAATAAACTTTTCAACGATTCGCCCATATCGTTTTAGTACTTTACAGGCGAGATATTGTAGAAGCTGAACGTCGTCTTCGGTTAACGATGTGCCCTTTTGTATAAATAGAGACCTACTGCCTTAAAAAATATTAGATTTCTAAATGTTAGAATTTACATCAGTTCTACATACATAAAGACAAAATTTACATCGATTGGGGATTGTACCTTGATGGCGCAGTTGGTTAGCGCGGTACTCCAGCAAAGTACAGGTTGTAGGTTCAAATCCTACTCGAGGTAAACTTTTTGTTTGTATGTATTTAATAAAATTAATAAAAATTTTTAATTACATATTTACCTTTGAACTTATCCGTTCATAACAAAAACTTATAATAAAATAATATTGCAAGCTATTTATTATATATAAAATCTAAACATAAATGTCCACATATAAATGTACATATTATAATTATGCTCCTTAATAATTATTTGTAATTTTGCAACCTCTTAAACGTCTAATTATTTCAAGTGGTGGTGCTAAATCTCCAAAGCTGTCATTGAAAGCAACCCAATGACTACCTTCCTCTAGTGTCGTCAAAGTTCATGATAGCAGATACATTACGATGCAGTTTATGTGGCAAGGTATCGCACATAAACAACACTCCTCTAAAGAATGGCACGTCTTTAGCGTATTTATTTAGGTTGGAATCCGTTAATGCTCTCCGCGGTAACTTTATGAGTTTTTTTGGATACGGCTTCAAGTATAAAGCACACCCTTTCTTATAAAGCTTTAAATAAAGTCTCCTGTCGCGCCTTAGAGCCAATTTCTTCTTCGCCGCCGAGGCGTCGTTGACAGCTTTAGCAATACCGCTCGGACCACCGGCAAGGTCACCTGAGACCGGCGAATAGGGGTATTAGGAGTGGAAGAAAGCCGCCAGTTGTAGGTAAAGGGATGACTCTAGGCACTTGCACCTTCTTCCTTCTACTCGCAATCTTAACAGGCTTCTTAGTTCATAGTTCTTCTAATGATGAAGTTTACGAAGCAGCCTGTGGACGGTCACGACTTCCTGAAATCGGAAGTTGCGGCAAAGTATTGTCGTCTCTTTCTAGCATCAATTAGAGCAACTATTTGCGGAACTTCGGGGTACGGGAAGACCAATGTGATGATTAGCTTATTGGAGGCGTCGCATGGATCGAACAGTCGAAGTATAAATACTTAGAGCATGTACTTATACCGATAAAAGGTATTAAGTATAAGGTATTCCACGACAAGGCGGATGTCCTCATCCCGAAGTGATCGCTAAGAATTCCATAATGATCTTCGACGACATCTCGTGTCTCAATGAATTTCAGAAGAAGGCGACACTCGGGTATGGACTCCTTCTATATCGGTCAAACCTATTCGAAGATTCCTAAGTAATTGATTCGCGATAGTGTGAATTGATTAGTTATACAATCATGGTACAACAGTTTCGGAATGAAGAATTTATGTTGCAAGTAGTTATTAAATTAAACATCATAAACGAAATTAGTAACATTAAACAATCTAAAAATGCAAACATATTGTAGTGTGACTTAGTAGTATTTATGTTAATCTTACAACTTACTAATAATCGTAAAAGTAAAACAAATAATTATTATTATATAATAAAATATTATTGGTTTAGACTGCAAAAGAAATAAAGTAACCATCGAAGAAGGAAAAGAAGCATGGTAATTTGACTGTTTTCCACGTTATTATAACCCTAAAATACAAAAAAAATTTTTCATTTTCCTATCTCATCTTTTAATTTATTACTATTTACCGTAACAACGGGTGGCTTATTAACCCTCATGAATTGATGACATTCCATAATGGGTCTTCTAAAATGTTTTCCTCGAGGTGTTCCATAACTAAATTGGCAGTAACAGATGATAAAGGACTGCCCATGGCAGTGCAGAAAGTTTGTTTGAAAAACGAATCCTTATATTGAAAGTAGATTGATTCAAGAATAAGTTCAGCAGCATTTATAAAATTTTCCTCAGAATTATTTGTAAATTTAGAAATGTCTGTTCATTTTTCCTTTATATATTGTAATGCCAAATCAGTTGGAGTTTTAGTGAATAAGGATTGTACATCTAAACTAATAAGTTTAAAGTTATTAGGATTTTACCTGTGAAATGCCCATGAGTCTTTGGTATGAAAAGGTGATTTACCAAAGACTTTATTTAAAATTTTACTTAAATATTAAGATAATTTATATGTAGGTGACTGGATATTACTCACAATAGGTCTTAATGGAACATTAACTTTATGCAGTTTGGGTAGTCCATATATTTTGGGAGGTACTGAATTATTACATCGTAACATTTTATGAGTAAATTCATTTGATTCTCGTTTTTACATTTCGGTATAATTTGATTGACTTGTTTTTCAATGATTTTAGCGGGGTTATGTGTTAATTTGGTGTAAATATCACTATCGTTTAGTAGGGTTGACATTTCCTCTTTATATTTAGTTTTTGGAATAATAACCGTTTTGTTTGCTTTGTCGCATTTTGTGATAATAAGGCCAGGATTGTTCTTGATGAATTCTTTTGTTTCACTGATGCATTTTGTGTTGTGGGGTTGGTTATTATTATTGTTAGTTTTAAGGTGGTTTGTTTTAATTTAAACAATACAATGTGACAAATACATTGATCGACAATCAGTGTGCCAGGCAAAATGCACGCTCCACTAAAACCTCTTACTTCACACACACACACTATAGAAAATCCCAGAATATGATTACGGACATTTTGACTGAACTATAGATTCTCCACCCTCATCGTATTCTTGCTTTGATATTCATAATTGATGAAAAGAACCCAAAGAGCTCAATATTGAACGTCCAATCCAAGCTCCTGTTGCACATATAACTTTCAATCGCATACTTAGTGGAGTCTTAGCAACCAAGTCCTGATTCAGTCATTCGTTAAAACCTTGAATATTGGAATTTCCTCGGCTAACAGCAACACTTCCATACATCGCAGGCCGAATATCAAAATCATACATTCAAACACTAGTTGTTACTAAAGGACCAACACCCAAAATTGGTTGAATTCCAGCTTTAGTACTTGTTGTACTGTTAAATAGCGGTCCAGGAATTTATAACGTTCCACTCCAAAATCTTTATGAAAACCATGAGTAAATTCGTAATGTATTGCTGGCATACTTTTTACAATTTCTTCGTCATACAAATTCTCTGAAACTTGAAGTATAGATGCTTGAAAATCTTGCATCACCTCCTTCACCATGTAGTTATGCCACGATTCAGTTACTTTAGGTAAAGAACTTTTGATTTTCCAACTAGCAGGTATATCAGGTTTTGTTAATTCTTTACTTGAAACCATGTAGGGTGGTATGACATCAATATTTTTCTCCTCCAAGTAATGGCGACATTGCATACTGATATAATCACCACCAACAGGAGATTTTACAACAGCACGGGTCAGTACAATCCCATCTAAAACTGGTACTGCAGATGTATGTGTAGCTCCACTGTCGACAACAAGACACGTAGGACGACATTTGCAAATGCAGCGAGTGCAGCGTTTTTTGCTAAATATAAAGCTGGAACTTTATATTTTTCAAACATTAACTCTGCAATTTGTTCACATTTCGGTGGGGTTATCCACGGAGGTTCGGTAATTAAAATAGGGCGATCACAAGGTATAGCTCCTAATACAATTCTGTATGTGTAATCACTCAAATTCTCAAACATGTCCCAATTGTCGATCATCCCTTCTTTTAAAAATTTGGCTAGGTCCATGCTTGGTCGTTTAACATGAATGACGGTAAGTCTAATACTGTACTTATACTTAGGTTCACCGACATCATCATGAGAATCGGACCATACCCCAATGCTGCTCGGAATATCTAATTTCGGAGAGTCCTCGCCTCCATATCCAACTTGTACTGTGTTATGTCCAATATCCAAGACCAGTGCACCAACCTCATGTGCAGTGGGTATTTCACTTAACATTTTGCTCAATACGAATAAGCTATCAACTCGTGAGTTAAGATTCTAAGTGAAATTCACAAAAACTACGTGGGATTTAGGTTAGTTACTTAAATGAGTTTAAAAAGTGATTTTATTCGTTGATTATAAACACTGTACATAAAATTAAAATGAAAAATGAAATTTTTTAAATTTATTTAATTTCTCAACCACAAATTTGAACACATCATTTTTAATTCTATAATGAAAAATCTCACAAAAAATTTTGGATGCTCTCTCTATTTAAAATTAAACACGTTTATTATTCAAAATAGCAATTGGTAATAGCATTTGTACATAGCGCCTTGCCGATGAATATCATTTTCCCCATGGACAAAACGCTATACCAGTTAGGAGACAATCTAAACTAAAAATTTGCGACAAAAATGAACCTAAAACTCAATTGACAATATAAGTTTGTGATTATTTAATTTAAACGTAAATCACAATAGGTAGCAAAGTAGGAAATTCAGTACAAGAGCCACCATGACTAGGCCTCCAAATGAAAATCTTCCAACTATAAAATTACTTGTTGTGGGAAATGGTGGTGTAGGTAAAAGTGCAATTACAATACAGTTCTTTCAAAAAATGTTTATTACTGATTATGACCCCACTATTGAAGATAGCTATCTTCAACATGTTGAAGTTGACGGGCAATGGTGTGTATTGGATGTTTTAGACACTGCCCGGCAAGACGAATTTAGTGCCATGAGAGAACAATATATGCGAAAAGGAGATGGTTTTCTTTTAATATATTTAGTCACAGTTAAAAGCAGTTACGAAAATATAATTCCTTTCCATAAACAAGTACTTCGAGTTAAAGACGGGGATGTTTATCCTATGCTCTTGGTTGGCAATAAGGTGGATTTGGTTCATTTACGTAAAATAACTGAGGAACTAGGATGAGAATGGCCACATAGGTTGGGAATACCATATATTGAAACAAGTGCAAAAGATCCTCCATTAAACATTGATGCTACTTTTCATGAAGTGGTTCGCATTATACGTAACCAACCTCAGGCTGGATTAGAAAAACGAAAAAAGAAAAAATTGCAAATTTTTACTAATATTCACCGTTCGTGAGGGAAGCTAATGTTTTGGTAGTGATGGATTTTAAGTTTTGGTGTCGTCCTGATGTGAGAGGTAAACAAAAACTGGTACTAAAATCACCAATGAGATTTGGACCGTTTATCTTGTATCGGACTTTTTCATTCAACAGGCGGTTGGAGTCTCTTAAACGATTTAAAATCCACGTCATATTTTTTAAATAGGCAAGATCGAACGCGGCTGCTGTTGGGAGTTTGACCGGCAATATCAAACGATGTTGCTCGCCGAAGTTGAGGTCTGTATGAAGAATTAAAATCCGGCGAAATTTGTTTCGTTCTTAATGATGTGGGAAAAGGTCCGCTAATTAGGCTACTAAAGTCATTTTCATCAATTGGCTGTTCTAAATCGGCGAATTAAAAAAATTCGTGGTCCATTGAATCGATTGATCCAAATGACAAACTGCACTGTTTTACCGGCGAGCATAGGAGTAGTATTACCCCCAATAAACGGGCAAATTGATCACCAACTGGTACACTAAACCCTTATGGTCAGAAACATACTTTAATTTCGAATCTCAAAATCTTATTAATTTCAAAAGTAATGTTATTTATGCTTTAGTTGATCGGGCAATTACTTTATCACACCCACAATTCATACCTGATAATCTTAATAAAATAAAAAAACCTCTCATTAAAAACAGTTACCCACTACATTCTATTAACAAGTATTTCAGAAAACGAATTCATTGGATATACAATAAACATAAATATAAGAACAAACCTAAGTAAAAAATACCATGTTTTACCATATCTACCCAATATTACCACTTATATTAGAAAAAATATTCTTAATAAAACACAACAGAAATATCAAATTACCTTCAAAAATTTCAATACCGTCAATACTTTTCATATCAAACTTAAGTCTAGTGTTCCCGATGGTGATAAATCAAATTTAGTATATAAAATTAATTGCAAAAATTGTTCCAAGGCTTACGTTGGCCAAACTTCACAATTTATCAAAAAGCGAATCCCCCAGCACTTATATTCTATTAAAAATAAACGTAGTGACAGCAATCATTACCTCGATTTTGGTCATACTTTTGATTTCGAAAATAAAAAATCCTAGCTTATGAAAATATACATGTTATATATATATATATATATATATATATATATATATATCGCAATTAAAAGACATAATAATTTTGTAATTCATTATACACTAGGAGGGAATTTATATATGTAGGTTGGTATTAAGTGTGCAGTAATTTGTTGGTATTACTATTAAGACACCCGTTGTTACGGTAAATATTAATAAATGAAACGTTGCGATATGAAACTGAAAAAAATTTTGTATTTCAGCGTTATAAGAACGTGGAAAACAGTCAAATTAATATCATTCTTTTCCTTGTTCGATGGTTGTTTTATTTCTTTTGCAATCTGAACCAAGAATCTTTCATTATGTAATAATTATTATTTGTTTTACTTCAAGGATTATTGGTAAATTGTAAGATTAACGTAAATACTACTAAATCACACTACAATACGTTTGTATTTTTAGATTGTTTAATGCTACTAATTTTGTTTAGAATATGGGCATGGTATATATATATATATATATATATATATATATATATATATATATATATATATATATATATATATATATATATATATATATATATATATATATATATATATATATATATATATATATATATAATGCTTGAATTATTGAAGAGATGGAAACTTGAAACATATCGTTTAGCGGACACTGAATATAAATAAACCTATAGTGGATCCTTTAAAGCAAATCGTCAATTCGGAAGTTAAAGTAGAACCGGTGAAATTAGAGTTCAAACAAGTACCTACCGCAACGTCAACCCCTACTACGTTTAAGTTAAAATCTCCTGTTACTCCTTAATTCGTTGAAGCCGGTGTGGAACCGACACCTGCTACGTTCAACTTCAGACCCCTGGTTCCACCTTTATTCATCGAAGGGGGCGTTATTGCAGAAACAGATTCTATCGAAAAGAAGGAAGAGCAGGTGGAACCATCTAATTTAACGCGATTACTCGATGACTCTGGCGTTGCCGATGAATTCTTAAGAGCAGTATCATCCTTTACATCGCTACTATGTTGAATTATTGAGCCGTGGGAACCGAGAACAAGTTGACAACACATACGGACTTCGTTACTACGATGCAAGCTTAGACAAATGGGCTATCGGAGATTCTCCGGTGGAGATAGAAGGACCTAATCTAATTATAAAAGATGAGACATATGAAGGAGCTACCGGACTATACGACTGCTTATATTGAAAAAGCCGAAAAAGTACAGGCTGAGAGACTAGACGGTCTATGTCGATATTTTGGTTAAAACTAACGCATATAGGAAGAATCACGACCCTCACGAAATGTTTTTCTTTCATGACATCATCAAGAAGTTATCGAATAGAGCAAAGGTATGTGTATACTGGAATACTCCTATCAAACTTATTGAACGGCTAGGTTGATACATGTATCAGAAGTAGCAGGTCATACGGAACATGATGACAAAATCATTAGTATTGAAGAAGAGCTCCGAGAATAAGGTGTAATTGCATAATAATGTCCATAAGTTTGACAGACATTTGCCATCGCATTTAAGACATGCAACTACAAATATCTAATTAATTTGGCATGATAATTGCGATATGCAAGGTAACAGACCTTGTAGTGTCTTTGATCTCGTCCTAGCAGATGAATCTGCAACTAGGAAATACGTAGATAAGGCGAATTTAAAGCTGAGGACGGTGATTACGTTGCGCAGGGTAAAAGAGTCTGCACCCTTATCGATCCTACACTAGATGCGTATGTAGCCACCAAAAAGTATATTGATAGGTATAAAAGAGTTCTAGACCATAAAATAAAAAGTTATATCGATTTCAAAATTATTTAATTAATCGCGTATATAGTGAAATAAGTATACTTAGTAGGGATATTCACAATATCGGTAATAAGTTGCATTAGCAGTAATGCCTCTAAATCCTGTTGGTTGCCGAAGAATTGCATATGTCCGCGCGGAAGAATTTCATAAGGAAGCTAACCATCGTTAAGCATCTAAATGACTGTGGACGCCCTCTAAAGTCGAAAAATGCCGACGAAGTCTGTTGGGCGATGGATTCCCTTTTGAAGGAAAGTAAATCTCCCGATAACTCGCAATCCAATTAAGGACGTGAATTCTATAATAAACATTTTGAAAAGTTAATGAAGTTATGCAATACATCTTTATTCAACGTATAGTGTGAAAAAGGCGGCTATTGTCGGAAGGGTTATAAGAACTTTGAACAACGCATTATGCAAACGATTTAGCTTTAGAGGTAAATACATATGGTTAGATGTGTTGCAGGAGATTACTTTCGAATATAATAATAAAGTGCATTCTACGATTAGAATGAAGCCTAAAGATGTAGCAGCATCGACATACTTACCGATATTTCATAATATTAAGGTAAAGGGGATAGCGAAATTTAAAATTGGAGATTACGTCTGGATTTCTAAATATTTGCGAAAGGCTACACCACCACCTTTCCGCCGCACTATTTAAGAACTACAGAAAACAGCTCATCTGTATGTATTTCTCGTTCAGAAAGTATTGCGTTGTAAGGAAATCAACTACGCGTTCGATGGCTATGGATAAATCCTCCTCGTTTAATAAATCGGATTTTGTATAACACGTATATATATATATATATATATATATATATATATATATATATATATATTATATATATATATATATATATATATATATATATATATATATATATATATAATAAATAATTTCTTAACCTAAATCCATAGTAGCAGGGATATTACAATGTCCCCAAGGCAGCGTATCGATACCATTAGGTAGCAAATACCTCTATGCTTTATCATATACCTTCTATCCTGTATCATTAATTCTCTATCATTTATGTTGCGCCATCCATCCTCTGTGCTCTATGCTTTATCAACCAACTTCTATCCATAATTATCAATTCTCTATCATCTATATTCCGTCATCCATCATCTATGCTCTATGCTTTATCATCTATCTTTTATCCTCCATCATCAATTATCTTCTGTACTCAATTATCAATTCTCTACTATCTATGCTCCGTAATCCATTTTTTGTGCTCTATGCTTTATCATATATCCTGAATTCTCTATCATCTATGTTACATCATGTAACATCCAACTTCTGTGCTCCGTGTTTTATCACATATCTTCTATTCTGTACCATCAATTATCTATCATATATGTTACGTCACACATCATCTATGTTATGTTTATCACATATCTTCTAACCTCTATCATCAATTTTATATCTATGTTCTATCATTCGTCATACATCATCTACTCTCTATGCTTTATCATTAGCTCTCTATCATATATGTTCTTTCATCAGTAATCCATCATCTATCTTAAATTCTCTATCTCATTTTTTCTATCTTCTATCATTCATTCTCTATCATTGATCGTCTATCCTGCATCCTCTATGCGTTATCCTCTGCCATCTATCCCTTATGCGTTATTATCCATCTTCTATCATTTATGCGTCATCATCAATGATCTATCATCTACCTTCAATCGTCTATCGTCTATTCTCCATCACTATTTTATCATCTAATGCAGCATCAACCATTATCAGAAAAGGTGGCAATAATATGAACGTCATTTACACATCGCATTCTCCTACATTTGTAATATTAAATTGTGACTCCTACATTATCTGCTCTTATTGGTTAGGTATATTTTCTGGACTTATTTGGCGATAACAAATAAGTCTTGATTATTACAGTCCATAATTTAATTATTATGCATAATACTGATTTCGTTTTATAATTATGTAGTTTAATGTACCTAAGCATACGATGCTATCTAGTGTCATTTCTAAATTTATACCAATCATAATAATTATAACATATTTCTAATCATGAGTTCTGACTTCTACATTACCGGCTATTAATCGATACTTTAATTATTATACATAATACGTATGCGTTTTAATATACCTGTATGTTGTATAATAATATTCCTAAATTGATAGCAACCATTTCTAATATTATCTTGCAGTACAGGATTCTTGCGGTTTTATCAAAACACTTATTTGTACCGTGTTCTAACTATACTGTTGCCAACTTTTGATGTAATTACATCGTAATAGAGTAATTACCTATATTTTGCATAATAGAACCTTCTTAAGAGGTGACCACACCCCTTTAAGTGGAACTAGGCGCATTATTCACCCGCGGTATTTCGTGGGAATGGACCGGATATCAGTTTCCAATCTCAAATGAACTTCAGCTAGTGATCGGTAACTAAGGACTCTTTATGACCCATGAAGTCATATATTTTTTTTAGATTTAAAAAAATAACTATACAAGCTCCAATATAAAATCCACGAGAAATTATTAGGTAATAAACGCCTCTATCTCTTAGCAACCGCACCCTCAAGCCCTAAATTTGGTACATAGTGTCATGTTTGTCTTATGATATTATTACAGAACCTCAGATTCAAACGCCAAGTATTTCTTTGTAGAGATGCCATCCGCTGTACCAAAGAGGCTCGTCACGGCAAGTAATTCAAATATGTTGAAGATGTAGTTCTTTCTTTAGAGTGTATTTTGTAACAATAAATTACTATTATCGTGTGTTTATTTACCCGCATGGTATTATCCCCAATGTGTTTACCCGTATCCAGCTATCCGAATGCAATCACTCGCATCCCCCATGTGCTTACTCCTATGCAGCCATCAGCATGCAACCATCCACACTCAGTCATTCCCAGTGTGCCGCTGACGTCATAATAAATAATATTTCTACATCCGCAGCTTCAATAATTTTAAGAATTGGATATTATTTATATTAGAACATTCTAGAATCTACATCATATGTAGTAATAGCGAAACTAAACAATTTCGGTATTACTACGTTATATCGACTTTCTTAATATAGAATATAAATAAACAGGATGCTACTTACATTTTATTAATGGCATTAGGTAGTTATTAGCAAGTTCGTTGCATTTTATCAATTGTTTTGATGATACATCGTTATTGTGGTAATTGTAAACATATTGCAACTTCCTATTTAATAACTTATCTGTTATAATTTTTGATTTACTAACTTTGCATATCAGAAATTATTGATGTACAGGTTGCCCCATTTTCGTATGTTTTACGGGGTATCTCGCTTATTTTTTAGGTTAGAACCTTGCGGTTTTCGCGACACCGTGCTATTTTTTAATCAATCCAAAGATGCATTAATCAAATTTGCCATAGCCATCTTAGTTTGTGTGCTACAGGGCGATTTTGGAAAAATTGCATTTTCAGTCATCCCCTGTAACTCTGTTATTGTCAGACATATTAAAAAAGTAAAAACTGATATTTGTAGATTTTTTTTACTTAGAATCCAGTGGTGTACTCATTTATCTTTATAAATAACGTGACGAAATGATGTTTTTTCTATAATTTAGACTGATGATAGTGGATAGCCGTGGGTAACCATGGTAACGCAAAAAATAAAATAATTATCGTTCTGCCATTACTTAGGTATTTGATTTTTGAAGTTTCTGCTTCTCTCAAATTATTCCTGGTTACATTTTCCCAAAATTAGTGCCGATATTTATAGTTATTCGTTGTTTTTGTTTATTGTTATCGTTCTTGTTCTTGTTGTTGTTGTTGTTGTTTAATTGTTTTTTAATATGGCTCGAAACCAAAAATTTGAAAACTTTGAGGAATGTGATATGAATACCTGCTTCATATTATGTAATGAAAACGCAGACCAGGCCTTAGAACTCTATCTGAACAGGTCAGTTAATCTTTACCTTAGAATTTGTATTTACTTTATATACCTATTTTGTCATATAGATATCCCGAAAGAAGACAACCCGACAGAAGAATATTTCAAAAATTAAAATTTTATTTTGCCAACATGGATGTTTTCACAAACCTCGACCACGGATTTACAACAAAGAGAACAAGGAATCAGAGATCAACGTTTTAGCAGTTGTTCAAGCCACTCCTGAAACCTCGTGCAGGAAAATAGATGTAGAGACCGGTGTGTCTAAAACAACAGTGCAAAGGATTTAAAAAAAAACATAAATTCAAACCCTACAAGTATAAACCTGTTCATCATCTGCACCCTGGTGATGCTAAACGTAGATTGGAGTTCTGAAATTGGTTTATAAATATGAAAACTCAGGACAATGATTTTGAAAAAAAAAATATTTCACATTTTACAAGTTCCACTGAGTTGATGCGGGTGGTCGTGTCTTTCTGCATGAAGATATCGATGAGTATGAGTTTCCTTTCGGAGTACTGTATAATTAATTTTGTTTCCAAGTTTTGTAATTAAAACGTCCAAAAAAATAAAGTTTTTAATATAGGATTTAGCACTTACACAAATAGGTTCTAGTTGTTTTGAGAGAGAGAGTTCATGAGTCGGCGAATTAAAAACACTTCATTTGTGGAAAAAATCCCCAAAATTTACGGTTTACCAAAAATCCACAAAGGGAGTAACTGGCCATTACGCCCTATTGTAAGTGCTTTCAATTCTCCAACGAGGTGAGTTTGGCAATTAACACGTTTGCCAAACATGGTCAAGTACTTTTTAGATATCTAAAGTAACTACCCGATTGTTCTAATGTATTGTTCCAAACTTAGGTCACATATGAAAGAAGATGGCAATTGGTCGGTAGTTGAAGGAATCGGTTATTTCGCATTGTTTGGGAGTAGGTAGAACATTTGCTAACTTTTATGATGGAGGATGCTCCCCAGCTGGGGTACTATCTGGACCAGTCGCCTTATTGGGATCAAGCCTATTGATGATCGATTCTAGGAGTTTGTGCCGAAAAGGAATTAAATAAATTAAGGCGCGAGTTTGATGCAAATAACTCCACAAAAAGATTATCTTTACCTACAGAATCAGCACATCAGCACATGCTTTTGGGGGAAATGAAGATGTATCAAAGTTTCCTCGTTTAGAAGCGTGTTTGTTATGTGGTCGACCCAATGTAAAAGTCAAAACGAGTCAAAGGAGTAAAAAAGTAGTCGCAAAAGCATTTGAAGAGGAACTAAACATTCCGGATTTCGTAGCTAGGTAGTGGTTGTTGATCAATTTTTAGAAGAAGAATGGCGTCTATTAAAAAAAAATCAGTGCTGAAAGGGCAATTGTTGCTGATGTAGTGTGCTCTGATTGCACCTTGCAACATTTTCAACACTGATGAAAATGGTCTATTTTTAAAGTTTTTTCCAGACAATCATTTATTTTCCAAGGCAATAAATGCCACGGTATCAAGCACAGTAAGGATAATTTGACGTTTGTTTCTACTGGCTGTCAACATGGAAGATTCATAAAAGTTAAATCGACGACTCCCCATAGGAAACGCCTCAGAACCTAGGTAATTTAAAGACGTCCAGTGATATCCCGCAACTTGTCGGTCAAACGAGAAGGCATGGATAACCACAGAATTATTCAATGAGTACACAACAACCCTCCACTTTTGCGTAATGTAAAACTTCAGTTCAGTTTGTTTCTCCAAACACGACGTCAAAACTACAGTCACTTAATCAAGGAATCATCCAAAACTTATAAAATAGTGGTAACGGTAATCGTTAAACTAACTCGAGATACAAACCATTCACCACAAATAATGCTTTTGATCCAGTCGGTAGATTAACGTAGGGTGATTCAATCTTTTGGTTTGCTTAATTACCTCAATTTCTGCTTGATTACTTCGACTGAACATCAATATAAAAAAAATTTCAAGGCAACACTAATAAAATGATCTCGGACGCCAAGTTATTTTTAATAATGCTCGGAATGACTAAATCGAGTTCTACAATAAAAATTTTATCAAAATGTAAAAAACAAAAAAAATATACAGACTATGTTTATTAACAGTTAAAATGACAGGGTTAAATAAAATATATCTTAAAACTAGTTATAGCCCTAAATTACTAATTAATTGTTATAGAAATACCTGTTCGTAAAATTTTGTACACAAACTTTTTAATAACCTCTGGTATCTACACGATTACGGATCTGTCAAACAAGGTGATGTCATCTTTGCATTAATATTGCGCAATATCTCGAAATAATGCTTAACGTTGTAAACCACGCCCATAAATGGAATTTTCCTTCTTATAAATTTATCTTCATGAAATTGAATAATCCGTTTATTGCCTTTTATTGAAGTATTGAATGCAAAACTTGCAATAATAGAATGAAAGCGCACGTAAAATGTAATTAAAGTAGAAAAGTAATTGTAATAAATGTGTAAATCAAAGTAAAAATAAAAGAAAAGAAAGTGCCTGAAAAAAGCAAATGTTTTAATTTTTAATATTATGCGTTATAATATATCTTACCATTAAATCAATGGCACTTTCACAAAATTTAGGTGGAAACCAAAAAAAGCTTCCTAACAACACAACTTTCATCAGGAAGTAAAAAAAAAATGGATGCTTTGAAATTGGATGATGATATAGCGGTGCGCAAAAGATATGAGCAGAAAAATAATTTAAAGTGGGAGTATAAACCTTTAAGAAGTAAATACCCTTAAGAAGATATGCACTTAAGTTACACCAAAATGCAAATTAAGTTGCCTACCTCATAGCTATAATGTAAAAATAATTAAAATTTTTTTCGTATATTTACAACTGAATGAACGAAGGACCTAAATTACGATATATTTTAATACAACTCAAAATGGGTTGTTACAAACTTCAGAACCTTTTGCCATCATGAGGTGGCCAAGATTGTTCTATCGAAAACGGTGACACGCCTTCCATCTCTATTATATGTTATATTCTAGCTGTGTTGGTGGCTGAAAAATCCTGGAGAAGTGTTAGCCCGTCTACAATTATCAATTCGGAAATGTGGAGTTCCTATCGATGCACAATCAAATGAAGCACACCAGGTTGCTCCTACATCTTATGATTCTCACCCTACAGTAGGAAATGTTCCTTTTGAAGATTTCGTACGGTTTGACAGCGACATTGCAGTATGGGGAACCCTATCTGATGCTGAGATTCTGGCCTCACAAGACACTCCACAGGGATGCGAAGACCAAACTGACGACGATGAACGCTGAAGGAAGCCTGCATGTCCCTGAACTTTGCAGAAAAATATTCGAGTAAATATACGTACATATACATACGTATGTACCTCCACAATTATGCTCAATAATCTCAATCATTGTACATATGTTCAACGTATTTGTAAGAAAATATTATTGTTCCAATTTTAAGTTACTGAGAAAGACAAATAACAAGAAAGGTTAGAAAAGTAGGAATTTCCGAAAGTATTATTTACTAAACGAATTTTAAGCTTTTTTTTTGATTATCGATAACATGTATTTAATTAAAATTAAGTATCATAGTTATGCAGTGCTTTAATAATCCAAAAAATTTACATTTACTAGTAAAATGCATTCAATCGGTAGAATAGGCTTCACAGCTAGGCGTAACGGGTGACTGCCCTGGCACCGTATAGAGTGGAGCACTAAACGGAGTTGGAAATTTTTGGTCATATATTTTGTAATTTCCTGCAATATGAAAATGCACACTTTCACGATTATTACACATAGCAAAATGCTTACCTTTTAGGGATTTAATCAAGTATTTTTCGATTTATATTTTATATAAATTTATACGTTTCATTACAGTTCCAGTTATTGTCCTCAGTAAATGGCAACAACTTTAAGAATTACTTGAAATGTTAGAACAAATTTATGTAATATTAAAAGATGAAAATGCAAAAATAAACCTGCTATTAATATAACAGTTTGATAAACATTTAAAGCCAACTATGGAATCTAATTTTAGTAAAGAATAACTAGATCCAGATCCTTAATAAATTAAATATTATTAAACTGCTTTGAAGGTGAGAAATCAGAACACCCTCTAACGCACGAAGGCTAACAGTGAAAAATGTCATAATCAAAGAATAAATTTAACAACGTTTAATCAAATTATGTTGTGAAAAACCTTAAATTGTAAAAGAATTCACAAATAGAAAGTTAACATACCAATTAAAGGTCTAGTCGAATCTAACAAAGAAATAATTTTTTTGTTAATAATGTAATTGTTATTGTACTGTAAAAACACAATGTAGTACGTTTAATATAGACCAAAAAATTATCCCAAAATTTCTCTATGTTAAAGAAATTTTAATAACAAATTGATTCATTATCCTTTAAATGTATGAAAATAAATTTTGACATTTCATCTAAACGTCAAAAGTTAAAATTTGATAAATTTTTCAAGCAACAATGTAATGGACAAGCTTTGGTAATTAAAAAGAAAACGTTATAAACCTTACTAATCATGTATTTTCAAATGATGCTATTGAAGTGCTTTCTAAGGGCGGAAATTTTGCGATAACACCAAGAGTAATACTGTTTGAAGATAATTTCCATTGTTGAGAACTCTATTAAACCTTTATCATTGGATGCTTGCAAATGAAGTTAGATATAAGAAAAAAACTTATCATGAACTAGCAAAATATCCTACAACAAAATTTTTTTTAAAGCTAAAGAACATAATAGATTGTCATTCCTTAAAAAATAAAAATTAACTCTGAAACTCTTCCACCAAAACTATATGGTCTACCAAAAATTTGTAAACGTAAAGACCTATTGTGAGAGCAATTGGTTCTTCTACTTACAATCTTGCAAAACATCTTACTTTTTATTACAACCTCATATAGGTAAAACACTCTGTTATACTAAAAATTGTGCCGACTTCATTGAAAAAATACATAATTTCAAAATTTTTGACAAATGAATTCAAATGTTTAACAAAATCACTCCAGATAATTGGTATTCACCTAAAAATAATAATGTTATTACACATGCTACACGTAGACATAAAGAAAAATTAGTGCTTAATGTTGGTACTGCCTTTCTTCCTCTTATATCTAGGTAATGTTACAAATAAAATTCTAATTAATCATTGCAGTAGGACTGTTTTTAAACCTACAACAAAGATTAAAGAACATTTAAAGTCACCTAAAGATATTTAAAACCCAATGTCATCTTCCGTCTTGTTCTTGCGGAAAAGATATTGTAACGACAATTCGTAGCTTTGAAACAACACATAAAGAATATATGAGATTTTGTAGCGTGGGTCAGCCAGAGAAATCTGCGGTAGATGAGCATGCTTTAAATAATTTAAATCCTGACATTCAATTTGGTAATATAGAAATATTCTCAAGACAAATCCATTATGTTCGTTTATAAAGTGAAGCGATTGAAATATATAAATATCATAATAACCTCAATAGGCAAGACGAACTCTCCGTTTAAATGGGGTTTGGTGTCTTATAATTAAAAAAGGCACAATGGTATGTCAAGGTTTTTTCGCTGGTTTCCTAGACCTTGAAGTAAACTCTTTACCAATTAGACATGTTAAATCACTACAGCACTATAAAAATGTAACATATGTAGTTAAAATTAGAAATCATTGTGTTTTCACTTTGCAACAACAATTCTAATTATAAACCATAAACTACGTATTTCTCTATTAGATTTGACTAGATCTTTAATTGGTATATCAAGTTTCTACTCGGGAACGCTTTTATCAATTTAAAATTAGAGTTTTTCACAACTTTACACTTACATCATAACTTGGTTAAATTTTGTTAAATTTGCTTTTTGAAGATGATATTTTTCACTGTTATCCTTCGTCTGTTAGAGGGTGTTGTGATTGGTCATCTTCAAGGCATAGTTGGCTTTACACGTTTTTTTTTTTTTTTTATGATTGTGGACCTGAACAGGCTAAATAAGGCCTATCGTGCTAAAGCACTCAGGAAGATGGATAGAGGGATAATGAATTGCCAATAGATGCCTATGAACAGCTACCTTAAATTTTCTCATATCATAAGTGAGAGGAAAACAGGAACTAGGGAGATCATTCCAGAGTTTAGAAGCCGTGTAGAAAAATGTGGATTGCGCCCGTTTGGTACGACAAGTGGAGATTTGTACTGCATACTGATGATGTGAATGAGCGAACCGAGTGTTTCTCGCAAAGATAGCCGGAGATGGTATCAAAGAATGTAATTCACCAGCACAATAGCCGTTGTAATAACGATAATACAAAGAAAGAACTGAAACCATCCTTCTATGCTCAAGGGACTGTATGTGAGAAGTTAAGGACGGGTCATTTATAAGCCTAATCGCTCTCTTTTGAATACGATCAACGATATCGAGAGCGTATTGGGGAGCACTAACCCAAAGGTGAGAATTATATTCCAGATGAGGCCGAATTTGGGCCTTATACAGCAGAAGGAGTTGTCGAGAGGTAAAGTACTGCTTAGATCTGTACAAAAAGCCTATTTTACGAGCAGCTGTTTTGGTAGCTGACAGAAGATGGTCAACCCATGAGAGATTTGAAGATACAGTCATACCCAACAGAGTAATAGAGTCTGAAAACTTAAGAACTGAACCAGTCATACTTACAACAGGAAATGATCGATCTTTTTTGGCGGACATAAGGCCCGCGTTAATGCTAACTTCTTTTGAAAAAAAGCCATCAACTACGACACGTGTTCGTCTTTTATCAAGGAAACTAGAAACCCAGTTGATGAGCGTATCATTTAACCTAAACTAGGTGAGTTTGGCAAGTAAACACTTATGCCAAACTTGGTCAAATGCCTTTGAGATATCTAAAGCAACTACAACTGTTTCACCGGACTGCTCTACTGTATTGTTCCAAACTTGGGTCACATATGAAAGAAGATCGCCTGTTGAACGACTTTGCCTAAACCCATATTGGTGGTCACTTAGGAGTTTGTTAGTTTCAAGGAACGTGAGCAGTTGCTGATTGATGGCTTTTTCGATGATTTTAGACAGGACAAGCCCTATTGAACCAGGGTTGGGAACGTGAATGACCTACACGGTACTGTTTTTTCGGAATGTATAACTCCATTCCCATGAGGATGACTTCAGATACTGAAAGAGCGATGTCCGAAGAAGAGGACGACTTAAAACAATATTCATGCCATGGAAAGGTTGAAAAGAAATCCCGTAAATCACTCCATCGAGCTGACTTAAAACACGTTTATCAAACTGTTATATTAATAGCACGCCTTTTTTTTTGCATTTTCGTCTTTTCTTGTTTTGTAAATTTGTTCTAACATCTCAATTAATTCTTATAGATATTACCATTTACTGAGGACGATAACTTAATTGTTCGTTTTTGTTAATTTATAACACGAACGTGTATAGAAAATGCTTACTTACGCTGTGTTGTATTATTTAAATTTCTTAATACAAGTGTTTTGTTGTTCCATTATTATACACCCAGCAAATTAACAGACTTCTACCACATAACTGCAATGCGCATGTGCTACCAAGAAAGAATATTATGGCATAACCAAATTGTGTAGCAGTGGCCAGCTGAAGAAGTAAGTGGCGTTATGTTTATATGAATGACTACAACTTTGGCTTACGCAACGCTAAGTTATTACTCTGGTACTTATACCAGCAATCGAATAAGAAATAGTAATAGAGATTGACATGGTGTAAATTATTAAGGAATTTACACATAGAACAACTTAAAGTTTTTTATATGGTTTATTAGGTACTTATTTACCGTCCGTGTGTATATCCATCCGTCCGTTCGCCTGCGTTTTTCTGTCTAATCGGTTAGACGGACTTTACCAAATTGGTGCCAGAAGTTGCTTAGGTCCTGAATATGTGCAAATCACATTGGTCCCTACATCAGTTCATCCTTCGGCGCTCTCCTGTCTAAACAGTTATAAGCGATACTTGCTTACAACTTCCCATGGGTTATCTTTGTAGATAAATTAGGATACTTTAAGTGATTGCTGAAACATATTTGGATTTGACTAGGTACAAAAAAAAAGTAAAAAAACGTGAATAATGGTGTGTACATTTTTGGAGGTATTCTATTTGGTATGGTAAAATATAATTTGAATCAGAACGAAAACAAAAGATATCAATAGGCACAACAAATAGGTTTATGTGGATAGGTGGGGGCCGAGAAGACCCTCTTATTCAAGTGAGAGCTTAGGGTGGGACCGGCCCCGTCAACCAGTATCCTGAACGCAGACAACCGTTTTTGATTGTCTGGAATTGAATTAAATTTTAAAACAGTAGGAAACGATGCTCAAAGCCGAAAATTACGTGCAGTCAAATTATGATGAAACTGAATGTAAATGATGTCCTAAGGGCCAAGTACCTCGACCAATGCATTGAATACTCCGCTCAGATACCACAAGCCATAGCCATTTTAATCACACGCAGAGACAAGTATTGTTTTTAATACCATATTAATTAGATTGAAAAAAGAAGGAGATGACGAAAGATGCATATTGTAGATATTGTTCAAACCTTCAGGAACAATGAGAACTTCCCTTAACAAATTATATGATCAGAAAAAAATAGATTTACCAATAATGCGCTCTATAATTTGGTTCTTTGCAGTTTGTGGTATAATTGTTTATTTGAAATGAATTTAAATGCAGATGGCTGGTCAGCACAAGGCCCTCCTGACTATTTGTATTAGGAGTAAGTTTTATTTTTAGATAATAAATTGACATAAAGGTATTGTGTTAAAATAATGTAGGTTAAATGCGAGCTGTATATTTAAATTGGCGTGTATAATTTAACTTTAGAACGTATATTCATGCATCTCAAGATTACCATTACGAATAAATAGGACAATTGAAACTCAAATAAGGAAGTAATTAACTGCTGCAACTGCGACTGGATTTAAATGCACTTGGGTCAAGGACGGCAAAGTCTATATTAAACAATATGAAGATGCATCTAATAAATTTGTTCCTGTTGGAACAGAGTTAGAGTAGTTAGAGTAGTTATATAGCGTACAATTCACAGACATAATTAAACATCAAGTTGTAATTTCACTCTCTTTTCCTTATTCTTTATATTTTATAAGTAATTGTTTTTTTTTCTTATTTCGTTTTTCAAAATAGTTCCACAAAAGAGAATTGATCAATTTAATATCCAATGTAAATTCACAGATAGCCACCAACAAATTTTTACCTCCAAATATAACTTTTTAACATGTTTTTACCAAAATATCAGGAGTATGAATAGAAATTTTGATGAGTTGGAAATTATTTTGGAGGATATGGATTTCCAATTTGATATAATTGTATTGGGGGAGTATTGGTTTGGCGGCAAGGACCTCATAAATGATGGCATTTTTAATATTCAAAATTATAAAGCTCATTGTCCATTAAACAATTTCAATCAAAATGGTGGCGTGTGGTATACGTCAGGAATAAATTGACCCAGAACATTAGATAAGTGAAAAAATTCTTTCAGATTGTACCCGTATGCTTATGAATATAAACTCTGAATATATAAAATTGATATTGTAGCTGTATACAGATCTCCTGCTGGACCCAATTGAGCCGCTCTTGACGTATAATACCATAATCATAGGAGATAATAATATTGAAATCCGAGATGAGTATAGGACAAACTAAGGTGACAAATTTCTAGGATTGGTGGAGGGGAGGGTATTCATGCGAAGAGTCACGGTCGCTACCAGAATTAATCCAATACTAAGACAACGTGTTGATGGGGACCATCAGACTCATTCTTGGACCACGTTTTCTCTAACATAGATATGCACTTCAGGCCGTAGTCCTAAATTACAATATTACAGACCACAGGGCAGTATTCTTTGCTAATGAGCATTCTAATCCTAAATCTACCCCTTCCGAAAACAGTAATGTGCGCACAGTTAAGAAATTTAATTTAGGTAAATTCTCGGATCCCATACGCGTTATGGACTGGTCGTACATATGTTCTTGTACTGATCCTAACATTGCTGCTTCAAAATTTGTGCAAATTCTGAGTGAGACAGTCGAACTCTCGTCAACCATGAAAACAATGCAGATAAACCATAAGCAGAAAGACACAAAATCATGGAAGACTATAGGTCTGATGGTCTCACTCATGAAGAAGTAAAAATTATATAAAAAATTCAGTGAAGAACCGTTTAATGTTAAATTAAAATCTTATTGTAAGAACTATAAAAATTAATTTAGAAGTCCAACTCGTAAAGCAAAAGATGAATACTCTAAAAATAAAATTTACTCAAGCAGAAAACGACACAAATAAGTATGGGAAACCATAACTTCAGCCATTGGTAATAAAAGTAGAAACACTAATATTAAAAATATCAACATTCAGGGTAAATTAGTAAGTACAGAGGAGGATCGTGTGGACTGTACAAATGCTTTCAACTACCATTTTGGCAGAGTTGGTGCAAGGATGGCAGAGGTGGATTGATTTTGTGGAAGCTGATGAGGCGGGTATCTCCGAGACGATAAACCAGATTAAGGGGGGGGGGGGGTCCTGGATGGGACGGTAATACAGTAAAAACGATCAAAGAAATTAAACAATTTATCCTAAATATTTTAAAACATCAATCTTGAAAAGCAAAAACCCAACTATCCTAGAAAACTATAGGCCAACATCGGTGCTTTCCAATATAGCTAAAATAGTCGAAAAAATAGTGAAACACATTTGACAAAATCTCTACAAATCAATAATCTGATTACAAGAAGACAGTAAGGGTTCCTTACGGGCCTGGGCACTCACGACGCTATAGATGCTGTCGTCTCGGAGATATACGCCTCATTGGACTCCCAAAATAAACCACTGTCTATATTTTTAGATTTAGCTAAGGCTTTTGATACCGTGTCTCATGCCTTGCTGGTTAGGAAACTAACAAAATTGGGTGTATTGGGAATAGCACTGGTTTCAGAGCTATCTGTACAAAAGAGAACAACTTGTAGAATTAGAAAACTCGCTTGGATCCACTTTTGCTGGAATAAACTACGGTATTCCTCAAGGCACAGTCATTGGTCCAGTGCTGTTCCTGGTATTCATGGACGATCTTGCAGATCTTGAAAACGAAATCCAGGAAAAATTATTTTTATTCGCGGATGACTCACTCCTATTGTTCACACCTCCTGGTCCCAATGCTTTCCTATTTCAGAGCGTGGCCTAAATATTGTTAAAAAATAGACGGACGCTATTAAACTGACAATAAATATAGACAAAATTCATATCTTATTCTATCTATGGAACAGTCAACCTCCTTCAGAGAGCCATTTAGTAATTAATAATAGTAACTGTCAAATGTCACATTGTAATAACAAAATTTTAAAAGTAAATTCAATTATATATCTGGGAATTTCTAATCGACCAACACATTAGATGGAACATCAGACTAAACTATTAAAGAGATTAACTTACATTTTTGCAAGGTTACGCCGAATATTAAAAATAGACACACTTAAGATGGTATACAATACTCTAGCCCAATCTGTTTTCAGCTATGGCCTACTGTCGTGGGGCGGCACTTATGACACTATGCTAAACAGTGCCATTGTGGCGCAAAATAATATTCTGGGCAGGCTGAGAGCGGATTCGGCGAATGCAATGTACAGAGAGTAGAACATACTTTGCCTAACTGAACTTTATCTGTTCACTGTTATGCGACGTGTCTCGAAGTCCCTAGTCCAGTGTGTTTAACCACTGCCAAGGAACCAGGAGGGAGGTGAGAGGGGTCCTATCTGTCCCTAGGAGGCAGCAGACCACGCATGACCTGAGGCACAGGTACTATCTTGACCCTAAGATGTATAATGACCTTCCCCGTGAGATCCGTGCAACCAATACCATGGGTGGCTTCTCTAAGGGCCTTGCTTACTGGCGATATACGGCAGCCAACACACACTCCTGCAGAATAAATTTTATTCTTACTCCCAATGATACAATGGAAACCATCCCTTCAATAATTTCAAAATTAAAAAATACTTCTCTCTAATTTTAACTTTAAACTAGCAAGTACATTTCATTTTTTTTCTTTTTTTTTGCTTTCTTTTTATTTCTTATCAGAAGCGATTAATTTATGTGAATTCATTTATTATTTATTTTTATTCTCAAAAATGGTATTACATATGCCTAAACATAACTATTAGACATTATTACTAAACTATTACCAATAAGTCTGAACTCCTTGCCACGCTCTAGCTTACCACTGTGGTAAGTAATTTCTGTATGTTTTATTGTGTATTTTATTTATTTATGTAAAGAAATAAAAATAGTGTTGAATTTGAATTCTTGAATTTATATTTAAATGGTTGATTTTGTTATAAATGTGTGTCCTTTTCTCTCTGGTTTCAATAACTCACTTTGTAGAAATGGTGAAGACGTTGCTTCCCAATGTAAATCCTGTTTACCTGCATTCCTTTTTTGGTGATTTAATAGCTTTATTTAACTACACTATTGCTAACAGAACTTAGTGGTGCCTTATGGTCCGCCAAAAAGATCGATCATTTCCTATTGCAAGTATGAATGAATCAGACTCTAAGATTTCAGACTCTGTTACTATGTTAGGAATGATCGTCCCTTCAAATCTATCATGAGTCAGATATAAAAGCAATTGCTCGTAAAATAGGCTTTTTGTACAGACCTAAGCAGTGTATTACCCTATGACAACTCTTTTTGATATACAAGTACCATATTCGAACTCATCTAGAATATAATTCTCACCTCTCCGTTGATGCTCCCCAATACGCTCTGGATATCGTTGATCGTACTCAAAGAAGAGGAATTGGGCTTATAAATGATCCGCCTTTAACTTGTCACATACAATCCCTTGGGCACAGAAGAACAGTTTCAGTTGTTTCTTTGTACTATCAGTCAAGTCAGCCGACTTGAAGAACTTTCCCGCCTTAAATAGGAAAACCAGGGTAAATTATTTAGAAATAAATTATGAAAGCACGTAGATTTATTACATTATTTTAATTATAACGTATGTAATTGTAATGTTGTAATGCCTCTTGTGGTCGTCATTGAAAGGGTCCTTACTTTATTCATTATTATGTGGACATGATCGAATTTCCTTTAATAGAAAGTTTGATTGAATAAAACACGACATTTCTCAGATTTGAACCTGCGATCCCATTTTCTGATTATTTTCTTATCCCTCGCTTTGACAACAAATTTGTATTGAAAGCGCTTTCTTAGAAAAAGGTTTACTGCCCGAGATAAACCTACCTTGTCAAAGCCTTCAAGCGACCAAAAGAAAAATCAAACCTACGCTTCTTGCTCCTTACTCCGCAAGTGCAGCACCATCAAAAATGATTAAGATCTAAATATTTAGATAATGAACACGTACACTAAACTTCATTACAACCTCTTTTCAAATTTTGGAGTTATCGTGACCGAAAGAAAATTACATCTACACCTATTTTACCTTACCCACAGATGCACCCCCTCCAAATCATTCAATCTTGAAAGTAGCGATCGAATTGAAATCTCCAGAAAAGGGTACCTACAGATTTTGTGTTCTGTCTATATACAAATACAGACACCTGAGAATCGAACCCACAACCAATTATTGTAACTAACTTGGGAGTAGAAATAATAGGTATTGAAAGTATGCGTAAGAAATTGCGCAAAGTGCGTCTCGGGTTCCGCAATAAGAGTTCCGAATCCACCCGTATCTTCTATCCTTGCTAATGTCAAGATATATTATTGTGAATATTAAAAGTCAAGTAGTTAATGGCCAGTGTACCCCTCATATACACCAAAGATTTGCTGTTCCAGTGTTGATTCTAATGGCTGAAATGGATTTAAGAAGGACAGCCAACAACATTTATGATTAAGTTTAGAAAGGAGGTTGGGGAAGGGTCACCTTAAACCGCGTGTCGGGCAAGTTTCGTATACATTAAGGGCGTCGAATTTCCCGATATTTAATTTGTGCTTTTAAGTACAAAAACAAGGAAAAAATAAAAAAAATGATATTATAAAGCAACATAAATTACTTGAGTATTCTTTGATCACATAATGCTATGTATTATTATTTATTAGAAGGATAAAGGTAATAATAAAACAAATCAATTTCGTAGTTGCTGATTCCGTAGATTTGTTTGCATCAAAGTCGTGTCCTAATGATTCCGGAAAAGATGTGTCGCTAGTCAGCTTTTCTTCATAGGGTATGAAACCAGCTCATTTTTAATACAAGTTACTTTAATGGATCCTTAATAGGCTTGATTCCAATAAGACGAGTAGTCCAGGCGGTATTTAAGTTATTGTCTTAAAGAAATGTTCTCCCGAACTAGTACTAGTCTTATATACGTTCTATACGATCTCTGTGTCTTCTGGCGAATTTTCTTCATCATGAAAGTTGGTCAATGTTGAACGTATTCCCAAAAAATGCGACAAGACCGACCTCTCTAACTTACGACCAATTGCTGTCACTTCCATTTTGTATAAGCTCATGAAAAAGCTATCAATCAGCAAGCACGTTTCTTGAATCTAACATACTTCTTAGTGACACAGTAAGGTTTTAGGTAGAGTATTCAAATAGGCGTTAGAACAATCCGGTGAAACAGTTGTAGTCGTTTGAGGTATCTCAATGGCATTTGACCGAGTTTGTTATAAGTGTTTACTTGTCAGACTCACCTCGTTTGGGTTAATTAATACGCTCATCAACTGAGTGCCCAGTTTCTTTGTTAAAAGACGAACACATGTGGTAATTGAGGGCTTCGATTCAAAACAAGTTAGCATTAACGCCGGCGTGTCACAAGTACCAGTTATAGGTCCTACACTTTCTCTGTTATACATAACCCGACCCATTGCTTTGCAGTAATTCATTTCATTTTAGTACTAGTAATCCACCTTCTGTGTCAAATCAAGGCATTAAAGTGTAAATGGTCATTTCAGTCAACAAACACATTCAACGTACCCTTAAATGAGGAAATCATAATCTAGTTAAATTTAATGCTAACAAAATGCAGCGTTTGTTGTGTCCGCCAGAAGAGATTTATCATTTCGTAAGTATGGATGGCTCAGATCTTAAGTTTTCAGACTCTATTATTATGTTGGGAATAACTGTATATTCTAATTTATCATGTTGACCAGCTTTTTTCAGCTACTAACGCGGCTGCTTGTAAAATAGCCTGTTTGCATTTTGATATACAAAGCCTAAATCCGACCACATCTAGAATATAACTCTCACCTCTGGGTTGGTGCCCCCCAATATGCTTTCGACATCATTGATCGTATTTGAAGAAGAGTCGTTACGCTTATTAATGACCCGCCCTTAACTTCTGACGTACAGTCCCTTGAGCATAGAAGAATCGTTTCAACTATTTCTTTGTACTATAGGTATTAAAATGATTATTGTGCTGCGGAATTACATTCTTTGATACATCCATCTCCATCTTTGCTAGGAATATTCGGTTTGCTGATTCACATCATTAATATGCAGTACAAATCTGCACTTGTACTAAACGGGCGCAATCTACATTCTTCTACAGTGCTTCTAAAGCCTGGAATGATCATCCTAGTTCCTATTTTCCTCTCAGTTACGATATGAAACAATTTAAGAGTAGCCATTCATAGACATCTCTTGGCAATTCAATGTCCCGCTATCTATACTACTTAGTGTTCCTGTGTGCCTTAGCGCGTCAGGCTAATCTTAACCTGTTCAGGACCACGATTATAAAAAAAACTGGATGTGGGTTTAATTTTTTTTTACATACTATTATTAACAAATAATTGTACTGTGTCGAAAGGCCCAATGAAATTTATCTTTCGAACTTGATTCTAATAGAAACGTTCCATATAATTAAGTTTGTCAAATTAGGAGAAATTTCATAACCCAGTTCCGTATGATTGCATATTAGTTAATTGGTAAAGTTCAATTATCTGTCTGTAAAATTGATTAATTCACAAT
The DNA here is from genome assembly GCA_036346205.1 of Vesta saturnalis. NCBI lineage: Eukaryota > Metazoa > Arthropoda > Insecta > Coleoptera > Lampyridae > Vesta > Vesta saturnalis. Next base: position 3,216,074 of record JARFJB010000472.1, read on the forward strand.
TATTCACAGACCTCAACTATGTACGTGATTTGCGTGTATCTATTTATAGATAAATTCATAATTTTATTTCATCATTAATCAAAGTCATCATATGTATAACCTACGTTAACTCACCAGTGAGTTCAACTGCATCGTTTAAGTAGATGCAAACAACGTGATTACTGCAAGTTATACAATTACGGACTTTGATGTTTTGCACATACCATCTTCATTTTAAATTTCTTCTACGTATCATACCCGCTACGTTATTTTATTGTATCACAGGTTTCGCTTAAACCATTTCATTTTGTGTGTGTGTGTGCACGCGCGCGTGTGTGTGTGTCTTTGTGTGTGTATGTGTTCTGTTTTCGAAATGTTAATTCCAACTACGATCAAAACTTTGATTTCTGTTATTATAAAGGAAATATACGTATTTTAGACTATGATACATTGGGTTAAACCACGACATTAGACTTTTCTAATGAAGGCCAGGAGTAAGGATAATTTGAAAAAAAAATATAATTCACAAGAACGCAAATATAAGCCTGCTATTAATATAATAGCAAGTTCGTGTCTTTGTTTTTATACTTTTCATATTGCATAAATTTTTTTTAACACCTCAAGTAACTCTTTAAGATATTACCATTTACTGAAGACGATAACTGTAATTGCTATCGCAACGTTTAAATTTATATAAAAATAAATAAAAAAAATACAGCATTTAATTACCCAAACGATAAGTTTTTTAATTAAGTGCGGTAATCGTGAAAGTTTACGTTTTCATAAGGTAAATTCTATTTAAATTTCTTTGCTCTCTTTAAAAAGAGGTTAAATGCTTTTTACCGTTTTGTAGAGGTACCTTACTGCGTATTCCGCATTTTCCTCTTTATTTTGAAGTATTGCAAAGTTTTACGTAAATCTATTTTTGCCTGAAGTGTGTTACACTTTTGCTTTTTCGGTTTTGGCTATTTCTAGTAATTGTCTGAATAACTGATGCTAATCTTATTTTTCATGCTATAGCTGTGTTTCCTACTTTGAAGCAACAGATAGGGTAAAGCCACTAATTGTTGGCACTGCACCTATTATTGGCACTTTTTTTCGCTGTTTTACAATGTATCACAATGTTTCCTACTGTTTTAAGTTCGTACTTAACTCTGGCAACTCTAAATTCAATAAAAGAACAAGTGCGAATTACAGGTAAATTTAATATTGCTGAAACGTTCGCAATTTGGTAGCATGAATGTTTGGAAGCGGACCAAAATTAAGGAAATCGTCAAGAAAAGACGCTTTAAACAAAGTGAGTAATTCGTACCTTATTAAATTTGAATGTATATACATTACCAAGCCCTTTTTAGAGTTTTCTCGTGTTAATTTTCCAAAAAAAAGAAATAATAAGGATGCCGACGATAGGGGCAAAATTTTGTAAAAATGTATTCATTGGCAATGGGTCTTAATAACCACTTCTTGTTATATTGTTACTTATTGTTATTGTTATTGTTATTTAATTATTGGCATGATATTTTCATATTTATTGAGATTGGGCGTCTTAATAAAACTAAAATTTACATTCCGAAATCCTAATTCGGAACCTACTTTGGTGCAACAAGCTCTAGAAAAAATAAAAAATAAAGCAACCAAGAAAACAGTAGCTATTACATATGGAATTCCGCGACAGACGTTTCAGTTTAGAATAAGTTCCAAATTAATAAAAAACAGGGCCCTGCAACCCACCTAATAAAAGATTAAGAACAGAACATAGTAGATTGATTGATAAGAGTGTCATAGAAAAGGTTTTCTAAGAGAAAGGAAGTAGCATTAGGCCTGATCGTTTTCGTCTAAGTAGATCTCAGAACGGACAAAATTTTTTATGTACAAAATTTTCAAATTTTTTTACCACAAAGGATTCGTGATTTATCTTTAACTAAATTTAAATTAGTAGTTAAGAACCATTTATTAAATTTTTACAATGTTGAAGACAACTGTATATTAACACCAAATACCTATTATTATTATTATTTTTTTTTCTTAATTGGAGCGTCGACTTCTAAGGTCATTAGCTCGTTTATAGATAAGTATACATTCCTACACCACAGGTAAAATAGTTTTCAGATATGTGTATATTATTATAGCACAGGTAATATGATGATGATTATTGCATAGAAGGAAAGGTGTCAGAACGTATTGTTGTTATTATATCTTAGTATATATATATATATATATATATATATATATATATATATATATATATATATATATATATATATATATATATATATATATGTTTCAGATACTGAAAGGTGGTGAGTATTTCATTTCTTGCACTCAGGTTGTATGCAATGTTTTTTTTTCAGATTATGTGTCCTTCTCGGCGTTGCATACTTTGGACACACACACAATATGCCGTACAGACAAGGAAATGTGGCATTGATCACACTGAGGTGCAGGTTCTCCCAACAGTAGGTGCTGGTGCGTGATAGCTGTATGCCCAATGCGTAGACGGTGCAACTTTACCATCTATTGCCTGGCAAGTTTAAATTGAGTATAGGGTGCCATTACAGATGGCTTTATTTCTTTCAGTGAACTGTTTGTTGCATACCATTGTCTTTGCTATTCATCCATCACCTTCTGTTTGACAGTATTAATAACGTCAGTTTTTTGTTGCCGTAGTATATCCTGCTGATCACAGCTTGTAGCTGTCCGTGCAGTTTTATCAGCTCGTTCATTGCCTATAATTCCAATGTGGCTTGGCACCCAGACCATGGTAAGCGCATATCCTTCATCTGCCAGATATTTGAATAGTGATTGGATCCACTGTGTAATAGGGTTTGTTGCATATATTTGTCGTAGACTTTCTAGTACACTCAACGAATCTGAGGCAATAAGGTAGGTCTTTTCCCCAGTATTTATTGCGCAGTACAGAAGCGCTTGCCATAAAGCGTACTGCTCAGCATAATATATAGGTGCACTGCTAACAAGTGTCCATGAATGGCACTGTTCACCTACTACAATGGCACAACCTACACCACTTTCCGTTTTAGACCCATCTGTATAAATGACTTGTCCAGAGGGGAATTCGCTTTGGATCTCAGCAAAGGCTTGGCGATATAGCTGAACTATTTTGATTTATGGACTTATCCATGGCAGGATCTCATTTGTACCTTCCGGTATGATTTCTGGCATCTGAATGGCATTCCTCTCCAAGTACTCACGAAATGTTATTCCAGAGGGCCTGGTTAACGTAGGTCTATTCTGGTACTGGCTTTCATTTCGAAAACGAATTGCATTATTTGGGTGCCCAGGGTGGGCCCTGACTCCAATCATGTAAGTAGAAGCAAGCTTTTTTCTGCCAATATCTAGAGGTTCCACGCCAGTCTCACAGTGTAGGCTTTGGATTGGACTAGTTGGAAATGCTCCAATACAATACCGGATACCTGTATTATGGATTCGATCTATAGTTCGCAGAAGACCTTTTCTTGCAGATGTGTATACTATAAAACCATAGTCGATTCGAGAGAGTATAAGTGACCGATAGATACGAATTAGGCTTATGGCACCTGCTCCCCATGTGGTATGGGCCAAGAGCTTTATTAAGTTCAAACGCTTTCGGCATTCTTTCTGTAGGGATAGGATGTGCTCTCGCCAAGTAAGTTTCCTGTCAAATATAATTTCCAAAAATTTGACAGTCAACGCATCTTATACCATAATTTTTTAGGTGCAGCAAAGGATCATAGTGTGGAGTTCTGATGCGACAGGAGTGGACACAGCGGGTTTTCTGTTCAGAGAACTGATACCCTATGGATTCTACATTTTGTACAACTACATCGATTGCTCGTTGCAGCTTACGTACAATTTCGCCGACCGTTGTTCCGGAATACATTATAGCAAGATCATCTACGTACAGGCATTTAACTATCGTTTCATCCGTGTTCAGCGCTATCTCATTTACGGCAAATGCAAATAAGGTGCAGCTCAGCGTCGAGCCTTGCGGAGCTCCATTTTCTAATAAGCGGGATATCGAGTAGCTGTTGCCAACCCGTACTCGGAAACTACGATTGTTTAAAAATGACCTTATAAAGAGCGGAAGCTTTCCTCTAAGCCCACATCTAGAGAGCTTTTGCAATATTCCGTACCTCCAAGTCATGTCATATGCACCTTTTATATCGAAGAAGACCGCCACCAAGTGCCTCCGGTCCCTGAAAGCAGTTTGAATGCAATCCTCAAGAAGTACATGATGATGTGTGGTGAATCTGTTTTTCCTGAAACCAACCTGTTACGACACTAACACGTTATTCTTTTCTAGGTACCATTGAAGCCGGTTGTTGACCATCCTCTCGAGCAACTCACCCATACAACTGCTAAGACTAACTGGACGATAGCTACTCGGGAGTAAAGGATCATTATCCGGTTTTAATACTGGTACTACAATTGCCCCTTTCCATTTCTCAGCGTAGATATTATTATCCCACAAGATTTGAAGATTACTAATAGTGCTTCTTTCATTTCAGGTGTTAGGTGCTTCAACATGTCATTCGACATAGCGTCTAGGCCAGCAGCTGTGGATTTTGTTTGACCTAAAGATTCATCCAATTCGCATGTTGTATTTCAAGTCAACGTCCTTACTAAAATTTAAGTCAATTTCTTTATTTAACTATGTACGTAGGAACTCATCATTATAATTTCAAGATCTACTAACACTATCAAATTGTGCGGCTAGGGATTCTGCTATTTCAGTTGGGTTTTCAGCTATGCGCCCATCTTATTCCTTAATTCATGTAAGTGAATTTGCTTGATATCTTCCAGCTATAGCTTTAACTTTTTCCAGGTATTCTTAATGCTTTCCACAGATGTTATGGATGAGGTATACTGGTTCCAGCTGTTACGCTTACTTTCCAATTCAACTCGCCTCGTAGCTGGGCGTGCCTTCTTAGCAGCAATAAAATTTGTTATCGTTGGTTGCTTTTGAACAAATTCAGCGCCCTTTTCTACAGTCAATCGCTTGTTTCACCTGCACGTCCACCAGGGGACCGTACGCTTCAACGGTTTAGTTCCTGCTTTGGGCATACTCTCTGCTGTGCTTGCACGATAGCATCAGTAATCGTTTCAACACTAGAGTATGAGGAACAACCAGGGTTTTCTAAACTTATTCCAGTCAGCCTTGGTCGTGATCCACCTCTCAGCAACGTATCTCTCCACTTGGGATTGCTCAGTTTCTACCAAGATTGGGAAATGATCGCTGTTGTACAGATCATCAATGAACTCTCCATTTGAGATGGGGTACAAAGTTACTTGCAGCGATCGTTCGATCTATTGCTAAAAAGGTGTTCGCTATTGTGTTAAGATGTGTATACGAATCGGTATTCATTAATACAATGTCATCCCTTTCCAGTCAGCGCTTGAGAATTCGCCGTTTTTCGTCGGTTTTTTGAGAGCCCCACAGGGTATTATGGGCGTTAAAGTCCCCCATAATGATAGCTGGAGGGGGGAGTTGTTCAACAATGTGTTCCAGTTGCCATAAGAAAGGTAAATTCTTCATCTTCATAGGTGTACTCATTTTAATAGACACTGCCTGGATATGAGTGTCTGATATCAGCTGTTCACATTATACACCATTTCTGGTAATGACAGCAACACCACCTGAAGCTCTTTGCCGTTGGGCAAAGTCATTGCGAACAATCTCATATCTTCGGAAAGAATATGGCTGATTAATTGAGGTGTGTTTCTTGAAGGCATATACACAAGGGATTCAGTTCTTGAAAGAGAATTTTCAAGTCTGTGTATAGTTTCACGAGACCTTTACAATTCCACTGGAGAATGTAGTTTTTGGACGCGAATATTATAAATATCTTAAAAATTACTGTAGTATAACATATAAAATTCTCACGGATAAATAAATAAATTTTTTTAAAATAGATACTATGCACATACACAAACATAAATATCACAGAAAAGGTTATAATTTAATATAAAATATCACAGATAACATCACAGTCGTGTAAGTTGACTAGTCATTGGACTCATTAGTAGCCCGTTGGCTAATAGAGCCCCTATGTTTACCCTTAGGCCACTCTTTTCTTCTTTTAGGTTTTTGCCTCATTCAGGGTACTATCATCTACGGATGTAATGCTCGAATCCGTTGATGGGGTTCTTGTTAGTAGGGTTTTTCTCTTCGCGCCTCTGGACTCGTCCTGCATTCGTATCTGATCCACGTTGATGAGCGTTGAGGTAGTTGTCATGAGATGAAGAGGGACTAGAATGATTTTTCCGTACTGGGATCAGAGGAAATTTGTAGGAGGGGAGTAATCGCTCCTACTAAAAGAGGTAGACGTTCTTTCGCTAGAGCAGGGACATCAGTTCTGGACTGGTTATCCTAAGTGGTGGTAATAGCTTTGGCATCACTAATACCTGCTGTAGGTGTCGTAATAATAATGTTCTTTTTAGCTTCGATGTAACTTATGTTCTCTGTTGCTCGGAGCTCTTGTATAGCACTTTCTTTCTTATACACAGGGCAGCTCATAGCTCTAGCAGAGTGAGCGCCACCACAATTCACACACACTATTGGCTGTATACACGGCGATCCTTCGTGTTACAATTTGCCACAAATGCACATTTGCTGTGGTGCTTCGCATTTGAAAGATGTATGGCCAAATTTGTTACACCTGAAGCATCTTAACGGAGGTGGCATATATAACCGAACACTTAGCGAATAGAATGCAACTCTTATAGTTTTGGGTAATATGGGGGTATTAAATGTAACGATGCGATTAGCGGTATCAACAAGTTCCCCGTTCCGTTTTGATTTTAAACGTCGCACCTCAATAACTTTTTGACCCTTTAGTTCCTCACAAATGTCCTCAACAGAACAATTAAGTAAATCCCGACAGAAAATAACTCCTCGAGATGTATTCATCGTTTTATGAGGAGTGTCCATAACCTCAAAGTCTCCCAACCTATTTGTGGCTAAAACATTAGATGTTATGTTCACTTTTTCAGTCCTGGCGAAGTCACGCCTTCAATGATTATATATCCGAAACGACTAAATACAAAAATTAGCAGTACTGTACCAGATTACTGAGGTATTAGTTTTGAGTGGTAATAGTAGAATGCAAGCTGAAAAGGAAAAGGCCGCGTATTTCATTCCCTCCTTAAGGGGGAGGGGGCTGCTCGGGCTTTCCGAGCTCTTTCAGCCTCAATCATGGATTCGTAGCATACATACCTACATTACGTATATATGCATGGTGGGATAAAGGATGGGTGTGGTCAGGATAGGATCGGAGGGAACAGAGTTAGGGTTCTGAGGGGGAAAATACTACCCCAGCATTCGCCTAAGTGGCCGCACATGGTGTGCATATACGCAGTGACCATGCCGCTACATGTGTATGAAGAAAACCCCCTGAGCAAACCTCATACAAGGTAGACGGTAACGGGAATCGATCACATTACCTCCCGAACGCTAAGCAGGTCGTGTCACCACTACGCTACCAGCTCGGTGAATAAAAGCTGAGATATTTGTGGAATATATATATCTAATCCCTACCTAATGGATGAAGGGGCCCAAAAGCCTGTAATTTTATTTCTTAATGGCCACAAGATACATCTTACTTATGAAGTTAGCAAGCTATATTAGAACTTACCACGTTTATTGCCTAAAGAAAAAAGTATGTTCAAAGATTCTTTTAGATGTGACGTCTGTACTGCAAGACAAATAAGTGTATCTAAAGTTTAATACTATGTTTTTTTTTATAAGAATTTTTTTACTTGCATTATTATTTGAATAATTTTAAGTTCGTATTTTTCCACTTATCCAGGTGTACAGTCATTTTCCGTGTATCCTTATAATTAGTGCAAACTCTTTCCCAATAATCAGGTTTTTGGTGCCAATGATTGAAAAATTCCCGATTATGAACATTTTTGCATTTTTTTGAGGAAACTTTCATAATTTTTTTACCGAAACTTCGAGATGATGAACTGTAACTACATTATTTGGCTATTTATATAAAATCAATTGCCTAAAGGAGAATTGCTAAAGACTTCATATATACGCAACTACGTTTATAAAGTGTCAATAACTGGAGGTCTTACCCTATGCTCAGTGTATAAATTCCCATCAATGAGTTCATTTCATACAGGGACGGTTCATACTTGGTCTTCACATACCTGGAATCATTCATACCCAGGACGTTCCATACGCATACCCAAGACGATTCGTTCTCAACACTACTCATACCCAGAACTATTTATACCTAGTAGGATTCATACTTAGCACTATTCATATCCAGGAATAGTAATATACAGGACGATTCATACCGGGGTCATTTCATACCTAGACGTTTTACGCCTATGTGTGTGAATGTGTGTAAATCAGTTGTTATTCTAAATTATAAAAGGAATGAGCACGGGAGATATGCTTATATTCGATATTTTTCTATCCATATTATCTTACAGGGAGGAATTATTGAGATTTAAAAAAAAGATGAAGTCTACAATTTGATAGGTTTTCAAAAACAAATCTTCGCCCCATTTAACGTACACGAACTTCGAATGAATAACTGTTGAACTGATAAACAAACAAAACAAAAATGTTTCTTGACGAAACACTGCGTTTACACATTAAATAAATATTTTGATCTGTGATTAGTGCCCGAAGTTTCTAGTCATGGGCTGGCATCTTAACCTGTAGTCCTAAACCTACTTTATATTATTTAAGGTTTTACTTAATCAACTGGTTAATCATCACTTAAAACCATCACTTAAAGGGTGTTGTCGTGTACCAATATTTGACTCAGGTTCTGAAACCACCATTTAATTTTTATAATAAAAATCTAGTTATAAAATTCCGCTATCCCAAAATAAATACTGAAGTAATTTGTTTAAATCGAATTTCCTGTTTTATAATTACATTTTTAACATCTGAATAGACCACAATCTCACAAAATAAATCGTTATGCACACTTCAGCACGCGTTCTAAATATTTTATGATAAAGTATTGCTACACTCGTTTTCACATCAAAGCCGCCTATAGATATTATATCATCTAACAACAATGGAAGTATTAATATTTTCAGTTAACACTTCATGTTCCACAAAGTGTAAATATTGTACAGAATTTTATTGTTATTATCCCGTAATTAGTGTAATTAGCATTTCTATCCTATAAATACTTTAAATAAGTTTTCTGGTTGAAATAATAAGTTAATTAAGAATAGCTGTAACACTGAAAATGCGTAAGGTTCTAAGCTTAAAAATCGTCGATCTCTGTTTCTGAGTAAAACACTGAGTAATTTGATACAGAAAAGACAATATTTTGTATACGAGCAACAAAGGAATTTAATTATCAGGCAGATTAAGCCAAAAACTTTAGTTAAAATATTTTGACTGAACCTTTTCCTAAATAATTATTTCCCGTTTCTTTGTGATAGTAATAAATTTTTCCTCAATAATTAAGTATATAAGCCCTATAACACCAGCAAGAACCTTCCAGCTGTCAATCCATCCAGGGCTCTTCGCACACTTTCTACTGGGTTGTAACCAATGTTTGTTAATTTTCAATTGTACTTTGTTAAAGCTATCTTTTTAATTAGTTTTGTAATTAATAGACAATATATGTATGAAACATTTCTGTCTGTTGCTTATCAGATAATGTTGTAAAAGATAGTTTCGTTATAACCCTTCTCATCATCACCGAAAATTTGAGCTAGAAGTGCGGTATAATGAACATAGTCAGATAATTTCTAATTTAAATCAATAACTCAGCATAGTATAATTTCTCATTGCATGGGTGTGTTTTTCAGACTAACACAATTTGGCGCTAATACATTTATTCGACGAGACTGGTTAGAGTCAGTGCAGTTTGGTACTTAGACAAGACTACCTTAGTGCGAGCAACATCGAGTATTGACCTAATTTATTCTGTATAATTTTGTTATCATAGGTCATTTATGAATCCGTTGAAAAGCCATTGATGGAACCCAACAATTATTATTAATTAAATAAAGATTTAATTAAAAATTATTATTAATTTTATTAAATACATAAATAAAAAGTTCACCTCGAGTAGGATTTGAACCTAGGACCTGGACTTTGCTAGAGTACCGCACTAACCAACTGCGCTATCGAGATTCAAGCGCCAATCGATATAAATTTTGTCTTTATGTATGTAGAACTTTTTATTTATGTATTTAATAAAATTAATAATAATTTTTAATTACATACACACCTTTGTACTTATTCGTTCATAACAAAACTTATAATAATTTAAAGATTTAATTAACCTCACAACTATATAATACCAAAGTATGCATGAATATTAACAAACAAAATACACTCACACAAAATTAAAAAACAACAAACGCGTTTCAATAGCTTACCTATCATCATGAGCGGTTGACTAGCATATTTCTGTTTTTGAGTATTTGAACCATTATATAGCAAGAGAAATGTTTTATCAACTAAATCATCGAGAAAGCAAGCAGTGTTTGATTTATACTTAAATTGTATGCATTTGTAAAATGTTTAGCACATTTTTCTAGAGAGTAGCACCATAGTCTTTACCTGGTCTCTCTATTTATGTATACCGTACCTCCTCTTTCAGTTTTAAGCATTTGGATCCGGGTTTTCGCCATACGGTACCTTATATGATCAGAGGACTTATTGACGCTAATGCTATAACTGCTTTAAAAGCGGGTTGTCGACTAGTTTCAAGCTAGCTAGCTAGTGTAGCAAGTTGTTGAAAATCTGAAACAATTTTCATGTTTCATGTTTCGCTTACCAAATATCAGCTCAAACCCTGTAGTAAGTGTTACTGCAATCAAAATTTCTCTTTATTAAATATTGGGCCAATTGTTGTAATCCTGAATAACTGCAGAAAACAATAATATTTGTATATAGCTCACACACTATATTAGTTACCTCAATAATATTCGTAAAATATTTCAAGTTTACTTAAACTCTGTAAAATATGCTTAAGTTTTTGAAAATACGCTTATTGTTTATAGCGTAAATCAATATTAATCACCAAACAATCAATTTTGAAAAGCACAAACGTAAATAGCAAAATATCAACTTTAATCTTGTGAATATACTGCAAATCACACAGTTACTTATATGTTAAGCTAAATTTAATTATCGAATCCTTTTTATTAAATAAGGCTCATTCAACATGAATAAAATATGTAATAACTTGATGAAAAGCGAACGTTATAATCAGCAGTTGATTTAACAGCACTAATCACCATTATCAAACTTCTAAATTCCCTACAGTTGAATTAATTAAACGAAAATAAATATAACGGTATTTAGTCACTAGTAGAACTGTGACTGTATTAGAAAATCTTTGATTACAAATTCCGTATCCAAATATGCTTAAAATAGTGTTCTGAAATAAGTAATCTCTAGTTAAAGCAAAAAGTGCAAACACGTAGTGTAGCGGTTAATTAATCATTCGAATTTGGAGGGAGCTCGTCTCAGTTTTTAATTATGTCGAGCATCTCGCTAATGCACAAACGTCAGATTAAATACATCCTAAAAGAAATGTTACGAAATTTAGAAATACATGTTTATGATGAGCCTACTCTTTAAAAATAAAATCACTGAAGGTCAACAACATTAACAACGATAGGAAATTTAAGACATATGTTAAAGAGATACTAATATCTGAGTGATTAAACTTTGACGGAAAATAAAAAAAAAAACAGGTGTGTTTTCGTATTGAGTTACTACAATGCAAGAATTATTAAAATTAGGTAAATGTGCCTTATTTCTGCTTTTGGTAAGTCCAACTTGTACAGGAGCAATTGTTTATCCATTAACTTAATATGTACACTTACACTAATCAATGGTTTGTTTTAGCATTTCCAAAAGTTTTAACTTTCTCACTCATTTTGTAATAAGATATGAGTATTGATTCTAAAATTATTGTTTATAATTTGAACCTAATTGCACATTAGATGTTGGTATGTTACGCAACTTAAATTCGTTTGCGGTTACTGTTGTTTATTTAATAGATCTAGCAGACACATAAGTTTTACTAAACTAGGAATGTTTCACTAAATTTTTAAAACGATCATATGAAACAATGAGTGCTATGGATTTGTTCAAACGTGGACGCAATTTTCTTGCTCCATAATAATGTCCATAAAATAAAACACGAGTGACGAAGAGAAATGATCTGAATCGATACGTTCGATAAGGAAATCAGTCGATTTCACCTTTAATAGCAAATCACGATCCATATCTGTCTACGACCGTATCAACGGCCGCCATTGATTGACTTATATAACGTAATTTAAATAACTCATGAAACATACATTTTAGTGTTTAGATAATTACTCCATGTTATTTACAAATCATGACCTATTTATTTTTTTCCAATTTCTAAAATGCAGGGTCGTTACAGATTTTTTACTTTCTTATCACTATAACGAAAAGATGTACTTTCTTAACTGAAACTCACCCAATAGTTTTGTACCTTAACATGCATAAACTATTCATTCTAAATTTAAATGCTACCATTTAAGGTTATAAATGATACATTAAAGAAGTCAGTGGCGTGACACGAATAACATTTCATGTACTTTATTAAAACAAATTCTTTAAGTGATGAAACGCTCGTTTACATAATTTTAATATTATTTAAAGGCTTACATGTCACTTCATGAATTGTTACTAAATATGCTATAATTATAAATACTCTTACAACGGAATCAGAATTACTTTTCCAGGGTGCGCCAGAAAACTATTAATGTTTATAAATTTTGCCTTATAACTTTTTCAATATGACTAGTTTTGCCATGGTGTCTCGAAAAGACTGTTCTTTAAGCCTAGACTTATCAAATGCAGTATACAAATAGTACACCCAAAGTAGACTATACGTAACCGCTGTTTGACTAAACATATGGGTGTACAATACATTCTTAATAAAATGTCCATTATCATTATTATAACAATTATTTTTATTAATTAAAGCTTACAAAGTAGAATTTGACACCGAATTTTTCTTTGCTAGAAAAATGCTTCTCCAGGAAAGCTACTAACGATTCAGACCCGATTTAAGTTTCAACTGTACGTATCGTATGTATCGATATACACTAAATTTTATATATAAAAGGGATACTAAAACAAATAAAAATTTAATCAGTTACATATTCTGCCTTCGCAAATGTCAAGTGAAACTTGACCAACTACGGGATCACATGATATGTGCTCAAAAAGTTGACTGTGACTATTTTAATGCATAAAAATTAGCACACATCGTAAATAATAAAAATGGACACAAATTCAATTTTAATTCCGAGGTGACCTGTTCGCTTCGTAGATTAGTCACTGCGTACATGTTCCGTTAATTTCGTTTTATCATCTAACAGAACGTTTGGCAGTTTATTACCCATGAAGTGTCTAATACAAATCACTAACATAATCATGATGCCAAACTGTTTTGGAGCCTCGTCGTTAAACAGTTCAAGCACTGAACTTATCCGACAACAAATAGACCCAGGGCGAAACAGTCCTGGAAACAAGTTGACCGCGCTAAATTATCCATGTCCATTCGTTACTTTACCCTTCACGAAATGTTTTGGAAGAACGTAAATGATATCCAGTTAGTGTCAAATGCAATGTGTAGAAACAGATTTGATAAAATTTTGAAACCTGTACATCTGGTAAATAACCAAAACTTTTGACTAGGTGTTGACAAACTATAGAACATTCAACTCCTGATGGTTACGTTATTGAGTTCGTAACGCATTAACATAAGTTATCTTCGTACAGTTCGGAGATGCAGAAAAGAATTTTGGAAAAGCAGCGTTTCTTTTGTTAACGTCATCAATGGTTTTCTATAAATATACAATTACTACCTCAACACTTTCGTTTTTGACCACTTATTCCTCCTAAGTGCTTTAGTACGTAAGGCTAAATTTAACCTGTTGAGGACCACAATTATTTAATAAAAACTTGTTTACAAGTTTCAGATAAGCAATACGGAAAGCTTTATAAGGTGCATGGAAAGAAAATTTTGTGAAGGATGTAGTACGTTGAAAAATAATACATCGTTTTCCATTTTTGCAGTAAGTTTCTGAGAAAAACTGTTCAAGTGAAACACAAAATTCGTCGTATCCAGATACTCCAAATAGAAGTTTGTATTAAACCGTATTTTCTTGACTATTAGATACAGATTTAATACAGAAAAATTGTAAAAATACGTTTCAGGAAAACATTGTGAAATATCTCAATATTTTTCGGGTACATTTATTTTATCGCTTTCAATATAGCATTTATCTGAAACGATCGATTTCCATTCGTTCATTGTATTTTCTTTTATTTTATCTTTGCTCGAAAATTTCTTTCTACGAAGCGGTAGTTTTAAGTTTTAATAACAGGAAAAGTCACAGGGTGCCACATTCGGAGAGTAGGATGGTATTTACTGCGTGTTTGGTCAACAATGCGTGCTTTGTGGGGAAGCGTTATCATGGTGCAGCATCCAAGAATTGTTTTTGCATAACTCCAGTCGGGTTCTAGGCACAGAATTATTACGGCTCCTTATTTACTATTTGACCCATTGGTACGTACCCATAATGAAAAACGCCTAGATAATCATAGAAAACTATAAGCATAACCTTGAGTTTTGATCTACTTTGACGAGCTTTCTTTGGTTTTGGTTCATTTCCATAGAACCCCTGGAATGATTGTTGACTAGTTTCGGCGTCATATTCGGCAACCCATATTCCTTCACCAGTAATTATGCCTTTCGTCATAATAGCATAGCTAGTTACCTCTGAAATCATCTTCTGGGTCACTGCCTTTTGGAACTGTTTTTGAACGAAATTTAGATCTTTTGGTACAAGTCGTGCAGCAACGCGTTTCATGGCAAAAATACCCATCACAATGCGTTGTGTCGATCCATACGCGATGTAGAGCTCACCAGCTATATCTCTGAGGCTTGCATGACGACTTTGGAGCAAGATTTCCTTAACTTTTGTTTGGAGTCACAAAGTTACAAACAAATTTTTTGTTCAATTTTATTTTCGATTTTGAAATACGGCGAAGTGCACAAGCTGGATTGATGTAAACAAAACCCAAATAACTACTAATGATACAAATGGCGCTCGCGTTTGACAGAAGTACTGGGAAAATGTTAAGCAACCTGAGACAAACCTTTTTTTGGAATCGGTAAAGCGCGCACCGTTCAATAATCAAACTGCCGGAAATTTTTGATGATAGTAATGAGTCATAGATGCTTATGTCAAATTTAAATGAACTTGTTTTTTTTTGGTTTTTGAATTATAGGGGTTCTCTACCACTCTGGTTCGATCTTACATACATACAAGCACACATTTTACATATTTTTTAAAAATTAATTTTTTTTTTGGGTTTCAAAACGGATATTTCTAGTGTCATTCAATTTCGGCTTCAATGACTCCAATAAATGTCCTTATATAGGGGAAAGCGTGTACTACATGCGACATTATAGGTATGAGGAAATTTGGTACCATAATTAGGAACACATAATTCGGTTAAATAAATTGGAACGCATAAGATTGGAGTAAAGACAATCTATATATGTATTAATACAATAAGTCAAAAAATTAAGTTTAATTTCAATAAATACAATAAAAATTTGAAAATTACTTAATCGAAAATGTAGCACAGTTACTGATCGCAGTGATCGCAAAGTATTTAATTTAGCTCTAAAAGTATTTGAGATTCCGGCGTTTTTTTTTATAATAAACAGATATAAATATTCTTATTAAATACTACATACCGCATATAAAACAAAATGTACAGTTCATAAACTTCAGATTTTCTGTCTGTCTGTCGCACAGCTACCAACACAAGCCGTGACTGCTTACTTATTATTCTTTGTGGACTGTTATAATATCGTAAAAAATTACAGAAACAAGAAACGAGGCCAAGAGCTTACATAAGGTGTCGATGATCGTTACGTGGGCGACCATCTTGATGAAACACACATATTAGGCCTATTGTTTGTAATGCAAGATAGAAGTGGATCTTGTGTCGGTCTGATTGTGCATAAATTGTTTCCTCGAAAAAATACAACTGTCTCAGACCAACATCCTTGATCGACTATGTTTTTGCTGTATCTCCAAGTATTTAAATGTAAAAAAATAAACCATTCGGTGAATGACACTCTAAGATAAAATTCCTGTGTCTATTTTTATACAAATTTGATTCAAATTTTGACGTATTCAGTTATCATTGCTTAGCGGTTATATTTGGATAAAATTGGCACATAATAAATATTTTCAACATGGCGATAGCATTGTTTACATCGTTTACAGAGAAATATACACTTCACCTTGAATAATTATCGAAAATATGAAATTAAACGCGTTTCAACGTTATCACTGTTAAAATCTTAGTTTTGTGAAAACATAAAGAATACGTAAATCAAGATGGTGACTGACCCACGTAATTATATAATTGTCAAATTCAACAATTTAATCCAGATTTTCGATCTTATGGCTGAACTTCCAAATTGTCTCAGAGGTGGTATTATTTTCTAAATTATTTTAAATGCATGATCCTGAAAAAAAATTAATACAATGAGTACTAAGTTTTGAACAGTCGAGGTCAAAAATAACAAAAGAAGATTTTTATCAAAGCAATTGTTAATGGAACAATTGCAATAGTACCATGATTTTTAGGTAAATATTTATGTTTATTACAATAAAAAATGTTGCACAATATTAGTAATGATGTGGAAGGAGTTAAATCAAGATGATATCATTTTCTATATAAGGCAAACGTATAGACAAGCATTTAAAGGGAAAGAAGCGAGGGATGTTTCACTTACGGAAGTACATGTTCATTTTGATGGATTTATTAGTATTTACAAGTAGTCATGGTAAATCGTCGGAAATCGATGGTAGTGTCTAGCAGAAATCATAAAATTAATTGGGAAATCATAGAATTTGAACGGGGATCAGAGTGAATTCGCAAATATAATGGAACTATTGTAGCTAGGAAGTTGCACAAGTCTATTGATTTGTAACCAATAGTTATTGGTATTCGTACGTATTTTGATGATTGATGCATCGTTGCCATATTAATGTGTGTAATTATTATAATTATATAATTAATAAAATTCACCTTTTCCTTATCATTAATATATTCTCATCCTACTGTTCGTCTCGCCTTCATTGTCTTCCTATCGAATTGAAACTACAAAATTAAAAAAAAGATGGCTGTGGTTTCTAGGATAGAAATATCGAATCTCGGTTATCGAAAATACTTACCTTCTGATCCATTATTGTAATATTCGCGGTATCGGGTGTTCACCAAGACCCTGAACAATTACAACCTGACGTTTTGTTTCCTCTGAAAACTCCGATTCACCCGACTCGTTATTTCACTAATACAATATTCGCTCTTACGCGATATAAAAACTTCGACGTGATTTAGTTCAAACATTCTAGTCCTAAATTATTCTGCTGTTGGTGTCCCAATGACAGTAACCTTTAGACTCTTCGATTACCTTAGTTTGAAAGTTAACTATATATCAGTTTCCACCTTCGATATCTCAATTCTGACAAACCTTAATTTTCATATACTACTAATCCTGCTGATCGTAGTGCAAAAACATTTGCTATTTCATGTGATCTTACACAGACGATTTCTGAACTGACAAGGATCCCTGATAACCCTACCTATACTCCATATCTTCTAGTCCACTTTCTTAGATCAAACCTACTTAATTATAAAACCTCAGTTCTTTCCTTTGTTACTTCTACGGTCCCTAAGTCCTCTTGGGTCTAGGACGTTTCGCTGCGGCCGATTCGCCGAGAGTGGTTCGCTTCGCCGCCAGAACAATTTTAATATTTGGAATAACATATGCACCTATTACGAAGTTTTCTCTGTGCGTATTAAAACATCATGTCTATTGCTTCTTACATCAATTTTTAACGCTTATATTATTCTTTTAGAAAATTAATAGGGCAACGCTTATTTTTTATACCACTACGTATTTACGTAGGCGATAAGGTACAATATCTTAGGTTTCCCTCTAATTTAATACAAAAATTTCAAAATTCCATTAACCTAAGTTGGATAATTGATTTGATTAGCAGATTCCACCGCCTCCTCAGAAACTGAAGAAATTTCGTTTGACTGATGAGAGAATTTTCAGAATTGTGAGGGATGTACATAACAGAACAACCTTGGAGGATTTGCATTCTATACCCCACAATTACCAATTCAGTCAATAAATTACATTATTATAAATTTACCGTTACCTAGTATATATGTTATTCCAAATATTAAAATTGTTCTAGCGTCGAACTGGCCCGGCGGCTAAACGGCTAGCGGCTGGCGAACCGGCCGCGTTAAAACGTCCCATACCCTCTGTTCTACACAACACAGATAGAACCTTGTGGTGTTCTAAGTCAGCTAAATGGAGTGATTTGCGGGATTTTGTTACAACCTTTCCATCTGGTGGAGATCATTGTAAGTCGTTCTCATCTTCGGACATTGCTCTTTCAGTATCTGAAGACATTCTCATGAGTATGGAGTTATACATTCCCAAAAAAACGAAATCGTATGTTTTCGTTCCCAACCCTGGCTCAATTGGGCTTGTGCTGATGCAATATTTTTAGAAAATAAATCTTATACCTAATGAAAATCTAATAAAACCGCCGAGAATCGTTCAAACTACGTTGGTGCTAGAAATACCTGCAAAAGTGTTATCACTAAGCTAAAAAGTAGTTTGAACAACGAAAATCCAATGAACTAGCTACATCTTCTTTGGACAAATTTTGGTCTTTAGCCAAAGCTATCAGTAGAAACTTTGGGACGTTTTCATTTCTCCCCATGACATATTTTGACGGATCGAGTTAAGCACTATCTGATTTCTATTCTTCTGGAGAAATTCCCAAAAAAAGGCGTCAAGGTGGTTCCCTCTACCGATCCACTACCACTTCTTCCATTTTGTCTAAAGTTATGAAAAAACCCATCAAAACCCACTCTTTCATTCATTCAAGCGAACTCCTTAGTGACCACTAATGTGGTTTTAGGCGAAGTCGTTGAACAGGTGATCTTGTTTTATATGTGATGCACATTTCGAACAATACATTAGAACAATCCAATGATTATCGCTACAGGTATCTCGAAAGCGTTTAACCAAGTTTGGAAAAAGTGTTTATGTTTCCAAACTCGCCTCGTTTATGTTAACTGATACGGTCATCACTTCGGTTTATAGTGTCTTTGACAAAAGACGAATACGTGTCGTAGTTGATGACTTCTTTTCAGTAAAAGTTGGTATTAACGGGGGCATGCCTGAGGGATTAGTTATGGCTCCTACACTGTTTTTGCTATACGTAAATGATCTTATTGATTCAACGAGTTACCCGATCCATTGCTTTTCTGACGACAGCACTCTTCATTGTAACTCATCTCAGTCTAGTCATAGTAGTTATCCACTTTCTATCTCAAATCCAGACAATAAAACTGAAGTGGCCATTTCAATAAATCAAACTGAAGTGGCCATTTCAATCAACAAAACACTCAAGGCACCCTTGAATCTTAAGTTTTCCGATTCTAATACTATGTTGGGAATTACTGTATTTTCAAATACCTCATAGGTTGACCACCTTGTGTTAGGTGTTTATGCCACTGTACGTAAAATAGAATTTTTGTACACGTCTAAGCAATAATTTACCTACCGATAACTCTTTCTACTATTTAAGGTCCAAATTCAACCGCATATAGAATATAATACTCTCCTCTGTGTTAGTGCTCCTCAATACACGTTACGATGTCATTAATCGTATTCATAAGAGCGATTAAGCTTGTAAGTAACCACTCATTAACTTCTGTTATTATTGTGCTTTGACACCATCTCGCTCCACATTTGTTATTTGCTAGGAATACTCTGCTCATTGACATAATCCATACGCAGTACAAATCTCCACTTGTCGTACCAAACGGGCGCAATCCACACTTTTCTACACGGTTTCTGAACTTTGGAATATCTTTCTAGTTCCCGTTTTCATCTCACGTCTCATACAAAAGAATTTAATGTAGCCATTCATAGGAAATTGTCAATGCAACATACCCCTATCCACCGTCGTAAGTGTTTCCGAATGATTTAGCACGTTATACTATACTTTGCCAGTTCAGGACCGCAACCATTAAAAATAAATAAATTGAAGAAAAGTACATTTTAAAGTACTTTTATAGTACACAATGTTTGCATATGTGTTCGTCCAACCGTATACAGGATAACAAGACAAAGAGTTAACCTACAAAATTTTATTATTGTAATAAACGTTTGTCAAATCGTCATTGTTACCGCGATAGAAAAGATAATTAGTAGATTTTTAATATCTTGATAATACGTCGTAAGTTGCTAATGTTTTAGGAATATTTTATTGTAAACATTTTTGTATAAGAAATGTGAGAATGTATGTAACTGGCATTTGGCTAGCGCTGTTGGGGCTTAACGGGCCGGTGTACGCTTAAAAACTGCTTTACTGAGGTGTAACGAATCATTGGAATTTTTTATGCGCACTCTTGATGCAAAAATGTCATTGATCTAATGATTTATTACGGCTGAACATAGCGCAAATCCAATGGGATCTTTTGTTTGGTAAGTTGAAACCCGAGACGTAAATGTAGGGTTTGTTACGGACGAATGCATATTTTTAAAATTAAAATATCGTGCAATAATTAATATGAAATTGTTCCAACGTAAATTAAGGTTTCTTGTTCTTTTTATTATTTTTGAAAGACGGGGATTGATTGTGGGGGTAAAGATGGGTTTTTAGTTTTGAAATCGGAGGGGAAGGCAGTTACCGTTAGAGTATCAAACGAGCCAGATCGATTTTTGTAAACAGTTTGTCTTTAAAATAATTCTTGCGTGCACATTTTCCTTTGAATCAGCCAACACTAATTTGTCTTTTCTTTCGAGTGTTAGTTGTAATGTGTTTTTCAAGTATTAATCTATAAATAACAGACACCCTTTTTGAAGTTAAACCGCGTATGTTAACGATTTGTGTCTGTGATCAATTAAGGGACAAGTGTAAGTAGGTATTTTGATATAAATGAAAGCTCGCAGCCAATCCGTCCTCTGGTGTTTGTGTATTAGCATTGTTATTTGTTGTTTATATTTATATTGTGTAGAGGTGGGCTGGCGACGGGTACATGATACCGCTTTGGTTATTAATTGTAAAGGCAATTGCCAAGTGGTACACACTTACGGGCCGGATAACTATTAAACACCTCGAACTTTACTTTTATTGTCTTTATTTGTTGTATAGATGAACGTGTAATCTGAGAAAGGGGCGCTGTATTTTTCTAACGCACTCAAATTTTATATATCGGTCACGATGTTGTGATCTATTTATAGCTTACCCTTGTAAGGCTTCGTTTTAATGAGTTTTTTTTTGTGTCAGTTAGGTAGAATTGTTTGCCTGGGAACTAATTTCTCTTTATATGCAATTGGTTGTAATTTTTCATATGTATTTTGTGCTTTAGTGGTCACTAAACCATTGCGTACGTGTAAATTCCTTGTCTATTTTCTTTTGTCCTTGCTTTTACCTTATTATGACCGATGCAATTTTACTGTTGTTGTATTTTATATGTACCGTAATTTGCTTTATTGCTTTATGTGCTTATTTACTTAAAGACCGGCATGATTGGTTTTAAAGGGCCACATGTTTGGTATTATGATTTTTTATTTTGATTGTTTATCACACGATTGTGGGTGTGACTATATGGGGTTTCGGGTTTCTTTTTTATTATGTTTATGTGTAACTAAACTGCTTTTTATTCATTTTCTCTTAATGTTATAATTTTTTACGCACTTTAACCTGATTTAATGGTGTTTTGCTATATATTTAACCCTTTCATTGTTTTTTTTTGTTATTTGATTTATTAATGTACTTGTGCAATTACTTATTTATGAATCAAGTGGGTTTCAGTGGTGGTTCTTTCTCACAACAGTATATTAACGGGCTGAACCACTATTGCGCAAAGCTTGTTGATTTTAATTTGAGTAGTTTCATTTTTTTACCTGCCCCATATGATGTAACATTTACCTCATACAGCCTATCTAAATCAGATAGCACAACGTATCTACCACTAGACGGCCACTTTGTTGATCAGATTTGAGGTTTGCGAGTAATTAAATATCAGACTTTTAAATAAATTCTAATGTTTTAATTATTGACAGGAAACTCAAAGTATGGCAGTCAATTAATTTGAGTAATAGTAACATTATTGTCAGTCAAGTCAAGATAAATCACTTAGCGATTGTTTTGTTCTTGAATTTGCATTATTACAAATAAGTTCAAATTACACTTTTCAAGATAGGGTACCTGGGGGGAGCTACAGTGCTCAAGGTCAAAGGAAACCGTGACATTACATAGAGCACTTCAAATTTATTATTTGTGTCTTATCTTGGCTTTCGTACGTTTTTATAAACTGCAGAGTTTTTGTATGGAATTAATACATCGTCTAAACGTAATTTTATTATTATTTGAAATGTAATCATAGTTCTCTAAATACTCCAAAAACTAAATTAAAAGATAATTCAATTGAGCTGCTTTGCGAATTTGAAAATGAGAATTTATCAAAAAAATATTAAGAAATATTGTGCTGTATTTTACGGCGACATCTTGGGAAAGAAAATTTTCAAATGAAGAACTGCATGTGTATGTTTGATCAGTGAAAAACCCTTAGGTACGAACCGTGCAAAATAAATTAGCATGTTATTGACCTTTATCTCTCCTGGCTAAATACCTCTTTGGATTAGAGCGTCGTGTAAAACTAACAGTAGAATTTTTGAAAAACATTTGTCATTAAAATAAATCAATAAAAACATATAATTTAATATGTTTTTTAGGGTGACTGGTTCACTAGGTATCAAATGTGTAGGTCAAATGTGTCTTCATAGTCCCAAAATACTAATTCTGACTAAATTTGACCTCATTTTTTCCATTTGTTCGGACATACGTTCAAAAAATTAAACCAAGGATTGAGTCCTAGTAAAATGTAGTTCAAACATACATAAGAATTGGTGCGATGATTGCTTGTCGCAAAATAATAATGCTCTTCAAATGTTAACTGAATTGGTCCACGTAGTTGGAAGTAAATGCAAAATATGAGGGTTGGGTTACACCAAATCCCACTCAAGGGGTGGTTGGAGAAAATTAGTGGTTTAATTTCATGTTCCAAAATACTACACCTGACCATAATTCAACTCAATTGGTTTATTTCTAAAAAAATAAATTAATGCAAATAAAAAAAATTAGAGTTGGGTGTAAATTTTCGTAAATAGAAGAAATGGGCTTTGCTTTGGCTTGGCAATTAAGATAAATAAAACTTCCATCAAGGTAAGAATTACCTACTAAGACACTTTATAGCCTGGTGTAGCCTAATATTACGTTGTCTACATCGTATTTTCTACCCGGCAAGCATGGGTTTGCCAAAGAAACCCAATCAAGAAGTGTTAGCTGTCAGCGAGCGCTAATTAACCGAGCGATGGACAGAAATGTAAACACTGGGTTAGTTAACAATCCACGTAATGCAAACTTCACCCACTCAAGTGATTGTTATAACATATATTAAATTTAGATCATTCGTGCCGATATTTCATTAAGCGCCAGACACGTCTCACAAAGCCCCTGATGTCCTAAGACCTGTACACACCACCGGTCTAGGACATTAGGACGCTGCCAACAGGGCGCTAGCCGTATAAGCGCGAGCTTAAATCAGCGTAGGCGTCGAACGAAAAGGGCTCGAAAATACATCTTGTTCATACTACCACAGTGTTCTTGTAGCATGTATTTTGTTGAAGCTTACACATATTACACTCAGGGCAGGCGTTGCTATGGTTAATACCGGGTGTCCCACTAAGGTCGGCCAGCGGCCTTATCTGGGTAATACATTATTGCAGAGCTTTGGGGGAAAAATATCATAAGAAAATCCCGCATGAGAAAAAGCTGAAAATAGTTTTCAATGGCCGTTAAGATGCGTAACCGGTACACAAATTTAGAAACTCAAGATTTTCTCCAAAAAGTGTCAAGTTATTGAATTTTCAAAAGTCGTGCAATTTTTTTAGATTTCATTAGTCTACCTGTTGAAGTAAAGTCGTGGAAGAAGTCTAAACTTCTTTTCAGAGTGCTGTAACCAAAACTACTAAAAATCTTAGTTTTGTGAAAAGCTTTCTTTGTCCTATTAGTTGCGCTGTAAACGATTCTTCTTTATTCCCAATGGTGGTCGATAGAGAGCGTTCTTTAGAAATATTATGTTTTTTTGCAGTTTTTCTTAAAAAAATTTAATGAAACGAAAAAGATAACTAAACACTAATTGATTTTGTGAAAACCACAAATCTCTATCCGTTTTTAAACTAAAAATATTTACAAAACATTGTCAAGAAATTCTTACTTTGCAAACAGTTGTAACAATACACCAAGTTATTTAACAATACTGTAAATTAAAATAACAATAGTAAATCCGAAAACAATAACAGCGAAAGCCAACCTACGTAAATCATAAAAACTAATTTTAAAAATACTTAATGTGTCCAAAGTGATGCCCATTATTTCTTCAAACACACTGTTATGATCCAGAATCAGTACTTACTTTATTTACTAATGATGAGAATTTGAACTTATATTATACCCATTACTATCCAGTAAATCATCCGCATTGGATGCTCCAAGTTCATAATCAGAATATTAGTGTACAGTTTGTCCCGTTTTTAATGGTTTTTAGTGTATCTTGTCTATAGGTCAAGATAGAGGGATAAGGTTTCAGAAATGTTTTTTTGTCATAGCCTACTTCATTTTGGCGATATAGGACGTCCTTTAAACAGGCTCATTCAACGAGCTGAAAATATATAGGGTCTCCTACTAATAAAAAACAAATTTAGTTACATCTCAAACAGTATAACGGATATATAGAGATACGCTTTTCACAATGTTGCGCTGAAAAATAGCCCAGTATTGCGAAAATCGTATCCGTGGATCTTCACTCATACGAGATACCGTGAAAAAATTTTAACTTTACCACCTAAAGATAAATGGAAAAGGACCGGAAATATCGGTTTTCAGGCTCCCTGAGTCCACAAGGGTGGTTTTCCAAAAATGCTTGTGTGTGTGTGTGCGCGCGCGCGCGTGTGTGTGTCTTAGGGACTCAATTTGTATGTGTGTGTGTTCGTGCGTGTGTGCGTGTGTATGTGTTTTTGTGCGTGTGTGCATGCGTGCGTGCATGCGTGCATATGTGCGTGCGTGCGTGTGTGTGTATGTATGCGAGTACGAGTACGTGTGCGTGTTCGTGTGTGTGTGCGCTTACGCGAGCGCGTGCGCATACGCATGCGTATGGGTGTGTGTGTGTGTGTGTTTGTATGCGGGCTAAAGGGCAAGGGGGTTAAATGTATTTTTCTTTCGTCCTATATAATTCAAAAAATTATATTCAAACTAAACACAAGTATTTATCACGTAAATATCTAGATTCCAGTGACTTACGGTGACGGTGGATTTTCGAGGTAAGAAGCTTGAGAGGTAAATCTCTGGAAATGGTAATGATGGTGGAGCTATCGGGTTATAAGGGGTGTCGAATTTTTTCTATTCTGTTCATATCTAAAACTTGAAAAGCGACTGCATTCAATTTTGACATAAGTATTTAAATGAACCAACTCGAATAACTGAGGGTGAGAATACTTCTTGGGTCAGCTAACTAAATTTTTTGGAATCACGGGATTCTAAACGAGTGCAAAAATGGGAGGAGTTTTTCAAATATATTGCAGTACCGTTTCTCATATATGGTTAAGGCGAAACATTTGTCCAGTTTTACAAGGGACAGTCCCGTTTTCAAAGAATATTCGTATATGTAGTTATTTTAATAAATTACCTAAATGTTTCGTATTTATGAAGAAGTCCCTATTTTGTCCCGTTTCTGACATTTTTTTATTTAGCTTAATTAAGTTTTTTGTTTGGATTAAATAAGTTCTAGAAAGTACGGAAAATATAGCGAGACATTCAGATAAGATACAATAGGATGACATTACAAGTTCCACAATTTACAAGAACTTTCTAGCACTTTCGTGGACTTAAATGAATAGCGCCAAGTCCAACACGAAAATAATTTGCTTACGGCGGTGTCTTGTACTTGTGGAGAATAAATATAACGGTGCGTGTAAATAAATATAGTGTAAATAGTTCGTTAGTAAACGTTAAGTGTTAATAAATAACTGTTTTTAAGTAAATAATTGATATAGTGTAATGTGTATCTAGGACGGTAGAAAATCAGTAAATTCCAAAAAGAAAGTTTACATTTAATAGAGGTTTGGAAAGTGAATATCCGTCTATGCCAGATAGCGATATAAAGTGGAAAGGCGGATATTGTTCAACACAGATTCACACTTAACCATAAAAAGACATTTGAAAATGAATAATACAAAACTACCTGTGATTGAATGTACTTGGTCATGTCACAGCGCGATGGAAAATCAGTTCTTTCGTTTTATGGATTGCACTAGCAAACTATTAAAAAGTTGCCTCCAACAAAAATTTGCATGTGCTATAATCAAATCTGAAAGTATTGTGCGTAATATTTTACAAAAACAATCATTAAGCTACATACAAAATGATCTTGGAATGGTCAACTTTGTAACAATTTATACTGATTGTTCAAATCATAGGAGCGCAAAAATTTGTCCTATACTCGTAAGATATTTTATGAAAGACAAGGACATTTAAATAAAACTTTGAAAGTTCAAGAATATATTATTAAAACGGTTGAAAAATACGAATTAACAATAAAAATAATGGCAATGTGCGCTGCAACATAAATTGCAATTTTGTAGGAGCAGCAATATATGGCCAAAATAACGTCTTTCGTAAAGTTCAGTATTTACTTAAAAGACCTTTAGTTGGGATGAACTGTGCTGTTCTTATCTTTCATAACTGCAACAACATCAGCAGACCGCTTGCCTATTGACATCAAACCCATTATTGTGAAAATCTATGGTTATTCCTACATTTGTACTGAGTTGAACAATTAAAAGACTTTTGTGTTTGTTAATGTTGAATAACAAAACTATTGGGATATAAAGAATATTAAAAACGTTCAAACCGTTACAGAGTTATTTTCTCTCTTAAGAAAAATGTCCCACATTGATTCTTAATAGTTTTAAAAACAATTTTTTTGGAGTTTGACTATGGTTTCTTCACTCACAAACCTCCACATTTCGTATATGCGTGCTGCAAGTGGAATCTGAAAATCTTCAATGGTAGAAGTGTACGTGGTTCTATCTAATTTAAAGCAAAAATTAATTGAAAGGAAAAATGAAGTCTTTTTGCCAAATTAAGTTAATACTATGCTAGTAGCTTTGGTAAATGAAGAGGACCTAGCCGTAATTCAATTTAAAACGCCAGTGACTATGTTTTATACTACTTGAATAGCCTATTTGTATAAATGACGCTACACTTTGAAGATTCGTAAGCGCTTCGTTGGGTATTGTTAAAAAACGGACCGCTGTGGTCAGGTGTTGGAAACTCATTGCCTAACTGTTTTTCAAAAAACCCGGATATTCGTATAGATGATTCGGAACCTTTTATTGAAATTGTGAGCATCAAAAAATATACAACCAGTTAAAAAATAAAATAGTGAAAAGAATTATTATAAGTTTTTGTTATGAACGAATAGTTCAAATATATAATTATTAATTTTATTAAATACATAAATAAAAAGTTTACCTCGATTGGGGATTGAACCTTGGTGGCGCAGTTGGTTAGCGCGGTACTCTAGCAAAGTACAGGTCGTAGGTTCGAATCTTACTCGAGGTAAACTTTTTATTTATGTATTTAATAAAATTAATAATAATTTTTAATTACATATTTACCTTTGAACTTATTCGTTCATAACAAAAACTTATAATAATTTAATATTAGTCAAGTTGGTTTGGTATGTGTGAATCCTTGCGATATTGCAGGCTCACATTCCATTAATATAAGTAATTTGACTGTAATCTCATTATATTTAGAATTTACATCATTTCTACATACATAAAGACAAAATTTACATCGATTGGGGCTTGAACCTTGGTGGCGCAGTTGGTTAGCGTGGTACTCTAGCAAAGTACAGGTCGTAGGTTCGAATCCTACTCGAGGTAAACTTTTTATTTATGTATTTAATAAAATTAATAATAATTTTTAGTGAAAAGAAGTTTCTGTTTCTATTGACAAACGATGAGTCGAGCTTTTTAACCACTTCAAGAGTAAAGAGATTCCAGACAACACCGTGTTAAATATTGTTTAAATATGCATGTGTTTACCGGGATCCAACGCCGCTACGGAAAGAGTTTTTTTTTGTCATGAATAAAATTTGGACCAGCGGCAAAAAATTGCCTCACTGTAAGAACTTTTAATGACAAAACATAGTTTTGAAATGAATTGCCGCAGCTTCAAGATCGCTCAGATATTTTACGAATTCAATGCAAAAATGTACAAATGAGTAACGTTTCGCTCGCCATTTTCTTAACTATGCACTTTTAAAGACCCAGGTAAAATGCAGAATTAAATTTATTTTCTTGACAATATTGCATTATGACATGGGGCCCCTAAAAATTACCATAAACAACCAATACATTTGTCATTTAGATAGAAAACATAAAGAATTAAATTTTGTATCTAATTTAAAAGAAAATTCTCCCTCTCCTTCCCCTTACTGAGAAGTTTTTCGTAACCCGCAGACTCTTCGGGTGATGCGTCCATGTCCCGTATCTCCTTTTTACATAAATGGTCACCTTTATAATATCGTATATGAAAACGGTATAAGCTTGACACGATTGCAGACATTTAGTAAGTATTAGCAGTTAATGGTAGTCAATGAAATTCGTTGAAAGTCGATGGAATTCATTAACAGTAAAAGGTCCTCACTGGGAATACTTAGAATTTACTTGTTGCCCCTAGAACGCTTTGGCAGTCATACACCAAATGAAGATTTCGCATTGCTCGTACTTTTTTTTTACACTGAGACATCTCTCGAAAATAAGAGTTCAGTCTATATTATAATTTCATTACAATAGACATTAATAACAATGATATGTAACAAAGGTCAGTTGTAACAAACAAAAATAATCGCATTGTGAATTATTCTACTGTAAAAAAACTTTATCTCCAATAAAATAAATTTTTTTATTGAATTAGAACAATCATCATATTTTGTTTAATTTACCCAAAATATGTGTTTCCTAATGCACGGTGATATTAAAACAAAACTAATTTAATTTTACTTTAATTGCCAAATAATTAGTGTAGCTTTAAAACTAATTTCATAATTAAATTTGCAGTTTAACAAAATTGGTTATTTATGACACCATCAGGTTATGGAATTTAAGTATATCTGCACATTCTAACAAATTAATGCAAGAAAATATTCACAAAGATAATAAGTACACAAACATTGGAATTTTCAAATATTTTCTAATTAGTTACCTTTTGGAAAGCTTGTTTATCTACGATCTGTAGAATGATTAGTGTATTTTTCGTATTAGTAGGCATTGGTATCCATTTTTACTGTATAGTTTGGTAATCTATTTTTTATTTCTACTACGACGACGGCGATGATATTTTATACAAATATTTTTTAATCACCAAACCACCCTATTAAGATTTCTAAGAAATTTAATAATGTAAATAACAAAATTTCTAATTTAAAGTGAGTAAAAGTGACGAGCTATATTTCATTTAAAGGGAGCATTGTTACTAAAACAGTAGGTTTTGTGAAGAGAATGGATAATGATAGGGTCAATGTTATATTATCCAATGGTGTATACTTTCTAATCACACAGCCACACCGTAAATAAAAAAATTAATATAACACAAATATTTGATATTCTAATAAGAGTAAATAAATAATGGAATATTTTAAATATTTCTTAATAATTCTTAGGCCAAGTTGAACAGTTATAAATAATTTTGACGAAACAAAATCGATTATTAATAATATACTTTATTTTGAAAATTTATGGAGCGTAAAAATTTGTGCCAATTTCTAAAAAACTGTTCCTGTTCCGGTTGTTTTAATGATAAATTGCATTAAATAATATTAAAAAAATCGATATGAAAACAGTTATAACTTCGCAAATTTATTGCGTAAACTAAATCACTTGTACCAAGCGCTTATTAACAATAATAATTATTTACTTCCACAATATATTTGTGCATTTTTTAGTAATTTTAATCAAAAATAGAACTGAAAGTTACCTGTATTTGAAGAATTTTAATATTCTGCAAAATCCAGCATTCAATGGTCGTCTATAGAACTATCAGACACAATTCACTGTTTATTCCATTCAGTTCAATCAGAAATACAATACCTGATTGAAATTAATTCAAAATAAGCCCGTTCACAATACACAACACACTGTTAATAATTTGAGCACTCCTACGACAATTCGAGAGCGGATGACAGCAATTCGCAAATGGAGGTTGAATGTTGCTATCAAACTACATATACCTACATTATCCTGTTTAATGCACTACTACCTTTAATTAATTTACTTGTTGCTTTTCATAACTTGATTGTCTCTCATTTTCTAATTTAATTTAACATTACTTTAATCAAACTAAATGTAAAAATTAATAGAGATTAAACATCCAAGCAAAACGTTTAATTTTGATCATTATTAATTTGTATTCACATAAAAAACTTAGATAAAGGACCAGCTACTGTTTTAATGGATAAAACTGATTACATAAACAAAGCTAACATAAAATCCCAATGAATTCAAATTATTCACTACGAAACTATTAAAGGAATCAAACTTATCAGCTGAAATAATTAACCCTTATGATGCCATACGGAGTACCCGGGTACCATTTCGTCTTTAAAGCCGCATAATTACTCTTCTATGTTACCTTTTATTTTCAGTTTTCCTGATATCTCACACAAAATAGTTTTATCAATGAAAAACATATTTTTAGTCAAAATAGTGGAAGCAAAAGTTTTATTTTAACAATTTTACAAAATGCACCTTGTGCCTCCCGTGGGAGTACCCTGATGCTATATAATGCGCGAATTTTATATAATGCGTGATTTTCAGGTTAACATGTGTTCTCTTCATTCCACACATTTTCTGCATACAGTAAGAGATGGGTTCATGTGTTCGTCGCACACTGGGTTCTTGGATTTAGAGCGATGGCCAGCTCGGCCATCGATTTGTTCTTCTCTTTACGTTACCATTTGATCCATTTGATCAATTCCGGCTTTGGTAGAATTGCAGTACAAGATTATTTCAGGCTTCTTGGCTTTAGCTGTGTCATCTATTTCTGGAGTGGTGTTCTTTTTAGCTACATTGGAACATAAATTTCCTTCATCACGAAAAGTAAAAAGGGTTGATGTTACTTCCCTATTCTTCGATGGCAACAATTCTTTTGAAATGTAGGGTATGTTTATCCTCAATGTTCCCCTGTTGTCTAACGCAGTTTACAAAGGGGAGTGGGGTAACAAAATTGTCGGTAGTTATGTTTCTTCCGGAGCCTTTGTAATACTGACATAGATTCATTACTACTTTGTCTCCAACATTGACTTGACGTACTTATCCTTGCCGTTTGCCTGCAAAGACAAACACTTGAATTATTGATTCTGTACTTAGCTGATTTCAATGGGATGTACTGGGTAAATTTTGTTCTATCCCTGTACGGAAGAAGCTGTTCATGAACAGTTAGATTTTCATATGGCTTGAAGAGGCGGCGCAGGATATGGTTTAGCATTATTCAAATGTCTCTTATTGGGGCTACCTTGTCTCTTGCTTGATTGTACAAATGAAATAGGTGTGTTGTTTCTGCCTGATGCTCGTATAATATTGTATGAACATGTTTGTGATGTTGGCAATGGGGACTTTTTCCCAATTGTTTGATCACGGGAGGTAAATTGTTCAGGAGTTTCACAGTGTGTGGAAGTAAGGTCATTTTCATCCTCACTTATTTCGTCATCGCACTCTGATTAAACTTCCACTAAATCTGCCATTAGGCTAATTTCAGCTAGATCTTCCACATCGGAGTTTTCGGCGTTTGGTAATTGCCAATCAGCATCGGACTTGCTGGTATTACCATCTACGAAAGGATCTGATTCCTCGTCGTAATGGTCTTCGTATAAACACATTGGTTGCTCTTCGGTCGAACTACAATAATTGATAAATACATATAAAATAAATATGTAGGTACATATTAGACTATTTGAGTGCAGAATATGTGAAGTAAGAGAATATAAACTTGCCGATCTAATCGAACATCTCCCCTGGCGTCTAAATGTAACGAGTCCATTACTGATCTGCTACATATAAAAAAAAAAACAAAAACAGCTCATGTATGGTTATACAGTAATGCGATACACAGCACATATAGTAATTAAAACTATTATCAAACTTACCGTTGTAATCGAGCAACTGAAGTGCCACAGCCAACCGGTCCAGCAACCGGTTCATTTGGATTTACTTCACTCTTGTTGAAGCACATAGAAACTGACTGCCCTCTAGCTCGTAAATTACGCAACTGAGGCCCTAAGCCTCGCAATTTCATTGTGATGGTTTGTGATATTTGAGAAGTAAAGATAAACAAACAAACGGCGCACGAAAACAAATGTCCACAGTGACAACGCAGGTAAACTATGTACTAAGATGCATGATCATATGGTGGTAGTACTTGGGTACTCTGTACGGGAGATAGAAGGTATAGATTTTTACAGTATCATGAGAGTTAAAAACTAACACCACAAGATCCTACAATACCATGGTTTTATGGATTACCAAAAATACACAAACCAAATGATCCACTTCGACCAATTGTAAGCTCCATAAATTCAACAACATACGCATTTCTTAAATACCTAAATACTCTACTTCGACCTTTCGTTGATTAGAGCAACTCCTTTATAAAGAATTCAGAACATTTTATTGAATTGATTGGCAAATTAACATTAACCCCAGATGATTTCTTAATTAGTTCTGACGTGGATTCCCTGTACACAAAAGTACCAATAAATGACACCTTACAACTACTAGAACGACATTGCAACCAAATTATTTCACCATCGACTGAAAATTATTTTATGGAGTGTTTTGAGGAACATGATCTAAATAATGCACCTAAGAAACCAAAACTTTGGCTTAGATATGTTGATGATATTTTTGCTACCCGGCCTTTTGGGGAAGAAGAATTAATGGTGTTCCTAAACCATTTAAACAATCAATATAACAACATTAAATTTACAATAGTAGAAGAGAAAGATGGTTGTTTTCGATTCTTTGATGTTCTAATTAAAAAAAAAAAACAGATGGAAGCCTGACACATTCCGTATATCGTAAGCTAACTCATACAGATGATTATATTAATACTTCATCACACCATCAATCAGCAGAAACTTTAGCACGATATGAACTGTGTACAACCATACCTCCAAGATTTGTCATCTACATAAACTACATCATGAATTAAAGCATCTTGAAAAGATCTTCATAAATAATGGATTCAACAAACAACAAATTAAAAAGTCATTCCAACCGAGATAAACGACGCCTACGGATGATAAATCTACAACTTCAAATAAGG
Organism: Vesta saturnalis; assembly: GCA_036346205.1. Taxonomy (NCBI): domain Eukaryota; kingdom Metazoa; phylum Arthropoda; class Insecta; order Coleoptera; family Lampyridae; genus Vesta; species Vesta saturnalis. The sequence goes on from JARFJB010000472.1 coordinate 3,249,617, forward strand.
TTGCCATTTTACCTCTCCTTACAAACACAACGAATAAAATTAGTAAATATTACAACAGCATAATATAAAACTAGCATACAAAATCAGTATTAAAATTCAAAATCTTCTGAATTCTGCCAAAGACCAAATACCATTGCATACATGTGGTGTTTATGAAGCATGTCTTGTGGTAGAGCCACTTACGCTTACTTCATCCTACTAAATCCGCAATTGCTGAACATGCCTTAAACAGTCTGCACAATATAAAATTTGAAGACACAAGATTTACAAGAAAGGTTCGAGAAGCCATTGAAATTCTGAAACAGTCTAACAACTTGAACAAGGATAATGGATGTCAACTGTCCGATACCTGGGTGTCTAGTTTCAAGAATTGAAAGTTATGCAGTACCTTGTCAATATTTGTTAATTTGGTATTACGCCTGACGAAGGACAGAGTTTCTGTCCGAAAGTTTTCAAAACAATAAATAATTTTTTTCCAAAGAAAGTTTTGTTAACATGTCAAATGGTGAAAGTTTCACTTGTATCAAACGCCTGTATGGGGAGGCTGTTTTGAAAAAAGTGAAATTTCTCGAGTAATTGAAAAGAACGAAGATGAACCAACTTGGTCACCTAACTTTCTTAAAATCAAACATTATTACCAAACCACTGGGGCAAAAAGGATTTTTGCTAAAGCGAATCTATCTCTTCATCCAAGCTACAAGAAGATATCTTAACAAGCTGGATAAACAAATTTTCCATTTGCATTTTCTTTTATTAGAACAGCTATCTAATGATGATTGGAGATTCTTGACAACGTTTGATATAGAAGATTAGAAATACATGAAAAAAGAGCGTTTAAAAAGTCGAATGTATCGTTGTGTTTTTTTAGCTGTTCAAAGCGCTCCTCAATTTTTTTTAAGGCTATATCCAAAATTGTGCAATAAAAATTAGTTTTAATTTGTCTCTCACGGCACTGTATCCTCACTTTAATAAGAAAACATCTTTTTTCTGCGGGATCTAACTGCTTCCTTTCACAGGTGGAAATGTGGCCTCGAAATCAGTGTCTTCTGCAACCATTTCAGCTTCACTTGGAATATTTTTAAAACTTTGCTATGATATTATAACAAATATTATAACAAATTATGATAGACCAAACAGATTTGAAAGGTTTTATTTTTGACATTAAGAAATTAGCTAAATTTCTCTCATCGCTGTCTCTGCAAGTATCATTGTAGAGGGTATATAATGCGTCATAGATATTTCCTACATTGTATTTAAGAGCTTTTACTGCGTCGATCCTACATTCCCGTCTTGTTTCTGACAGAAGTTTTACAGTTAATGTGGGAAGTTCCTCCTTTAAAACTTTCCAGTGGTACGTTAAAGCCGAAAAAAATTCCTGAATAATGCGCAAAAATTTTATTTCAAGTGAAGCTTTTCTAGCATAATTTACTACTAGGTTTAGGCTATGAGCTGCACAAGGCACAAAAAATCCTCTTGGATTTAGAGATAAAATTTTTTTCTGGAAACCAATATGTCGTCCCTTCATATTCGCATCGTTTTCATAGCCTTGACCCCGAATATCGTATAAATTTATATTCTGCTGCTCCAGAAAATTAGCCAAAAATTATAGTGCCGGTTATTCATAAGAAACATATAACATGTTCTCTAATTTGAACCGATTTTGTATCCTTATTAAAATTCACTATTCCTACAATTATAGTTATTTGTTCTTCATAACTTATATCTGGAGCACAGTCCAAAATGATAGAATATTGACATGTCCTTAGTGTATCAAAAGTGCGTTTTTGGATTTTTCTCTCTTATTTCGTTTTAAATCACTCAAATAGTGTGGCATATTGCTGTTCTTATTCTCGATACGACGAATACGTTCAGCTATTACAGTATTAATTTGGGAAATTGTTTCTGCTAGTATAATTTATGATTTTTGCCTCTTAGTGCCATGTTCTGTCCAGCTAAGTACCGAATCAAGTAATTAATTCTTGCAATAACTGACCTCCATCTCATCTGTTCTTGGTTTTATTAAATTTTCATTTAATCCATCTGTAATTTTGCCTGTTTTTATTGCTTTTTTAAGATCCACCTAAGGTTTTAAACTACTGTACGTGCTCTACTTTTTCGAGCCCTTGTATGTTTTATGATAGGTGTCTCCAATCGTTATAACCTCCTGCATCATTAAAAACATTAGCACTTGTTTTGAAAAGAATAAACGGAGCTTTTATTGCGAGTGCAAAATGTCTAAATGAACTTACTTTGGTTTACGTCCTTGCCTTTATGGACAAGCTGATTTGAAAGAAGTGAAAATGTTCGAGAAATTGAAAAGAAAGAAAATAAACCAACTTGGTCACCTAACCCTTAAAACGAGGTAGGCCTAACAACTTAATACCTATTTTCATTAAAATCAAATACTATTACCAAGCTTGTTATATCAAACGCCTGTATGGCTGCTTTGAAAAGAGTGAAATTGCTCGAGTAATTGAAAAGAAAGAAGATGAACTAACTTGGTCACCTAACCTTCTTAAAATCAAAAATTATTACCAAACTACTCGCCGTTTGCATTTTCTTTTATTAGAACAGCTACCAAATAATGACTGAATATTTATTGACAACCTTTTATATAATAGATTAGAAATACATCAAAATCAAATGAAAACTAGGCAGATCGATTATCTTAATATTAAACAACAGAACACTACACATACGCCTTACACAGACCTTACAAATCGTACATCTGACACTCTGTTTCGCCGAAAGGGTTGTAGTTTGCTGTGGCTCCTTCAAAAGCTCCTGTTTTCTAATTCTAATGTTGAAAAGAATATTAACCATCTTCCGGCTCCTAAGGTAGCAGATCAGATATAAAACTACAACAATACTACGTAGACCGCAACCTCCAAAAAAGAATTTAACTTATGCTGATTATCAAGCTTTAAAAGAACAACATAACCACAAAAACATCATAATTTTACCAGCAGACAAGGGACCAGCTACTATTTTAATGAATAAAACTTGATTACATACACAAAGCTAATAGTTTACTAAACGATTCTGCTTACACTAAACTATCATACAATCCTAATAACAAGTTCAAGTTATTAACTACGAAACTGTTAAAGAAATCAAACTTACCTGCTGAAATAATTTAATAATAATTGGTTCTAGATGAAGAATTCAAAAAAATTATATTTAATTAACTGGCCAATTAACATTAACTCCAGATGATTTGTTAATTGGTTAAGACGTGAATTCCTTGTTCACAAAAGTACCAATAAATGACACTTTACAACTATTATAACAACATTTCAACCACAACGAGATCTAATTATTTAATATTGTCTAACTACATCATTCTTCTTATTTAACGGGGAGAATTATCAAAAAGTTAGATGGAGTAGCTATGGAATCTCCAATTTCACCAACGATTGCAAATTATTTAATGGAACGTGTAGGAGAGCATGCTCTAAATAATGTACTGTTACGTGTTTAAAAGGGGAGCTGGAAGAAAAAGGAAAAAGGAAAGGTATCTCTGCTCATTCACAGATAGTGAGCACATCGAACTAGCTCAAAAGTGTCGGATAGGGCGGGATGAGAGAAGAAAGGATGTTAAATATGCCGGCGCCAAGAGCCGCTCCCCTAAATAGAGATAAAATTCACCGCTGCCCCGACTCTTGGACAGTGGTGCAGAATGGAATGAGCAAGGATTGTAGGAAAAGGGAAGTACACCAGGAAATAGAAATAATAACACTGCTGTAGTGCGAAAGAAACAACTGTATATTTTATTTTTAAAATCAAAACCAAATCGTTGAGGGTGTGGATCGAATTAATCCACAACAAAAACAATAGATGTAAATACCCCAAATGTACAAAAAAAGAAAATTAAATACCGTTCGCAAGCAAAATAATTTTATTCTGGGTTCGTCACCTGTGAACCAGTAATTTGTTTATTTACTGTTTTTTTTTAAACAAAACTTAAACATTTCCCCTTTTTCAAGGGAAGGCCTTGTATACCTAAAAGAGAACATATATCGACGCCTATACAAAGCGTAAATTATTACCAAATAATAATAAAAAAACTTGCGGTGGTTTACACAAAACAGCTAATAAAGAAATAATTTTTATATTGAGCAAAAATTTTATAGCTCAGCAAGCATTTTGTTAAACAATAATGAATCAAATGTATATGGAAATTTAATAATTACTTAAATTTCAAGAAAAAAAAAGGTTAATAATTAATGTCTACACCAAATGCAATAAAGTATATATTTATATAAAGGTTAGTAAGGCTACTTTTACGCATCCTAATTAAAGTGGTGCTGCGCACAATACAAAAATGGCAGCCAAGCTAGGTACAATTAGATGTTACTATTATAATTAAAAAACAAAATGAGGGAAGAAAATAATGGTAAAAGGACAGGTAATGAAGGTCACGTGGTGGTGAAGTGAAAGATTAATGATACAGCAATAAGGATATAGTGATAACAGGTGTACAAATATAGGTTAAGATATTATTGTAACTGACTAATTGGTTTACATTATTTTTAGCAGGTTATCATTACTTGTCTAAAGGTTTACATAATAGTTAATCAATTAAAGCTCATGTGACAATAGAAATAGAACGATCTAACCTTTGTATAAGCAGGTAGTAATTACGTTCAGTCAATGCCCTCGGATCACGAACATATGCAGAAATTGTCACGATCCTGTTTTGTTTTAGTTACGATTCAGAAGTTAAACCATAATGGTACTTGAATGTAGATAATATGGAGGTATTAGTTGAAGTTAAATCGTTGAAACTAAAAGGAGAAGGTAATTCGTCGAAGCTAAAAAGAGAAGGTAATTCGTTGAAGCTAAAAGGAGAAGATAATTCGTTGAAGCCAAAAGGACAAGGTAATTCGTTGAAGCTAAAAGGAGAAGATAATTCGTTGAAGCCAAAAGGACAAGGTAATTCGTTGAAGCTAAAAGGAGAAGATAATTCGATGAAGTTAAAAGGAGAAGATAATTCGTTGAAGCTAAAAGGAGAAGATAATTCGTTGAAGCTAAGAGGACCAGGTAATTCGTTGAAGCTAAAAAGAGAAGATAATTCGTTGAAGCTAAAAGGAGAAGATAATTCGTTGAAGCTAAAGGGACCAGGTAATTCGTTGAAGCTAAAAGGAGAAGGTAATTAACATTATGTAAGTAAATAATCTTTATTCGTTACCCCTTAGATGGAACGGGCCAAATGAGAATCTATGGAAGTGCTTTCCTTGCTTTACGAAAGCATCAATCATTCATGTCTTGATTAAAACGTCTTCAAACGCTAGGAAAGAAGTCAGGTATTACTAACAGATCAGAGAAATTCACCAGTAACTTACTCAATCTTGCCGAAGAAAATTTTTCTAAAACCGCATGTAACCGAGCAATAAAACTTGTAGATAATGGTTCGAAAAGTACCAATTGTTTTATTGCAAATTATGATTCTTGAAGATATATCCTATTATTTAAATCGTATAGTAATATACAGTAATTTTTCAAGAAGACATCAAAAATTTCCAGCTTGGCAAAATGGACGCCACAGGAAAGAAAGAAGACGTAATTTTTATGTTAAAGTTGTACTATTCAAAATCTATTGTATCGACCTTTATCTATCAATAAAAACAAAAATTCTAAATTGTGATTTCTCCACTAACGCCATTTAGAGATCACTTCTAAAAGCTTGTAATTTAGTTCACCTTAATTACCTATATTTTAGGATACGTCACTAGAGGGAGTAACAATGCAGATTTTAAATGAAGTATATAAATGTGAATTTATAACGTTTGAATAACTAAAGGTACGAACATTTTTATTAGGCTAATAGTAAAATTATTTAGAAATATTATGTGGTTTAAGTTATGAACAGAAACAATGTAAGCATCCCTAGAAAGAATGTTTGAGTAAACATGTACAACTTGTACAGAAATTTACAGTGAAATAACAAAGTAACGTAAATATACAAAACCCAAATTATTTCGTTACAGTACTAAGAAACCAAAACTTTGGCTTAGATAGGTTGATCATATGTTTGCTACCTGGCCTTTTGGGGAAGAAGAATTAATGGTGTTCCTATACCATTTAAATAATCAATATACCAACATTAAATTTACAATAGAAAAAGAAAAAGATGACTGTCGTCTATTCCTTAATGGTCTGATTGAAAGAAAACCACATGGAAGCCTATCACATTCCGTATACCGTAATCCAACTCATAGAGATCACTATATTAACGCTTCATCACACCAACCTCCAACCCAAAGGTTTAGTACAATACGAACTTTGTACAACTGTGCCACAAAGATTTGTCATCCAGATCAACTACAACATTAATTAAACCATCTTGAAAACGTTTTCATAAATAATGGCTTCGACAAACAACAAATTAAAAAGTTATTTCAACCGTGACAAACGACGTCTTCGAATGATACTTCTACAATTTCAAATAAGTTTGCCATTTTACCTTTCCTTGCAAACACAACGAATAAAATTGGTAAAATAAGCATAATATAAATGTAGCTTACAAGAGCAGTACTAAAAATCGAAATCTTCTGAATTCTGCCAAAGACCAAATACCATTACGTATAAGTGGTGTTTACGAAGTACCATGATCTTGTGGTACACTCTACATTGGTAAAACTGAATGAAGCATCGACAGGTTAACAGAACTCAAAAGACATTTACGCTTAGTTTATCCTACTAAATCCGCAATCGCTGAACATGCGTTAAGCACTCTACACAATATAAAATCTAAAGACACAAGAATTTTGGCTAACGATAGAGATTGGTATGCAAGGAAGATTCGAGAAGCTATTGAAATTCTGAAATAATCTAACAACTTGAACAAGTATAATGGATATCAACTGTCAGATACCTGGGTGTCTATTTTCAAGAATTGAAAGTTACATAGTATACTACAGTAATTTAATTTTAATTCTGTAATCTAGTTATATCTTATCATATTTGTTACTTTATGTTACCTTGTCAGTATTTGCCAATTTAATAGTTACCTTGTCAATTTAATATTTCTGTCCGAATACTTGCAAATAAATAAATAAATAGATAATTTTACACCACAGCTTCCCAAAGAAAGTATCATAATCATGTCAAATGGTGAAATTTTCAATTCTGATATCAAACGACTGTATGGGCAGGCTATTTTGAAAGAAGTGAAAATGTTCGAGAAATTGAAAAAAAACAAGATAAACCAACTTGGTCACCTAACCATTTTAAAACAGTATAGGTGTAACAACTTAATACCTAATTTCATTAAAATCCATTTTTGATACAGATATATACTTGTAGGCGACTTCAACATACATTTTGACACTGCTGATAACCGTTTTAATAGGTTTAATAATTTAATGTTATCCCTACAACATGAAACCTCTGATTAGTATACCAACAAGAGGTACTGCAATTATAGATAACGTTTACTCCGATTTTAATAATGATGTTTCTTTTGATGGGACACCTTTCATATTTTCAGATCACAAATATGTTACAATGGCTTGGGAAGAAGTATATCAGCAAAGCATCAACCAATTGCTGTCATAATATACTAAAAAACGAAAGTTGAACTCATTGAATAATTTTGAGGAAACCTTTACTTATTTTTATGAAACCTTTTTGTACCACTTCAGTATATGTTTTTCTGAAAAATACCTTAAATACAACTCGAAATTGTCTACGTCTAAGTGATGGGTTACGAATAGCGTTAAGAGCTCTAGTGCGAGAAATAAAAACCTTTTTTATCTTCAATAGGAATACCCTGCACTTAAGCCATATTACTTAAATGAAAAACGTAAACATCGGCAATATGGCAGTAATCGTGAACAATTGTATGAAAATATGATCGAAACTTCCAAATGTCTCGGGACAGTTGAAGGAATGTCAGTGCCCAGTCCAGCTGAACGAAAACCTGTTCACACGGTGAAAGTATAGGCAAGGCAGTTGATAACTAAAAATGGCTGAGTGCTCATCATCTGTTGTGTATCGTGAAGAATTAAAAGTAATGTGTGATGATCTTTGTCGGGAGTTTATCGCTAAGTCTTGCAAAGTGCTAGAGGAAAGGGTTGCCTCTCAAGTTAAAATTGGAAGTGACACTTGCTACAGGAAGTGGTTACAGAAGCCTACAACATTTTTTCCAAGTGTCAAATCCTGCAATGTCTGACTTCATACCTAAGGTGTTTGAAGCCTTATGTATAAGCCTTCAGGAATGTATCAAGGTAAGATTATTAACAAATATTAAATGAAACATTACTAGTGTCAGTAGAGTCAGAATTGAAAACAAAGTAACGTCATACCGTTACGTAAACTTTAAATTAAGGTTATTTGAAATTGACACTACTATTGAAGCTTAGCAAGGTCCACTAGGTTGAGGCAACGACCTGTTTCTCTGATTCTGTATTGTCAACAAAACTCAGTTCAGGCTCCACAGAAGTAGGAATGTCAGCATCACTGTTTTTGCAAGCAGATGCTATTTTGCAATCACCAGGCATTTGAAAAACATATAATATTGCTGATAACAGTAATATGTTTTCTTTCAGTTTTTGTGATCCTAACACTTTATATAGACCTACGTTGTTTTTCAGTCCTCTCAAAGTGTAGATGAGTTAAAAAAAAGTTGATCTGGGATGTCGAGATCGATGGAGCTTACCGAGGTACTACGAAGCAATTGACGGTAAACATGTACACATAAGAGCGCTAGAAAACTGTGGAAACACATTTTTTCACTGCAAGAAGCATAACTATCCCTTAGTTGACTACGACTGTTATCGACGTTGGACGGTTCCATGTCAGATAGCACAGTTTCGAGGCACCTGAAGGTGAAATGCTGCCTACAGGTGGAGTTGTCATTTGAGATGATACGTTTGCGCTTAAAGAATCTCTTCTGAAACCATACTCAGGACTCAGACTGTCAAGGGCGAGGTGAATAGTGGAAAATGTGTTCGGAACCTTCGTCAGTAGATTTGGAATATTTGAGAAACCCATTCCTCTTTTTCCTGAAAAAATTGACAAAGTGATTTGTGCTGCTTGTGTCGTTCCTAATTTTCTAACTAGCAAATCAACTTCAACCTACATGTCTCGGCATGCAGTTGACTCCGAAGACTTTGACCAAGGCTCCATCATTGAAGGCAGCTGGAGGAGAGAAATCAACGCTTTGCAAAGTGTTACACGAGTAGTGTCACACCAACAAAGCAAAAAAGCGAAAGAAAAAAGGCGTGCTTTCAAAACTTATTACGCTAATTTAGGAGCAGTTGAATAGCAAAATAAAATAGTACACTAGTTGTTACTAAGTAAGAAACAAAAGAAATAAAATTTAAATTAAATTTACCTTTTTTTAGCAACAAGTAAGATATTTGGTCATTCAACCAATCAACCGTTGTAGGTGAAGCCGTAAAAATTACTTAATATTTTTACTTTTTTTTTGTTTTATATCAAAATTGTTGCTTTCTAAACGAATTGATTGTTTCGGCTGCTGATCCTAAGGAACAAATTGAAACATCTTTACCCTTCCACATTAAACTGTGTACGACGAGCCTCAGACTGGAAACGCTCAGGTAGTACACATTTAAAATTCAGCGTCTCTACCATCTCCATAGTTTGTTGATATGATGTCCAAATTGACGTTTTCAAAAGGTTTAAAAAATGTCGAAACATTTAGCGTAGATAAACCTATATCTGTAATTATAACATAACATTAAAAAATCTGTATAAGTAATCACATAAAGTAATAAAATAAGGGATGAGGGTTAAAACCAAAAAACAATCGCTTAACAGAGTTGTTGATAATCGTATTGAAAGAACTCCTTGGCAAGTTGCACGAGAGTGGATAACTATTGCTTTTCTGTTACTTATACCGGGTGTAACAGGATCATGGTACACCCAACCTTTCTCTTTTCGTTTTGAAGGTAATTGACTGAAACTTGGGATATCCTATATACCTAGTAAGCGGCACTTTTTGACATAATAAGCGAATTTTTTTCATTTCCGGTCTCGCCGGAAGTGACATTAACGTTCGGTTTTTAAATGGAACGCCCTGTATATTATTGCACTTTTGAATTATGCATGATTTTCTGAATCCAACGATGCCAAATAAGTGACACTTCAAACGTCAATAATTTTTATAAAATAATTTTTAGTTTTCCATTTAAGTGTGCCATGACGGTTCCGATTTATTCTAAATGACCCGTGTAATGGTAGAAAATGATAGAAAATCCCGTCAAAAACACTAAATTACGTGATTTATGAGCAAATAATGTTCATCAAAATGGTTTTTGAGGCAAAACTCATTTTTTTCAAATAGAACCATATTGATACCGTGGTACCATTTATTAGTACTATTACTAAAGAACTTATTAATATGTCTTATTAAAATGTGCGATAAACACAAACAAAATTACAGCTAAAAGAAAATAAGAAAATACAATTTATTTATAATTAAATATAACAATTCTCTGTTGGGAAGATAAGAAGTAACTAAGGTGGCTTTGAAAACAATGAAAATTTAGCTTGTCAAACATTTGTTGGTTTATCGGTGTTTTTATTGTGTCTTCAAAAATTATTTAAAATTCTTGTTAATTGTGTTCAAAATTCCGCCAATTTATACAAGAGATGAAAACATGGTCATGCATGTTAATTATTTACGGGGAATGTAGAAAAAATTTTGTAGCAGCTAAAGATCTTTATGGCGAACGATATCCTAATAGACAATGTCCAGCCAGGAATTATTTTAAACGTCTTGAAAATCAATTTCGAATAGAGCCGAACAATGATCCCGAAGAAAATTTCATTGTTGACGAAGGACGGAAATTAATGTTTTGGCTCGAGCAGAAGTTGATAAGACTGTTTCTTTAAGGCAAATTGGGTTTGAATTGGAAATCAGTCACCAAACGGTTAAGCCGAATTTTGCACAAATACCACTATAAATCTTTTAAATACCAATTGCACCAGTAGTACTTGTACGAAAATGATTACCAACGTAGGATAGAATATTGCAATTGGATTTTGCAGAATAACGTGCCAAACAATGATTTCTTGGGAATGATTTTATTTTCGGACGAGTCTAGGTTTACAAATTTAGGATTATTTAGCCGACAAAATACAAAATATTGGTCACAAGAAAATCAAAATTTATTACGGGAGGGTAACTTTCAAGTGCGGTTCGGTTTCAATGTTTGGCTTGGAATAATCGGTAGTAGAATCATTGGTCCAATAATATTTGAAGGACCCTGACTGGTGCCAGATACTTGAGATTCTTGCAAAATGAGACTGAGGACATTTTAGATAAGTTACATTTGGATTTAAGACAGGGAATGTATTTCCAACAAGATGGCGCTCCTCCCCATAATGCAAGGATAGTAATTGATTACGTTCAACAGAGATTCGGAGAAAAACGTAATTTAGACTAATAGTCCTGTGAGGTGGCCGTCAAGGTCACCTGATTTAACACCCCTTGATTTCTTTATTTGGGGTCATTTAAAAAATATTGTCTACACAACCGCCGTTACAACCCGTGAAGACCTGGAGCTACGTGTAAGACGCGCAATTAATAGCATAACGGCCCAGCAATTGGCGAACGTTCTTCGAGAAACGACGATACGGGTTCAGAAGTGCATTGCCGTTAATGGGCAGCATTTTGAACAACTGTTGTAATGTTTTGTGTTCATTTTTTGTATTCCAAAGTCACCTTATGTATAATAAGATAATTATAAATAAATTGTATTTTCTTATATTCTTTTAGCTGTAATTTTGTTTGTATTTATCGCACATTTTAATAAGACATATGAATAAGTTCCTTAGCAATAATACTAATAAACGGCACCACGGTACCAATATGGTTCCATTTGAAAAAAATGAGTTTTGCCCCAAAAACCATTTTGATGAACATTATTTGCTCATAAATCACGTAATTTAGTATGTTTGACGGGATTTCGATTTATCTGCCATTACACGGGTCATTTAGAATAAATCGGAACCGTCATGGCACGCTTAAATGGAAAAATAAATTGTATAAAAAATATTGATGTTTGAAATGTCACTTATTTGGCATCGCTGGATTCAGAAAATCATGCATAATTCAAAAATGCAATAATGTACAGGGTGTTCCATTTAAAAATCGAAAGTTAGTGTCACTCCCGGCGAAACCGGAAATAAAAAAAAATCGCTTATTATGTCAAAAAGTGGCACTTATTATGTATATAGGATATTCCAAGTTTCAATCAATTATCTTCAAAACGAAAGGAGAGATGTTGGGTGTACGATGATCCTGTTACACCCAATAGAGCTAGGGCACTTTTCTGTGTTTTGCTTATATAAGGACAATATAAGGTACTTAACGGATTTACCCAGTGATTAATGTAAAGTAATTATTTTCTGGATTTCTCCCCGTTATGTAACCCCAATAACAAGCTTTCACCATTCAACTACTTCTAACGTGTCTGGGGAAAACTCACTAATTACCTAATTACGTGAAAGGGAAACAAGTTGACTTTCATGTCCAATTTTCTAGAAAACAAAAACACGGTTTTGATATTAAAAAAGATAAGCAAGATAAAAGTAAAATACACCGGTGATCAGGATATTACAGAGTTTTCATTTGGTATTCAAGGGAGGATGATGGCAGGGCGAACATTAGTTTCGTTGCGAGATTCAAGATGGAAGGTCATTTTAAGCATCCCTTTTCAGTAGCAGTTGCGGGGCCATCGGGTTGTGGTAAACAAATTACCGTTGATTTTCTAAAAATTATCGAAATTGTCTGTAATACAACTTTTAAAGAAATTGTTTGGTACTACAGTGAGTGGAAACCGTTATTCAGGGATCTCTCGGTAGAATTTCAGAAGGGTTTACCTGATATCGAACAGTTTGACAGCGAAAAACCGGTCTTAATAATAATTGACGGTCTAATGCGCGAAACTAACCGTTCGGTGGTGGATATATTTACAAGGGGGTTATCACCACAGAAACCTAATTGTGTTTTTCCTAACGCAGAACATATTTCACCAAGGACGTGGACAGAGAGATATTTCGCTCAACGCTCATTACACAACTTTGTTTAAGAATCCCCATGACAGGGCTCAGATACATTTAGCAAGAATTGTGGGTGATGTTTTATCTCCACTTATGCGTATAATAGACATTACTTCAGAAAAATATGATTACGGGAGTCATAAAGACGTGGGTATCGGCTGCATTTACCGAGGCGAACCATATCAGCGTGGGAATGGTATAGGAAGCTGGTTAGGCGGTATATTTAGAACTGTAATACCGTTATTTAAGTCTGGTACAAAGGCTATTGGAAAAGAAGCTCTAAGAACAGGGACCAATATCTTTGGTGACGTCATAGAGGATCGGCTTATTAAGGAGTCATTTCAAGAAAGATTTCACGAGGCAGGTAGAAATCTTAAACGTAAAGCCGACGAGAAAATTGATAAAATAATGGAGGGTTCGAGCTAAAAAGAATACGTCTGTCCGATAATAACCAGTCTCTACCGAGAGCTGCTGCTAAGAAGAAGAAACCTACTTACGACGATATATTTTCAAAATAATGGCTTTTCTACATGCACAATCGTGTGAAAGTCCGAATTGGATTTGTTCGCTTTACTGTCGACGTAGATAAGTATCGAGAGTCGTGAATGAATATTTTACAAACCCTTATCAGCTCTGAGTGATGACACCCCAATAGAAATTGTAGTGCCCGGAAATGGAAACTATTACATAGGTTTATGTCAGACCATGTTGTACGTCACAGCTAAAGTTCTGAAGCATAACGATACCGCTCTTACCTACGCGGGTGTAGCACCGGTAAACAATTGGATACATTCACTTTTCTCACAAGTGGAGGTTTACTTAAATTGGAAGATGGTGTCACAATCAAACAACATCTATGTCTACCGCTCATATATCGAAACGATGCTAAACTATGTAAAAGAGGCCAAGATTTCACATCTATGCTACACCTTATGGCACAATGATCAGCCGGGCAGATGAACAGGCTGGGAGACGCAAATAACGGTTTCTCAAAACTTCAAGCACTTACAGCGACCAGAAATCAGGTTGAGATGATTGGTCACGTGCCGGGTGTTTAATTAAGAAAGGGCTAAATTTATACGATCAAGAGATACCTTTAGTCTAATGGCGGCACACGGTTCAAATTGCAAGATAAAAATTATGGACGCTAGTTTACTGTTGTGATGTATGAGGACCAATCCGACCATTCCAATTGCGCACGCTGAAGCTTTAGAAACAACTGCAGCAAAATACGCTGTTACAAGTACAGACGTAAAAGTGTTAACTATACCTGCGGGCATACAGCGAAAACCATTGGATACTGTTTTCCTGGGTCAGTTACCTAAACGATGCTTCGTAAGGTTTGTAGCAAATAAAGCCTTCAACGGTCATTACGCCTCAACCGCGTTCAATTTTTATCTCAGCAATATTAACTACATGTCGTTATATATTGACGCCAACAAATTCCCTCGAAGGTCTTACGACCAGACTTTACAGCTAATGGTTTATATGTAGCAGCGGATCACACCTTATGCTCTGGTACGGTATTCATTTTTTGAATGAGGACAACGATGCATCGTGAAGCGATTACCCCAACGGCTACTGTTTAATGGCCTTTGACCTAACCCCTGACCTGTCTGCAAACGCTAGCACGCACTGAAATTTAGTTAGAAACCGTTCTCTACGACTGGAAGTCGACTTTGAAGAGACTCTCGCGGAAACCGTTAACTGTTTGGTGTATGCCGAATTCGATAACATGATCGAGATCGATAAACATCGAAATGTCATCGTAGATTTATCTGTTAAAAGGGGAACTCTAGATCGCAAGCTTCAGTGGACAGCAGGAGTTGAAAGAAGATGGACGAGAATTTGGACGTACAAGGGTTTAGAGAGGTGTCAACAATTCATACCGAAATAAATTGCCGCGGTTGCAGATCTTGAAGCTTTACTGCTGATGCTGATAAAATCACCTCGAAATTATTTTATATCGAAACCCGTGTCAAGACAGATAAGGTGTTCAGAGATAAATATCATGAACTGAAATGGCGATCAGGGTATGTACCCTACAACCGATTACCAAGATCAGTTGATATGAGCGTTGCAGCCGTTTAACAAAATTCACGCTAAAGGTAGTGAAAAACAACAGTTTTTAAGATTTCTTAACAAACCAATACTAAACCTGGAAGAGATTGGTTGTCCGTCGATTAAAGAATTGGAAAAGGAAGCAAAGACGTATAGTTTAAACCATAAGGTCAAAGCATTTACGTATTCCTATTGATAAAACTGATCGCATACAAACGCCAGAGATGTATATGGTACAAGTGTTGAGATATTTGAAATTGTTCACCAGTCACAAGAGTGTGTTTCGACTCGTATGTGCTTCTAATCAGTTACCGAGGGACGCACCTAGACCATGTGCAATTATTGTGAACACGGATCCATCAAACAAACTAGAACAGCATTGGATAGCTATAAACATTGACACGAATCCTAACGGGAAGTATTTTGACTCCTTTGGACGGCCTCCACTAGGTCATGATTTACGCTTCCAGGCAAAGAATTCTAGATGGTTTCATTACAACAAAACGACGCTGCAGGATTATCATTCGGTTGTGTGTGGACTTTATACGATAATGTTTTTGTATTTTAGATTATATAATTTACCAATGTTTGATTTTGTAAATAAGTTTTTCACTACATGTTTAATTATAAATGAAGAAATAATCATGTTACTGTATAATGCTTGTTTTTCTAAAATTCTACTCTGATAAATAAAAAGAATTGTTGTACTTTAGTAGCTTTAATTACAGTTTAGGGTGACTGTAACGTGTGATTTTGGCTTGGAGCTTGTTTCAGCTAGAGGAACCTAGGTACAGAAAACTAGACGCCAGTCGGATGTTGATCTGAAGACGGTTTCTACAAGCAGCCGAGGGGTTCAGAATTCCTATACGGTTAAGATACTATTTCAAATTCTCCACCATAACAGTTTCTCAAACAAAGGTATATCAAAGATGAAGTATATTATAAAAATTGGAAATGAAGGTCAACTTGTTTGCCTTTCACTTTGTCACGTGCCTAACCTACCACGTCACATAAATATAAAAAGGGTGAGTGAGCGCGGCTGAGAATTCAGTCAAACGGTGAAGTGACCTCAGACCACTTGCGTGGGAAGTTTTGAAGCGCGGATAAAGAATAAACATATGGTTAGGATAGTTAGAAAGTAGAAATAAATTTCTAAGGAAAACGGACAAGAAGAAGCAAAAAAAAACAGGACAAGAGAATAAACAACAATTCTCCCAGTAATCGTAGTTTATTTGAAAGTTTTAAACAATGAATCACTTATACTGAACGGGAAATCCTCCCCAAAAAGACTAAACAAATTATATGACTTATTCTTATATGTACTTACTATTTTACCCAAAACGAAAATATAAGAGTTCGTATATCAAAAACTATAAGGACTCGGGCAACTCGCGGTATGCTAACTTGCAACAAATATAAAAAGGAAAAAGTGATTAATTTTTAACATGACATAATGCCGCCCCCCCCCCCTCTGGTTCGTAGAAAGATCTTTCGTTAACTTGAAAAGGAGAATGCATCTATCACCAATAAAAAGGTATTTCCTAAATCACAAGCAAAATTATAATTTCAAAATATTCCAAATCAAACTGCTTTTGCTTGACAAAATAATCATAAGAACTTAACCCAATTCCATTACAGGTAATATTGGAGAAGCCTGTCAGTTTACACCATTAACCCTAACGTGAATTTACATATAAACGCCCACGTCAAAAAAATGAGAGCACCTCTAAACTGAACACTCTTATCCACATAGCAAAAAAACTTGTACTTAAATCTAGAAGACAAAATTTAAAAGAGCATAAAATTCCGCGTTAAACATGTGTCGTAATAACATTAATAGGACAAAGGTACAACCGGTATAACACATTCATTTCGTTTATGCAGCTACGCAACAGTAGCGTTCCAAATAATCTTCCCTAAAATTACAAAATGGACTCGTTCATGCGAAAATGAATAATACTGGCCTGGTGCTGATGATTAGTTATACTTTACACCCTGGTTAGTACAGAGACGAAGGTTTCAGTTGTCAGTAGCGAATCTGCAGTCAGATCCCATTCTACGAAGCTCCAGTAACAAACCAAGTAGGGAGAGTAAATCGTTAACGTCCGCATAGCATACAGTTACTTCCAGATAAACGGAACATCAACAGTATAAAAATAATTGAAGTAAAGCTACAAGCTATGTACAAGTAGCCCGCTCGAAGAGAAAATTGTAAGAGAAATCGTAGTAATAAATAGAAAGCGAATCGAAGGATACTCGAAAGAGCTACAAATAAAATTAGGTAAGTGATCGTATAACCTTGCGCTATCTCTTTAGATTGAGGGTGAGCTCTAAGTGATGGATTAACACAATCTGGTTAAATAATTAATTCTTGCAAAGAGCAGTTTAGTGGATTATCCTATCTCAAAGAAAGAAATGTAATTGTTACAAAGGAATCGAATAAATCGACATAGCTTACCTCTTCTTGTGAAAGTAACATTTTCATATATCCGCCATAGCGATTAATACATCTGAACCAAATAATTGCCTTATCAAGAAAGAGATATATTATATTCGAAGATTCTCTTAGAATAGAAATGACGATAGCTTCGAAGAACCAGAAAAAAAAGAATTTTTCAAAAATGCTTGTACTTCGCACAATAGCCAGATTTTTTAATGTTATGTTATAATTACAGATCTGGATTTATCTACTCTAATGCATCAACATGTTTTAAACCGTTTGAAAAAGTTAAGGATTTAAAACCAAGGAGTAGACTACGAGATACTCATGTCAATAAAGTACGGGGATGGTAGAACGTTGAATTTTAAATGTGTACTACCTGAGCGTTTCCAGCCTGAGACTCGTCGTACACAGTTTAATGTAGAATAGTAAAGATGTTTCAATGTGTTCCTTAGGATCAACAGTCAAAACAATCAATTTAATATTCGTTTAAAAAAAAAGTTTTATACTATGTTATGTAATGATGGGATTCAATAAATACAACCACTTTTGTTTTTGTGGTACCATGTTTTGTAATTATTTTGATTTAACTGATTTAATTAATTGATTTGACTGGTTTACGAGATAGAATCACACACTCATTATCAGAATGATCTTTCCCGCCGTAAAAATTACAGCATCAATAAGCGACCTCAGCCGGAAGTCCGTATCAATAAGCGACCCCAATAGGAAGTTTGGATCAATTGTTGGGCTCACTCAGAGAATCGGATAAATTGCTGGACCCACTCGAACACCCGGATCAAAGTGTACCCATTCGAAGGACCTGATCAAAAAGTGACCCCACTCGAAAACCCGGATCAAAACGCGACCCCACTCCAAGGTTCTGATCAAAAAGTGAGCCCCTTCTATTTACAGACCACTCTCATTTTGCTCCGCTTTGTCGCAAGTTTTTGAATACGCTACGCTGAATAGGTTAAATACCAATTCAGAAAGCTTGTTGCAGTTACGTAGGCTGATTTTTGGGACATCACAATATCTGAACCAGGCGGCATTGAGTCAGTCCACTCAGTTTTTAGGTTCTTCCCTTTGCTGCTGCATGTACCGCTACTGGTCAAACGCGACGATTCTTCAAACGCCTTGGAAGATATTCATGTCCTTTTCTCAAATACACCAGCATATATCTTGTGTTTTCTTTTACCAAATATTTTTCCCGTTGTAGGCAATCTTTAGCATCCATATCTTTACACAGTTTCTACGTTTTTAGGTTTGGACACCGGCGGCCATGCGGCGTCTGAGTAATATTATTATTACCTTACCGCCGCATGGACGCCGACTGTCAACACATCTGGGAATATTGTGCAATTTGCTGCACGTATGTATTCGTATCGTTGATGTTTAGCCATAGTCCAGATGTGTCTACCGATTTACACAACAATTTTTGGCTAGTATATCAGTGCACATAATGGATGCAAACACAAATAAAAAGCGCAAATACTTATCCTAACGGGAACTTGCTGAAATTACCGAAACCTTATCCAATTTCTTTGATTTCGAGGAGAACGAAGGAAGTGAAGCTGACTTTGACTCTGAAGATGAAGATTTTGTAGTCAGTGACACAGAATCGAATTCATCTGCTAATGACATTGAAGATGGTGATGAGAGTATGATGGTGAACCTCTTGCGGGTAAATAATATTGCTCTCGGCTATAAAAATTTCAATTTATCAAGTTGATGATTATAGAAACTTACCGCAATGCTTGGCAAACTCTTAGCAAGCGGCAACATTTTCTATCCCATCGTTTCTCTAACTGGAAGTGTACAGATGCTCAAGAAATAAGAAAAATGTTTGTGCTATTGATATGGATGGGTATAGCAAAGTATCCTGCTGCTGGAGCCGTGACATAAAGTATAAAAATGAAATCGCTCCAAACACAATATAAGGAAATCGACTTCAAACGTTATTAAAATTTTGGCGTTTTTCCAAAAGAGAAGAGGGCCCCCCCAAAACAATCGACTTTATAAAATATGAATACTTATAACTAGACTGGTTGAAAAATACAAGTCAAACCAACAAATTGCCGTAGATGAGAGTGTGGCTGCATTTCGGAGAAAACTAAAGTTTCGACAATATCTTTCTTGTAAAAAAATCTTGCCACACATGTCGTCTTATAAACTTGTCACGATTATTTAGACTCAGGACGAATACTTGTTACTGACAATTTCTACACAAATATTTTCCTTGCTCATGAACTTCTTAGGCGCAAAACACATTCATTTGGTACACTTAGAAAAAACCGCGAAGGAATACCGAAATACATTGTTGAAACTATTGGCCATCTCTTGCGGTTGGTCATCTACCCGACTTTACCGTTAAACATAATTAATTTTACTCCAATAAAAAATGTCTGCTATAAACACAACACACACGCCTTCTATTGTTTTGGAAACCAAACTTTTAAAAAATATAATTAGCCCGGTGTGAACAAAAACGTGTACGAACTTTGGGGTGGTATTGATCAACTACTTCAAACTATGCGTATATAGATTATTGTTAAAGATCATAATTTTATGAGAAACTTTTCTTTGAAATATATCATAAAATATGCTCTAAAACAAAAAAAATCAATACAAGAAGTACGTACTAAGGAAAGGATAACTTGTTATGAAGCCAAAATAAAACTATTAACTAACACTACTAGTGAAGGGGTAGTTACGCTAAGGCAGGTGCAGCAACTGCAACAGTTGCACCACCACAGTTAGAGCTGCTATCATTAGCGAAAGAATTGTTACCGCTCTTAGTCGAAGTAATTAAACCCCTGATTAACAAGCTGGATGAGCCTAATACTTTTAAGACACCATTCAAATGACCCTTCTGAATCTATGGACGAAGACACATCTAATGAAAAGTAAGTGTCACTAGACAAGATTCACTGGAATCTTAGTCTAGAATCTAGAATCAATAGAAGCACAAGATCTTCTAAGCCTTCGAAAGAAGAATAAAGTAGACCATCTAAAAGGCAAAACCAAGTGACAATCTAGTCAGATATTACGAAATATCATGTAATATACTAGTCATTTTACTTATAATATTCTAGTCATTTTACTTATTTACATAAATTTATTTATTTATTTTTTCTTGTTCTTCTTGTGTGTAGTTATACTAGAAATACTGCTTGGTCATTTTAGTCTTATTTCCATGATATAGTTATATTCTTATGTATACATGTATAACAAAATGCACACCATAATACAGTGGAACTGGAACGGAAATATTAAAAGTAAGGATTAACTAAAGTTAATAGAACATCTACCATTAGTTATTTACTACCAAGAATCTCATTTTAAAGATAGCGACGAGTTTCACCTAAATAGCTATGTATAAAACTGTTAGGGTCGATGCTACATACTCCGAAAGAGCAAAAGGCGGCGTAGCTATTTTAGTACACAAAAGCGGTTGCAATGTCGTTACGGCATCCCATATATAATATATATTTGCCAGATAATAAATGAAACATTGCTGGCAAAGAAAAACTTGGAAGTAACCACTATCCCAGACAAATACATAACCTATTGTGTAATGTTCTACCGATGGAACGCTAAACTAGCAAATTCGAAAAAAAATTAAGAAAATATCCCGCGAGTAAATAAGCAGAATGAAGCTAATTCTGCTATCCACGACTTTTCTAACGCAATAGTAGGCGCTGCGAAAAAAGCTGTTCCCAAAACTAATAAAAGAGTGAATAGGATCCCAGCTCCATGGTGAAATACTGAAATCTCGACAGGAATTAAAAATCGAAGAAAACAGCTTAAACAACAATTGAGAACTTAATTGAATTAAAAAAATCAAGAACTATAGCGTGTCGTTTAATTTTGGTTGCAAAGCAAAAATCCTGGGAAGAGTATGTATTATCAATACAGCAAAGGTAAAACTATATCTGGCAAGTTTGCTGAAAGGGTAATACCAAAATTAAAAGAAGATGGTCAACTGATTACAGAACTTATTCATGTAGCAGGAACAATAGCGGCATAGTTTGCACATATAGACAATACGGAGAACTATGAATAGGAGTTTAAAGAAACCAAGCAAACCCGGGAAGTTACACTTGATCATGAAGAAAATGTATACACTTGGTATAATAGACCATTTACATAAGAAAAACTAGATATGGATTTACAAGGTTAGACAACATACTCAATGATAAAGGATTTACCCTAAACTGGTTTAAAAGACCTTCTATTGTTATATTTAAAATGATTCCTAAAGGACAGATACTTCCAAGTAAAAATAGGAAACAACTTATCCCCTACGGATCTTCTAGAAAATGTAATTCCGCAAGGATCACCTGTTAGCGTAACATTATTTTTAGTTATTGTTAATGACATAACCAGAACCATAAACCCATCTATAGGATGGTGCTTATATGTAGATGACCTAGCCATATTTACTTCATCGGAGGGCAAAACATCGCACAACGCTACTTTTCAACAGGGATAAACGCTATAAATCAAGAAGCAGAAATTTCTGTATCTCAACTAAAACGGTATGCCTACACTTATCCATCCATACTACATGCCATTGTTACATTTGAAAAAAGAAAAAATTAAATGTGTCTTAAATTCGTCACTAGACGAAAAGTTGACGTGGAAGTGGCACATAGAACAAAGACAAATAAAATCCCACATAGCACTTAACATCTAGAAATGCATAGCCAACAGCAAATGGGTTGTAGGTAGACAAGTGTTATTTGAAGGCGTGTAAAGCATTAATTCTACCTCGTCTAGACTAAGGCTGAAACATGGCGTGCGGATCTGCATTGAGATCCTTACCTAGAAAACTAGACGTGGTGCAGAATATTTGCATCCGTTATGCAATAAGGGCATTGCATACTAATCCCACTTGCAGTTTCATGTTGAATCCGAAATACTTTCCCTTACATATAGAATAATATGTCTCTTGTTGAAACACGCTGTAAAAATTAGAAAATGTAACAATCACTTTATTAAGAAAGTTATATTCCAACAACACTCACAGTGTACAGCCATAAGTAACATACCTACATAATGCAAAGTAAAGGAAACTCTTACACAATTAATGTGGAAAACCCTCCAAAAATAGACGAACATGAAATAAAAACAGTTGGTTTGGGGTAAGAGACACAAAGAGTAAGAAACAAATATAAACAATTAAAACCACTGGAACCCAAGGTATTAAAAGGAAAAATTATCAAAAAAGCTGGCTAAGGGACACTATAAGAATGACAAGATTAAGAATAGGTCATCTAACATAGCACATAATCATTTGTTAAAAAATAGTAAACCACCAAGGTGTGATCATTGTAATGGTGTTCTTACAGTTACTCGCATGTATTTGAGACATGCAATACAATAAAACTAAGTAGAATGCAACACAAAATAAATAACGGAATAAAACAAAAATTGAAACTTAATTACCAAAAGATCAAAAATGTGATAATCTTCTTGACAGAAAATGGTTTATATAACAAAATCTAGCACAGAATATGAATGCAAGCTTATTAATGCAAAAGTAAACCATGTCAAGGAGTGGATGCCACCAAATAAGAAAAAATATATGGTATTAATTTTAATTGCGTAACTTATAGAAAGTGTATTGGCAATCAAGAACAATATCCTACAATATTTAATCCATTATTGCTAGTTGTGTCAAATATGATACGTAGTAAGTAAATATTTATATCTGCACTGAAATCACATTAACTGTCATCCTGGATGGTGTATTATACATAGGAGAGTAGGAGAAATGCACAGTAGAATATTGCCCACCATAAACCCATGTGGGATTTACACGTCCATTGAGGTTATGTGTTTCATTTCTATCGCAAAATTTACGGTTATCAATAATATCTCCGCATAGTTTGTACGTTACTCTATCGTCTAAAGGTAAGTTTACAACATTATTACGGGTTATACTATACGATTCTTTTGCAAAAATATTTGTCATCATGTACTACAATTATGTAAGTCTATGTATTTCTTCTAGATCGATCCAAACATTTTCTATGATAGAAACAAGCACGTACATATCCCTAGTGAAAATGAGAGTGAAGATTCTGATCTTTCAGGAGATGAAAATTTCCTAAATCCCATTCGCTCTGTCGTGGACAATAATGTCGCTGAAGTAACAAACTCTAATAATGAAGATGATGTACCTCTAATTGAAACGCCGGAAAGAAGGAATCCCGGCACATAGCGTTCTGGAAATCTCATCAAATCCGAAAATGAAACCTTTCTAGGATAAGTTGTGCTAGGACCAAAAATAACAACATTGGAGACATCATCATAATTTTTTTAATTCCTCTTCACTGATATGATAATTTCAGAAATCACTGAACAAAGAAACTTGCACCGTGCTCAGAAACGTTTAGAGCGTCCTGTAAATATAACTCGACCAGAAATAGAACAATTTATGGGAATATGTTTGTATATGTCAATAAGTCGATTACCACAAGTAAGTAAACATATCTGGGGCATCCTAACGTGTCCACTGTGATGACTTTAAACAGGTTTGAAGAAACCAAACGTTTTCTTAACAATGATAATTTTGTACCGAGGAAATGATGAGCATGGTAAGTTGTTCCAATTGTATAACAAAAAAAAACCACACACAAATGGAGCTGCAAAGTATTAGATAGTTCTAAGTGGAATATGAATAATAGGATATTATTCGAAAATTTGTTAATGAGTGTTCCTGTGATGATTTATCTAACCAAAAATGCTTTTAGACTATTAAGTAAGTCAATGTACAATGAAGTGTTGTATATAAATATCTCTTATTACAGACACGAGGAAGAGGACTAATGGAATAAAACACTGCTATCCAAGACGGTGTGAAAATAAGTATTGTGCGTGGTATGATAACAAAGGCGTTACCACACATATCTCGGTTCACAGCCAACTGGAACAAAAAAAAAGGTTTTTTTTGAAGTGAGTAATGTTATAAGTCGATTGACTGTCCGCAAAGTATTTTGAAATACATGGAATACATGGGAGGTGCTTGGCTTTAATGCATTGTGATAAGATCGAAGCAATTGTATCTTAGAATATTTTTTCACATTTTAAACATGAGTGCTATGGATGGATCTTGTGGAGAAGGCAAAGTGACTACTGCATGCCGCTTACGGATTTCAAAATTTCCATCGCCGCGACGATACAAAACTGAAAAGGGTTCATTCCCACGAAAAAGAGGACGTCCTAGTGGCATCATAGAAAAAGTCTCCGAAGAAAAAAGAAAACGTGGAGCTACTGCTGACATTCCTCAAATGCAATATCAAAAGTGGCAAGAAGCAAAAAGAAGTCGCTGCAAGTTCCCATACTATGTCACGTGTGAAACTTAGCGAAATGCGGGCTCACATGACATAAGTACAAAAAGTTGACTGTGGTCAGTTTAATAAATAAAGAGTTCGAGCACATCATTACCAATAAAAAAGGGTACACACAAATTAAGTTTAAATCGAGTAAGATTTGCTCTTTCGATAGAGGAGTTTGTAACGAAGTTCTCTAGCAACAGATTGTGGGTGCAAATCCCACTCGAGGAATTCTTTTTCTGTAAGTATTTTTAAATTTAAATTTTAAGTTCCTATACACTAATGTACGACCGCTTTTTGTTTTCAAGTTACAGGCTGTTGAAGTTTTTTTTTTATAATTTTTTGATTTTTTACATTCCGTGTGATTTTAAACAGATAATTGAACCAAAATTAGTGCACAATATACCCTTGCATTATAGCACAAATCCTTGGTAACTGTCAAGTTAACTGTCAAAATAATCTGTTTATAGTTTGTTGTGTTCCTGATTTTCTACGTATATATTAA
>JARFJB010000472.1:3277500-3347500 GCA_036346205.1 Vesta saturnalis
CGGAGACGGAGACGGGAGGAGACGGGAGGAGACGGAGGAGACGGAGACGGGACGGGACGGGACGGGAGGGACGGGACGGGAGGAGGAGACGGGACGGCGGAGACGGAGACGGGAGGGACGGAGACGGAGACGGAGACGGAGACGGAGACGGAGACGGAGACGGAGACGGAGACGGAGACGGAGACGAAGACGAAGACGAAGAGGAAGAGGAAGAGGGAAAGTATAGACTTTTTCTTAAAACACTTTATTTTGATATTGTATGATTTAAATACAATAATTCTCTGCATTCAAATTTTTATTTTATTAAAATTTTCTGTATCTCTGAAATTAATAAGTCGATTTTGTGTTTAATTAATTTAATGTATATTAAAACAAAAATCAATAATAACATTCCATAACTCAATAGAAATGTACATTTTCCGATTCAATTATTTTTAACACTAACCTTAATTGTATTACATTTTGGGAACAAAATTTAACGTGTTTTCACTTTCAAGATTAGTAAAGGACTTAGTAAAAATTATATTACAAAAGTAATATCATTTTTTTCTAAATTACCCATTTTGATTGGACCTATTTATAATACAGGCAAACCTGATCTTATTCTGATTGGTTGAATCTTTTTCTGAAATTTACAATTTATTAATTTTGCAAACATCTTTGTTATACTAAGACAAATACTAAAAATAATATAACCATTGAATTTTACATAAAATTTCCTTCAAAATTATACCCCATTTGCCCTATTTCGCTTTTACACAGTTTTGCCATAATAATTATCCTAATGTCATTTTAACATACTGAAATTATTTTATTTTATTCTACTATTTACAGGAAAACTATGGATTCTCTGACCCAAAAAGCATAAAGTTACACTAACTTTAACTTCAACACAGTCAAGAATGAGAAATACTATCTCAAAGTCGGAGTTCAAAATGTCCATAACGTATCTTCTCGACAGTTTTAGTTAATTTGCACCAAAAATGTTAATTTATGTGGCTACACTTCCTTTTAACACAAATGGAAGTTACTTTTTCAGTAATTGTTCAATATTCTTCTTCGTAATTTGATAAATTATATGAATCTTTTTAACATTGTCTTTATCGTTAACTTTACTCATACAATTTCTTTCATCGACATGTTATCTAATACATACTATTTTCTTTGATTTTAGAATTGAAGCAGATTATTATGTCAATACTTACAAAATACTATTATTAGCATCGCACACTTCCCTACAATACTTTGTAGAGAAACTTTTAAAGGCTATATGATGGCTATTTATAAGCTTCATTTATAAGAGTAAGGATTTCTTTCTGAAAATACTTAAAAGATCAATATTATTTGTTAAAAAATTTGGGAAAACTACTGTAATGACATTTAAGTGCCTAAATCATACAGGAAATAATTGTTGTTAACAATTGTTGATATTGAAATAATTGGTCTTTACCGTCATTTCCATCTTTTCATTTTATTTGTTTTATAATGAAGGGGAGATTTAAAAAATGCTAATGGAAATTAACCTCAGAGGTATATACAATATAAATACAGTCATACCTCGAGGGACCTTCATCGACCCTACTGGGATAAAATTAATCCAAAAAGTAAAATGTTTAGAATCGCTAATCATCTCTCTATTTAGTGGAAACACACAGTTTATTCTTAGAAATTACAAATAAATTAAATTGTGTTCATTATAATTAACTACATATTCCTTCCTTTAAACTATTTGCTTTGAAAAACGCTAATAATAGGAGAATAATAATAAAATACTAACGAGAAACTAACTCATGTTCTTAAATAAGGAGAATTACAAGTTGAACAATAAAAAATTAGTATCGCTTTATAAACAAATGATTCTTCGAAATTGAGCTTACAAAATCCTGATTTACTTATTGTAAATGCTGCAATTAAAATGCAACCAAAAGGTTAAGTTCACTTTATATTGCATAATCTTCAATTAAAACGGCAACGTGTGAGTTAACGAGATCGGTAGCAAAGATCTGGTGATTTGCTTTATCAATCACAAGATGTAAATGCAATTATAATCATTTTGTAAGTCACACTGTCATTACAAAACTATAACTTTAAACACGTACTACACCATTATAATTATACTAAACCAATTATTAACACAGCTTTATCTTTGTTGGCAATTTACTACTATGTTATTCTAGACTTCGTATTTGAGGCACAGTCGTAATTGTGTTGTTGATACCTTATATACGCTTTCCAGTAATTCAACTCTGTATTACTCAAATTGTCAATGTTGTGTTGTCATCCCGATTTTTACTATAGCAAATGCGTCGCAGATACCAAATTTGAGACCAATTAGCATTTTCCTTTACTGTACAAAATTCTTGAACGCTTCGTTACTACTCAACTTCCACAATCTATAAATTCATCAAAACGTTTTTCAACGTTCTGTCTGGATTCAATCCTGGTCAAGTTATTGACGACACCTTATCTAGTTACTTCTCACAATGAACTTTTTTTTTTTAACACACATTAGCAATCAGAAATACTGTACATTTCTATAAGCTAATTGTAAGATGTAGATATTGTCATGAAGAGAATTACACCCAGCGGTGCTATCTCTACTATCACTAATATGTAATAACAATTAATTATTTTTTACATGTTTGTCTCTAACTTATTAGGTCACTGGGCCACTTTCGCTTTAATCTCCTGTGGAACGCGTCGTCAAGTAAAGGTTGAACAGCTTCGTTTGGATGAGACTGCAGGCGTTTTCTGTATTTGTCAGCATATTGATTTTCTACTTCTTTCACAAATGGTATTTTCAGGTCGTCATGTATTGTGCGATTTGAGACAAACCGTGGTGCATCTATTATTAAGCGGAGTGTCTTTGATTGGTACCTTTGCAGAATTTCTATATTCGAGGAGCTAGCACACCCCCAAAGTTCAACTCCGTATGCCCAAATTGGCCTTAGAATACATTTGTATAATAACAGTTTGTTTTCTAGGGATAGGCCGGATTGTTTTCCGGCCAGTACATTTTTTTGGTTCTAATATCTAGTTCTTTCTTTTTCTTGCTGATATGGGTTCTCTAATTGAGTTTTTTATCTAGGTGCATTCCTAAATATCTCACGGAATCTGATTGAGCCACTGGGATGTTATTCAGGGTCACAGTTGGGCACTGTTGCTTTCTTAGCGTGAATGGGATGTGGACAGATTTGTTTTCGTTGACTGTAATTTTCTATTTTTTCATCCACTGGGGGATGGCATTTAAGTGGGATTGTAATGTTTGGGTAGCTACTTCAGGAGATTTGTCACAGGCAAGGATAACTGTATCGTCAGCAAAGGTACTTGTTACTGTTTCGTGGGTAGTAGGCAAATCTGAGGTGTAGAGAATATACAGCGTGGGGCCCAAAACACTGCCCTGTGGCACTCCGGCATGTATTTGGTGAAAATGTGAAGATTCATTACCGACTTTCACTTGATAATAGCGTTCACTTAGGTAGGATTTCAACAGTGTATAGTATTGGGATGGAAGGGAGGTTTTAATTTTGAAGAGGAGACCTTTATACCGCACTTTATCAAATGCCTGTTGGGCATCCAAGAACACAGCAGAGCAGTATTGTTTCTCCTCAAATGTTTTATTTATAACATATGTAACACGATGGCACTGCTGGATGGTAGTGTGGTCATGTCTGAAACCAAATTGATGTGTTGGAATGCAGTTTTCTAATAACGAGTCTTCTTGGATTCTATGCAGAACTAATTTTTCTAGTAATTTTGAAATGATTGAAAGGAGGCTGATAGGTCGATAAGAGTTGGCCTCGTGAGGCGGTTTTCCGGGCTTTAGGATCATGATGATACGAGCAAATTTTAATTGGATGGGCCAGTATGATAAGCGCAAAATAGAGTTGATAATGATCGTAAGTGATGTGATTGCTTTCTTGGGCAGCCTTTTCAATACTTCTGCTGTGATGAGATAAAAGCCGCGAGCTTTATGATTATTTAGTCGTTCAATTTCGTTCTTTATCTCAGTAGGCGAGAAAGCCCCTATTGGTGGCGATAGTTGAAAGGAGCTTGGAGATATTCGTCAATTTCCTCATTTATTTCCTCGCTATGGGGCCTATAGACTTCAGCAAGATGTTCTGCAAACGTTTCAGCTGTTTCTAACTCCGATCTGTCCAAGTACCCGTTTGGTTTCGTTTTGGTGGTATGGATCTTTGCGGTCTTTTTGAGTTTTATATGATCTTGTTAGCGTGTTGTTCCATCCTGCTAGCTGAATCGTTGTAATTAGGTGATTAGTAGTCTGTTCCAATTCATCGGGTGTTTTTAAACTAATATCTACATTTAAGTGCTTGTCTATATATTTTTTAAAATTGACCCAATCAGTTTGTTTATTGACAATTGATGAAGGAACTTCTTTAATTATGACAGTGGCACTAATTGTCAAAATTATTGGAGAATGATAGAATGATCCGATGATAGATCGTAGTTGTCGTCGATTTTGATATAGTTACCGGATATTCTATTAATAATAAAGAGATCCAGCAGATCTGGAATCTTGTTCTGGTCTGTCGGCCAGTATGTGGGTTTTCTAGTAGATATAGGGATAAATTGTTTATTGCTAACCACTTTATAAAACTCCATACCTCTGGTAGTAGTCAGCCTTGATCCCAAGTATGTGTGCTTGGAGTTAAAGTCTCCTCCGGCTATAAATCGTAAACCTAGAGTGTTAAAATAACGTGTCAAATTTTCCTGAGAAATTCTATGCCTTGGTGGACAGTATACAGCTGACAATGTTAGTGGGCCTGTTAAGTTATTTACTTCGATGGAGGTCGCTTGTAGGTAGTCTTCTTCAAATGAAGCTAGTTCATGGTGCTTCACAGAATTACGTATTATTATTGCTGTTCCTGCATGGGCTGTTCCATCTGGATATTTAGTATGGTAGATTTCATAACCAGGTATTTTGATATAAGTTCTTGTGTTGAAGTGGGCTTCAGATATCAACATGACATCAATATGGTTTGTCTTTAAGTAAGCGGGTTACTTCGTCTTTGTGCTGTTGTAACCCGTTTGCATTCCACTGAGCTATTCGTAGATACCCCTCCATTACTTTATTAATTTATTGACGACAGTAGTGAGCATAGAAAGTACCATGCTGTTTTGCTGCATGAGTTGCTGAAACATACTTTTAAATTCTTCTAGGAATTTTGTTTGTGTGGATTCAGGTTGTGATGCAGTTACTGTTGGTCTAAAGTTTCCCTTTACCGTTTGGGCATAAGTTGTATTTAAATATATTGGTGAAGTATTCTTTTTCTTGTACAGATCCTGATAGATTTCACACCCCTTATAATTAGCAGGATTACTTCCTCCACATAATGCACAAGTTGTAGGGGTGTCTTTTGTTTTGGTACACGTTACTGTGTTATGATTTTTTCCGCATTTGACGCAAGCATAAGGTCTAAAACAGTACGATTTGGTGTGTCCGTATGCTTGGCACCTAGTGCACTGTGCTGGTTCAGTTCGTTTTCTCGGTGGTTCGACTTTGATACTCATATTTAGTAAAAATTTTATGTCATAAATGGTTTTGTTGTTCTCTGCCGGTTCCATGTCCACAAAGAATATGGGTAATGGTGTTTTATCAACTCTACTTTTTATGTTGTATATATTTCTGATTTTATGGCCCAGTTGTTCTAATTCAGTCTTTAATTCTTCAATGGATATGGTGGTATGTAAATGCCTGATTACCACACGATAGGCTTTTTCTTGTTTTAATTGACACGTATGGTGTATTATTTTTTTATCTTGCAACAGTTTACTTAGTTTACGATAATTATCTACAGTTTGTACATTTATTTTGATCACGTTGTTAATCATGGCTTTGGGCGTGTAGTCTTGTGTTTTTAAGATGGTATTTAAGAATTTTGTCATTTCTGGATAGTTGACAACTCCATGTATGGAGATAGGAGGTGGTTTGGGAGTTTGCATGATTGTCTGCGACGTATCTGATTCTTCCATTATAGTATTTTCATTTGACAATACATTGAATATATTTGACTGATTTGGGACAGAATCGGTAGGCGTTTGTGTTGTTTTAGGGTTAACTGGTAAAAAAGTAGCTTTTACACGTTTTCGTTTCGTTCTACTGCTTATTTGTTACCAGGGATTTTCCTTACTAGTTGTTTCTGGTTCCGAGTCTGAACATTCATACATATCTGTGTTAGAATTGGCATCATTTTCAGGACTTTGATAAAACGCATTTGATGTAGTAGGTGTGGCATATGGCCAGATCGTCGGGGTAGGGTTTAATAAATTTTGCGGTTGTAAGGTATTATTTACATTTGGATGTTGTAGGAATTGAGAGTTTCCTATAGGAAATGGTTGTTGTTGATAACACGAATTGTTTTGCATGTAATTTGGAAATTGTGTGAAGTTGGGGTTTGGCATGAAACCACCTCCGTAGCCGGGGCCGCCCCCGGCAGGTAACATGGTATAATTTTTGTGTTTACTGTAATTTGTATATGTTATTTTAGACACGTAAATTTAAGTTATAAATAACAAATAACAAACAGCGAGCAAGAAAGTTGAAATTGTACTCTAGAACGCCAGTGTAAGATTAGGTACTATCACTTGACCGTCAGAAAGCGATATAAACCTGTTTTACACGAATTTACCATTTGAATTTTCATGGTAAAGAAAACAATTTTACACTTTTACTTATAATGGAAACAAATGGCGATTATGATTTACACGAACTGAACCAGCTCTAACTTTTGTTGTCACGAATTGGTTGTTATTATGTATAGAACAAAAGAACGTTTTGTTAAAATGTTAACTTTCGTCTCTGCCTTCGGACTCGGACCGTCACTCACAACAGGTCCCCTACAAAAAGACACATTTTAAAGATTATTATTACAATACGTAGTGTTAATGAACTTTAAGCGTATTATTGATTACGTTCTTGTTGCTAATTATTATAATGGCAATTTTTGGACAGTAGACGACCTTGCCGTGACGACGATTTCATTATTGCTGTTTATGATTTTGACGAAATCTTCACGCTGACTAATTAATGGGGGATTTCACTGTTTGTTTTTTTTGCTATTTTTTGTCTAAGGTTAACATTTTTCGAAATAGAATTTCATTGATAAATAAGGTTGATGACCTTTGCAATTGACCTAGCTACACGCTATTTTGTTTTGATTGCATACGAATATTTTGAAGTACAGTTTAAATTCGAAGATTATTTCCTAAAAGTATAGTATTCGCACCGCCGGCTTAAAAATTGGAAACTTATAATGTTTAATTTCGGGCGGCAAAGCATTGAGAATTTTACTGAATGCGTGTCAAAACGATCTTGGTACAGTTTGGTTCTGTGGGGCGTAGTGGCTATCAGATCTCTATGCCGAATGTTAATATTATGAACGTCGGTACGAAAAGTGATTTTATAATGCAGATATGGTGGAGTTTTGCATCTTAGAATTGTTAAAAACGGTGAATAGGCCTTTTCTTCATAATGAGTTAGGAGAAGGTTGAGTTTATGCGAAGGGCATCACCTTTGCCTATTGCCACATATTAGACGCAAATATGCATTTTGTACTACTTGCACCTTTCTAGATGATTCAGATGTTAAACACGGCCCGTAAACGGATGAACAGAATGTAAATTGCGAAAGTGCAAGTGAATTACGTGATAGAAGTTTAGAGTGCTTACTAAGAAGATATTTAATTCCATATATGTATATCTGCAAATGCACGTTGTGTGCATATCTTAATATATTATTGAAATCTTAAATCGGTGTCGATAGTGGAACCTAGGTTTTTAGCGTGATCAAAAAACTTTACCGCAGTTTTGTTGACCTTTGTACACAATTGAGAGATTATGTTCTCTCTTTTTAGCGTTATTTTGTAATCCACACAACAATGCTTTGGATTTGGATACATTGATATGTATAGAATGAGTTGTGGCTGATTGAACAGAATTTGTTCAATATTTATGATCGGGTTGGCTACTTCCAGGTTACTCGTGTCAAATGCGTAGTATAATTGGGTGTCATCTGCGTATAAGAGATAAAATTTCAAGCACTCATGCAATTTGGATGTGTATACAGTAAATAAAATAGTACCAAGTATTGAGCATTGTGAAATGCCGCACTGGATCCGAACGTAATCCAAAATTGCGTTGTTTTCAAACACTACTTGGTTTCTTCCCTTTAGGTAGTTAGAAATTAATAAAACTGCGACCTAAGACCAATACATTGTAAAATTTAGATAACGGTACCGTGACTGATTGTATCAAAAGCACAAGAAACGTTCAAGTAACAGTAAAACAAGAATTTTATTATTTTCTAATGGAGCAATAACCTCATCTGTTACTTTAAGTAATGTTAATGCATGTTTGGCATTTAGCCTATCTATGTGGTTAGTCCAGGTCAGTTTATGATCGAACGTCGTTCCCAAAATTGGGAGGTTGACCTTAGTTATTATTGCATTACCTTGTAGTTTAAGGTTTGGATGATCGTGTGGCGTTCTCAGACGGCAAAAGTGGATACATCCTATTTTAGGCAATGAGAAACAAAAACTTGAATTTGTAGTTAAAACTCCTAGCCTGCCAATTTCTTGTTGTAATACGTTTTCTATTGGCTCCATCGAATGGTGTCGATAGTGTATTGTTAGGTCATCGACGTATATTACGAATTTGACTTTTTGGTTGTCCGATTGAAGGACATGATTTATGACGATGGCAAACAGGCTGACGCTTAAGACTAACCCCTGTGGTATACCATTTTCTATCGTTTTTTTTAGTAATGGTATTCCTGAATAGGCTAAGATTTGCCTAACGTGCTAAAGCACTCAGAAACACTGGGAGGGCGTTAGGTATATTGTTAGGCTGCCGAGAAATGTTTATGAACGGCTACCTTAAGTTTGCTTGAATCAAAATTTGGATGAAAACCAGAACTGGGTAGTGCATTCCACAATTTGGTTGCCGTGTGGAGAAATGTAGATAGCGCCCGGTAAATGTCACAAGATGGAATTATTAGTGCGTAATTATGGTGTGAATGGGCAAATCGAGTGTTCCTGGCGCAGATGGCCTGAGGTGGAATTAATGAGTGTATTCCGGAGTCACACTTGCCATTGTAATAGCGATAGGACAAGGAAAGAATCGAAACTATTCTTCTATGCTCAAGAAAGTGTAGGTCAGAAATTAGAGACGGGTTATTTATAAGTCTTATAGCTATCTTTTGGATGCGGTTTACCATATGAAGGGCGTATTGGAAAGCACTGACCCAGAGGTGGGAATTGTATTTTAGATGAGGTAGAATTTGTGCCTTATACAGTAAAAGGAGTTGTTGCGATGTGAAGAACTGTTTAGATCTGTATAGAGAACCCAGTCTACGGGAAACCGTTATGCTGGCTGACAAAAGGTGGTCAACCCATGAAAGGTTCGATGATACGGATATCCCTAACATAGAACTAGAGTTTGAAAACCTGAGATCTAAGCCATTCACATTTACAGCAGGAAATGATCGGTCTTTCTTGTCGAACACAAGGCAACACTGTGTTTTATCGGCGTTGAACGTGAGTAGATTATTCCTGTTCCATTTAAGGAGACGTTCTAAGTCACTCGGGATAGTTATTAAGAAAATGAGGTCATTTATGTATAGCACGTATATGTCTTTTGTTAAAAATGCTGGAGATCCAGTTGAGGAGCGTATAGGATAAGCCGAAGGACGTGAGCTTGACAAGTAGGCACTTGTGCCAAACCTGGTCAAAAGCCTTTGAGATATCTAAAGCTACTACGACTGTTTCACAGGGCCTTTCCAATGTGTTATTCCAATGTTGGGTGACATATGAAAGATCACCCGTTGAACGACTGTCTGAACCCATACTGGTGGTTGTTGAGGGGTTTATTGGACTCGAAGAACGAAAATAGTTGGTGGTTGATGGATTTTTCCATGATTTTCGATAGAATGGAAGTGATAGCTATTGGTCAATAGTTTGATGGATCGGTTTTATCGCCCTTTTTAGGAGTAGGCTGCACATTTGACAACTTCCACGATGAGGGCAACCCTTCAGATGACATGGAGAACGAAAGAGTTTGGACAATACAGGTGGTAGCTCGGGGTAACACTTTTAAGGACGACAGCTGGAATACTGTCACAGCCAGTCGCCTTGTTTAAGTTAAGTTTATTGATAATTGATTCTAAGAGCTTGTATCGGAAGTGGATTGGTTCCATAACGTATGGGGTAGATTTGGGCGACGGCAAAATTTTACCAGAATCATTGAGAAATAAATTTGGTGCAAAGTAACCGACAAAGAGGTTGCCTTTGTCAGCAGGATCAGCTACTACAGCTCCGTCACCAGACGTCATGGGAGGAAAGGGAGATGTACTAAGGTTTTTACTGATGGCTTTCGCTAATGACCAAAATTTACGACAACTATCGTAGCTTTGATATGTATGTTACTACTTTGATTCACTTAGAAAACTTTTGATACGATAGGTAGAACCCCGCGTAATCCCCATTTGTGAAGTTGTTTCGATATTCCAAGTCTGCAGCATAGAGCGTAAACTTTTTCCAGGTACAATGCAACTGCTATCAAGTACTAGCTGACTTTGAATGCTTCTAGGATTTCATGTTCTAAATGTAACGATGCATCCAATGTAGAATGTTTTATCTTAAAACCTACTTGTAATTTAGATAGCAGCTTCTCTTTTGCTAATATCCACATAGGGCACATTAAAGATGCTATTACACTTTTAGCAATAGTTTGGCCTTTTCCCAGTTTGGGGAGGGGAATGACGTTACATTCTTTCCACTTTGAGGAAAATACACTTAATTTATAAATAATATTGTATAATTGTAAGAATCTTTCTTTTGCAGGTGCTGGGAGCAGCTTGATCATTTTATGATTGATTTGATCTGCTCCTGGAGACGTGCCGCTGCTGACCGATCTAACTCTGACCTAGAAAAGCCCATATTACAGTGGTAAAAAAAGATAATTTTACTACTGACCAAGATAACTGGAAGTGTTATCGAAACGGTTAGATTGTATAACTTAAATAAACAAAGACAACCATATAAAAATAAAGATAAGTATTTTAATGAGTCGTCAACATAGCTGTATCAGCATTTAGGTTGTAGCACTGTACTATTGAGGGCACTTCAATTAGTCTTGCATATAAATGTTGCCAACACCGTTCACTTGTTTATAACATTGCCCATTAAACGTGAAGTAAGTTGAGTTTAGGCAATGTTCAATTAAGGTGATCGTGTGTTTGTCAATGTGGTGTTTATTTTTAAGGACTGGACTACCATGGTCTTTTCAACAGGTTTTTTGTGAACAGTGAAACAACGTCAATATTCACTAAAATGTCATTATAACTGAAAGTAACACTTTAATTTATCCAGAAAGTTGTAATGAAGCTGCACTTTCACATATAGGTTGGAGTTGTTTAGCCAAATTAGATGCTAGTTTATGGGTGCGCAAGTTGAATGCACTAACTATAGGTAGTAATGGACATTGTTTACCTTTGTGGATCTTCGGAAATCCATAAGTTTTGGGTACCTTTGAACTCTTCTCTCTGGGGACAATTTCTTTTTTTTTGCTGGATCGGTCAGGGGCGCTGAAATTATTAAGAATTTGGTTTTCTTTTCTAAATATGGGGTAGTATTGCAATTCTTACATTTTGTACAGTTCAGTAGGTTCATCATCATGGTGTTACTGTCGGCAATTTTTAAAACCAGGGTAGTGTTACCTTCGTCGGCAGGAAGGGTGCCTTCATTTTTCAAAAGTTCATTAAAAGATAATATTTGAGATTAAGTTATGTTTGGTGGGACAAACAAATCGAAGACTCGCCATAAGAACGCAAGAACTCCAACTAGCGATCAAACAATTACAAACTCTTTCTTCGCTAGCGTTTCATTTTATGGAAACAGGCCATCGAATTGATATGGATAATATTAAACTACTTGCGCCAATTTCTACTTTACATTATAGTATCACCCGAGAAGCAATTAAGATTGAGAAAGGTCCATTGGAACTCAACAAACGAGATGATAGTTCAAGAATTTTACGCATTTGGAAAATTAGCATGAAACAACAGTATTCATATCAGTCTTCTATCTTAAATATCGATATTAACAATTCTCAGAATAGTATTCAGGACACAACCAACCAAATTCGACATGAAGAGACCACTACATTCTATGAAACGATTGCAAGATGCAGAACACGCAATTAAAATTACAATAACAAAAACCAGGAGATAAATTTCATACTTGACACATTATAAAACCTTAGGAAGACATAGTGTCTTGGAAACGTAGATTTTTCATATAAAACTACAGCACGGATCATTCAATAATTATGAAATTATAAAAATAGTAAAGAACCCTAATATTATTCTTTGTAGCA
The DNA here is from genome assembly GCA_036346205.1 of Vesta saturnalis. NCBI lineage: Eukaryota > Metazoa > Arthropoda > Insecta > Coleoptera > Lampyridae > Vesta > Vesta saturnalis. The sequence continues at coordinate 3,289,894 of JARFJB010000472.1, forward strand.
GAGTGCAATTGAACACAAGTAATAGCCACAGATATTACGCCCGTTGCATGGTACGTTTTAATTAATAACTAACCACCAATGTCCATTTTTTGTTGTAGTTGTCATGAAAAAGGAAATAAAAATCTTCCGAAAGCTCGACAAAATCAAAAATATACATATACAGATATGATATGAGAAAATTTAAGGTAGCTGTTCATAGGCATCTATTGGCAATTCACTATCCCTCTATCCATCCTCCTAAGCGTTCCTGAGGGCTTTAGCACGATAGGCCTAATTTAGCCCGTTCAGGTCCACAATCATTAAAAAAAAATATATATGGTTGTCTTTGTATATTTAATTTGTACAATCTAAACGTTTCCATAACATTTACAGTTATCTTAGTCAGTAGTAAAATTATCTTTTTTACCACTGTAATATGGGCTTTTCTAGGCCAGAGTTAGATCGGTCAGCAGCGGCACGTCTCCAGTAGCAGATCAAACCAATCATAAAATGATCAAGCTGCTCCCAGCACCTGCAAAAGAAAGATTCTTACAATTATACAATAGTGTTTATAAATTCGGTGAATTTTCCTCAAAATGGAAAGAATGTAACGTAATTCCCATCCCCAAACCGGGAAAAGGCCAAACTATTGCTAAAAGTGCAATAGCATCTTTAATGCGCCCTATGTGGATATTAGAAAAAGAGAAGCTGCTATTTAAATTACAAGTGGGTTTTAAGATAAAACATTCTACATTGGATGTATTGTTACATTTAGAACATGAAATCCTAGAAGCATTCCAAGTCAGCTAGTACTTGGTAGCAGTTGTATTGTATCTGGAAAAAGTTTACGCTCTACGCTGCAGACTTGGAATATGGAAACAACTTCACAAATGGGGATTACGCGGGGTTCTACCTATCAGTGTCAAAAGTTTTCTAAGTGACTCAAAGCTACGATAGTTATAAATTTTGGTCATTAGAGAAAGCTACCAGTAAAAACTTTAGTACATCTCCCTTTCCTCCCATGACGTCTCTTGACGGAGCTGTAGTAGCTGATTCTGCTGACAAGGGCAACCTCTTTGTCGGTTACTTTGCACCAAATTTATTTCTCGGTGATTCTGGTAAAATTTTGCCGTCACCTAAATCTACGCCATACGTTATGGAACCAATCCACTTCCGATACAAGCTCCTAGAATCAATTATCAATAAACTTAACTCAAACAAGGCGACTGGCTCTGACGGTATTCCAGCTGTCATCCTTAAAACATGCTACCCCGAGCTACTACCTGTATTGTCCAAACTCTTTCGTTCTCCATGTCATCTGAAGAGTTGCTCTCATCGTGGAAGTTGGCAAATGTGGAGTCTACTCCTAAAAAGGGCGATAAAACCGATCCATCAAACTATTGACCAATAGTTATCACTTCCATTCTATCGAAAATCATGGAAAAAGCCATCAACCACCAACAACTTTCGTTCTTCGAGTCCAATAAACCCCTCAACAACCACCAGTATGGGTTCAGACAGTCATTCAACGGGTATGTCACCCAACATTGGAATAACACATTAGAAAGGCCCGGTGAAACAGTCGTAGTAGCTTTAGATATCTCAAAGGCTTTTGACCAGGTTTGGCACAAGTGCCTACTTGTCAAGCTCACGTTGTTCGGCTTATCCGATTAGCTCATCAACTGGATCTCCAGCTTTCTTAACAAAATACATATACGTGTTGTAGTCGATGGGTTCTTTTCGAAAGAAGCTGCTGTTAACGTGGGTGTTCCCAAAAGATCAGAGATAGCTCCCACACTTTTCCTGTTATACATAAATGACCTCATTTTCTCTATAACTAACCCGAGTGACTTAGAACGTCTCCTTAAATGGAAAAGGAATAATCTACTCACGTTCAATGCCGATAAAATCCAGTGTTGCCTTGTGTCCGACAAGAAAGACCGATCGTTTGCTGCTGTAAATGTGAATGGGTTAGATCTCAGGTTTTCAAACTGTAGTTCTATGTTAGGGATGTCCGTATCATCAAACCTTTCATGGGTTGACCACCTTTTTTCAGCCAGCATAACGGTTGCCCGTAGACTGGGCTCTCTATACAGATCTAAACAGTACTTCACATCGCAACTCCTTTTACTGTATAAGGCACAAATCCCACCTTTGGGTCAGTGCTTCCCAATACGCCCTTCATATGGTAAACCGCATCCAAAAAATAGCTATAAGACTTATGAATGACCCGTCTCTAATTTCTGACCTACACTTTCTTGAGCATAGAAGAATAGTTTCGGTTTTTTCCTTGTTCTATCGCTATTACAATGGCAAGTGTGCCTCCGGAATTCACTCCTTAATTCCACCGCAGACCATCTGTGCTAGGGACACTCGATTTGCCCATTCACGCCATAATTAGGCACTAAGAATTCCATCTTGTGACATTTAATGGGCGCTATCTACATTTTTACACACGGCAACCAAATTGTAGAATGCACTACCCAGTTCTGGTTTTCCTCCAAATTTTAATTCAAGCAAACTTAAGGTAGCCGCTCATAAACATTTCTCGGCAGCCTAACAATATCCCTAATGCCCTCCCAGTGTTTCTGAGTACTTTATCGCGTTAGGCAAATCTTAGCCTGTTCAGGAATGCCATTAGTAAAAAAAAACGATAGAAAATGGTATACCACAGGGGTCAGTCTTAAGCGTCAGCCTGTTTGCCATTGTCATAAATCATGCCCTTCAATCGGACAACCAAAAGTTAAATCCGTAATATACGTCGATGACCTAACTATACACTATCGACACCATTCGATGGAGGCAATAGAAAACGTATTACAACAAGAAATTGGCAGGCTAGGAGATTTAACTACAAATGCAAGTTTTCTCATTACCTAAAATACAATGTATCCACTTTTGCCGTCTGAGAACGCCACACGATCATCCAAACCTCACACTACAAGGTAATGCAATAATAACTAATGACAACCTCCCAATTTTGGGAATGACGTTCGATCATAAACTGACCTGGACTAACCACATAGATAGGCTAAATTCCAAACATTCATTAACATTACTTAAAGTAACAGATGAGGTTATTGCTCCATTAGAAAATAATAAAACTACTTTGTTTGAAATAACTTCTACATTAGTTATAATTTACTAGAAAAGTAATTACTGCATTGGTATTAGAAATAATTAGAATTTTGGTTGAGGTTATATTTTCATAAAAATAAATTTCCAGGGAAGTTATAAAAAAAATGACAACGGCAATATTAACTAGCAACATAATTTAGTATATCATAACAATTTCAATTATCTCCGATATCATGAACACGATAAAAACCCAAATTTCTGAATGTTCATTACTACGCCAGCGCAGTAAGGAAGCCATTCTCCTCATAATGTAGGGTTTACATATAATTCTAGCGTAACAATGCACATTATACAAATATATATATATATATATATATATATATGTGTGTGTGTGGCGCATATGTCGGTTTCCCCAAATTTTATACTTTATAAATAAATAGGAAGTTTATTACATGAACTGTAATTACATAATACCTTAACAATGCTATAGCAGTTGCTATCATTGTTCCGTGTTCAAAATGTCCACCTTGATTGTCTATACGTTTCATACAACGGCTTAAATCAAAATTTCTTCATTAACGACTTCAAATATATTTTCAATTTTGCTTTTTAGTTCGTCTACGTTTAGCGATTGTGAAGAGAACATAAATTCTAATGGGGAAACTGACACATGCGCCACCCTGTATTATTCGGATATTTCCAATTAGATAACCAATTAAATCAAACTATATTTAAGTGCGGATTAATATTTACCATAGCCAAAGAAAGCAAAAAAATAAACGACAAATATTGGCATTTCTATAAATGGAAAAAAAACTGATTAACATTTACGTTTTATGTTAGAAATATTTTTAAGTGCGAATTAATATTTACTATAGCCAAAGAAAACAAAAAAAAATAAACGACAAATATTGGCCGTTTTGTGTTTTTAGTCCATTTTCTACTATAATAGAACAAAGTTTCTATTAGTCTATTATAGATTTAGAAATAATAAGTTTCAATCCAATTATCGGTTAATTGATAATTACACCGTTTACCAAATTTATGGTAAAGCAAAATTATATTACATTGTGTATATGCAACTTCTATACAACGTTCATGTACAAGTTGCCTATACAGGTTTAATTGTTATTTTCATTTTTCAACAGGTACATTTCGAAGAAAGAAAACAAAAAAAGTCACAATTAATTAAACCTTACAATTCGCTTTCTGAACCTTTACCATAAACGTTTCTAAAAAAAGACAAAACAATATTCGTTTAGCAATAATTTTGCCTATAGTAAACTCAGTTTCCTGGTTTGGACTTGAGTAATGTTAATGCCTATTTATTTTTAATCTGGCGGTAGGAACTTTATTTAAGAATTTTTTTCTTTGTCACTCCATCTGAAAGCATACACGTTGGCAGATCTAACCATTTTATTACCCCCATTATTTATCCAATCCTGAAAAAAGTTACAGCTCTTAAAACTTGAGATTTGATAATCTAAGAAATCGTCATTTTATTTTGTTTTTTTTTTCAGAAATCATATTATATAACTAAATAAGCTTTTCATTGGCTAATAGCTTCTTTATTGTCCTGTTTTATGAAATTAATTCATCTTTTTGGACGGATAATGCCTAAAAATGTCCCCACATACAAGACCCATTTGACAAAACATTCATAAAAGATCTTGCAGTAAGAGACACATTTCGAAACCGTCCGTTTTGACATATTTTTATTCTCATGATCTGGAAGTAAGAGCCTTTTAATAGTATCTTAAAACAGAAATCACTAAGCATGATTGCATAACGTTTTAGTTGGGCAGTTAACCTAATGTTCTTTGTAAGTGAAAGATGAAAACATATACCATATTAAATTCTGATTCTGCACATGCGCACAAATCGGATTCTTAAAAATGTACGCGTTGTACATAGAGATACTACTCATATTGTTGTGTTTTGTAATTTTATAACTTTCATTTAGTTAGCCAACGCTGCATTTTGGTACCATAACATACTTTTTAGTTGTACTTTAATCTGTTATAAGTTTTATAAGTAATTTGATTGTAATCTCATTATATTTACAATTTACATCAGTTCTACATACATAAAGACAAAATTTCCATCGATTGGGGCTTGAATCTCGATAGCGCAGTTGGTTAGCGCGGTACTCTAGCAAAGTACAAAGTTCAAAATCCTACTCGAATTAAACTTTTTATTTATGTATTTAATAAAATTAATAATAGTTTTTAATTATTTTAATCTGGTTTTCTTCGTTTCCTGGCTATACGATGTACATACATAAAACCATGGTTTTATAGTTTAAAACATATGAAAGGTACTTGGAAACACGTTAATGCCATATATTGTCTTAGGACAATACCATTAAAATGAAATACTTATTATTCAGCGCTTGGTAAATTCCAGGAGAAACCAGCGGCTTATTATTATTATGTTGCAACATGTCTAACCAACCACATCACATAAAAAAGGAGAGGAAATGGTTAGCTCGACTAGCAAATCAGCCAAACGGTCCTGAGATCGCAGAGCACTCAGATAGCGTGGGTGTTTTGAAGTGTGGATAAAAATAAAAGAGATGGTTAGGTTAGTTAGAAAACAATAACAAAATGGTAGACAGACAGATAGGGAGAACAGACAAGAAACAGGCGCCACAAGCTTTAAAAAAAACGAAAAATTATTATTTCGTGAAAGAGACACTGTAAACTTGAAACAGGGTGCAACACGAATAGCAATTAAACGAGAATTACCTCAACAAGCGTAAATTTATTTTTATATTCTCAACAAAGACTGCTATATGCAGAAGTTTAATATAGGTATATATATATATATATATATATATATATATATATATATGTATATATATATATATATATATATATTTATATGAATAATAATAGATAACACAAGGTATACGTTTTCTTATAGTGCATGCGTATCAAAACATGCAATTTTTTCCCATAATACTACTGAATATAAATTTATCCTAATATCACAATAAGAACACCGATAATAGTGAAACTGCGCCAATGAGCGCAGGTATGAGTATTGACACTGACGAGGGCAAGTCGGAGATATACTTGTGATAAATTCACCTTTAAATTATCTAAAATTATTAATAACACGTAATGCCCCTCTCTGGGACATTGAAAGGGCTTTCATACGGTATATACACAATTTATGCTTTGAGTTATTGCTCCTACGCACGATAGCATAAACAGTAGCTCTTAAGATAGTATCAAATATGGAAGTTAAATGCTAACACATCACTGTGTGTTCTATTTAAAAGTTCAATAGTAATTACCTCAAACTTGATTAAGTATGTGCACCAATTATTTACTAATGGATTGATCCAGTTATAACAATTCTACGTTAGTGAAGTTTTTATAAAGGTTAAGTGTTTTCGGATAGTAATATGATCATGGAACTGTAACAGGTAAGCAGTTCAGTAAAAATAATTCATAATATAGTTAATTTAAATGCAGTTAATCTTTTGTAGGCGCTGGAGGGTATAATACGTAACCAATTCAGAATTTACACCAGTTCTACATACATAAAGACAAAATTTACATTGATTGGGGCTTGAATCTCGATAGCGCAGTACTCTAGCAAAGTACAGGTCGTAGGCTCAAATCCTACTCGAGGTAAACTTTTATTTATGTATTTAATAAAATTAATAATAATTTTAGTTTGGAAATAAACTTGACAATGTAATATTTATTGATACAAGTGATAAGGAAAGCTCTGACCTGGTCGTCGAATGAATATTGGTACTTTAGTTATACAGCTTAAATTCCATCCTTATAATTACAGTCCATTTACTAGTATTCATTTACGAGTGTTCCCAGTTAAAGGCACACCGTAGCAACCCAAAAGCGAGACGAAAGGTACATAACGTGTAATCTTAACAGCAACCAGTACACGAACAAGGAAAACTCAAACCCAAAAAGAAAAAAAAAGCTAGAAAAGGGTAAGGGATATAATATCATTTATTCATCTATAGGTCGAAGATGAGCTATATTGTGATAATTTACCACGAACTCGTTAAATATATTTCCTTCAATTTACATATCGTAGTTTAAGCCTAAAAGAACGATTCTAATTATAACGAGCTTGAGGAATATCGAACCAACTCACTATGTGGGTGTAACATATTTTTTATATCCGCAATCAATAGTGATTCTATTACTTCATCAAACGAAGAAATAATTTTTGAAGCAAAACTTCTCCTCTAGAAATGGTGATTTACTCCGAGAAAACAGAAATCAGAGAAATTTTCTAAAATATCATTTTAATCCACAACAAAATGTCCGTGTTAAAGGAACCACGTATTCAGAAAATATGTATTCAACAGAATTGTCCTTACCAAATTTTGAAAAAATGTTAAACAGATATTTGTTTTCAATAAAAAATGATTAGTAATATGCAATTATTCAATGGTATCACCATCTAGTGGTGATTTAGTAATGTGACAGGTACCTATAAAAATGTAAGAATTTAAAAATAACCAGAACCTACGTATAAATGGCACTAACAGGTTTATTTTAAGAATTTTTCTTAGAACGTACAAAGTTAAATACGTAAAGAAATAAAGAAAATCATTTAATCCATTATAATAACTGGTAAAGTCAGTAAACACAGAGAAGTTAAATCATTACGATAGACAAATAACTAACGAGTAAACAAGCAAATAACAACCCAACGATTCAGGCTACAGATAAATTTTGTTTTTCCAAACAGTAATAATCAGCGAAAGTTTATAGAATCGATCCGAAAGTATTGGATATCGATTTTTAAATGTTACAGACCCCCCCCCCTGGAGATGGGTACCTAGATCTGGGTAGTAATCACACTGACAACGGTAACACGGAAAAAAAACAAAAAAAAGGTAAAAAGTAAAAAGTAAAACTCAGAAAACCCTTATGCATTCACCCAACCCCAAATCAATCAATCAAAGAAACCCAACTCAAAAGTAAGAATAAGAAGAAAGAGAAGAAAGTTAAATGCGGAGTGATAATGACGTATATATCACCAGATACATCCACCAAGTACACAACTCAAGCAATCCACGAAAGAACAACCTGACTCCAAACTCCTACGTGATTCCTTCGGCATTCTGCCGGTACGAGAAAGAAAATTAAATAAAAGCAAAAGGAGAGCATACCGTGAAGCGATAATACTTCCAAAAAAAAATAATACAAGGAGAAAACAAAAAGGTTTATTACTACAATTAGGGAAGCAAAGCGGATAAGGATGAGGTGATTTGAGTAGGGTGGTTGTCTTCGTTGTCATTCCAGTAAAGAAGTGAAGTAGGAAGCTAAAGTAGATTTAGATCAAAGATAGTAGATAGGAAAGTGAAATGAAAAGGGCAAGTCTCCCAAGATCCCTCTAAGGAAATTAGTAGCGAAGACCCCTGGAGAAATGAAGACAGGAGGAGAGAAGGGACCGGACGTAAGGTCACGGATGACACGAAGAAGGAGTGGTCTCCGTAGAAGTGAGAGAGTGAGAGAGGGGGGGGGAGACAGAGAGAGAGAAAGAGAAATTTGAGGCGTTTATAAAGTAAACCGTCCTTTACGAACCAAGAAATAAATTTTCTAGGAAATTTAGAGACACAAGGAATCGTTTTTAAATACTATTTATCATGGACAGGTAAAGTAACTAGAGAAGTCTAAGAAGTAGGGGTAATAAAATCTATTTTAGTAACGGATCTAGTAAGAGTATCAGGAACAATGTGTTCTTTTCCTTTCCGATGGATGATAGAGAAATTATGTTGTTGTAGACGAATTGTCCATCGACAGATACGTCCAGTAGGATTTTGTAATTTATTAAGCCAAATCAGCGAATGGTAGTCAGCGATAACAGTAAAACGAGAACCTCCTTCTCGGTGGTCGAATAATGACGTTCAGCCTTAGCTAATGATCGGCTAGTATAAGTAATAACTTTTTCACCAGTAAGAAATTGTTGACATAACACTGCAATGGACACCAAAGTCAGACGCGTCCGGTTAAATGACACACGCTTGTGAGAAATCAGGATAGAAGCTGACACTAAACATTCTTTCAAAGAAGTGAATGCCGTTTTGCCCTCAGAAGACCAAACGAACAGAGTATTCTTTTTAGTCAGAGAAGTTAAAAGTTTAATAATAGAAGAGAAGTTGGGTATGAAACGGCGATACCAGCCCGCCATACCGACTAAGCGACGTATGTCCGAAACATTTGACGGAACAGGTATAGAGAGAACCGCAGATACTCTATCTGGATCTACTAAGAGTCCATTTTTATTTACCACATAACCCAAATATTTTAATTCAGAACGGCAGAAATTACATTTATCCCGCCTCAAAGTGAGACCTGCAGAAGACAGACGTTGAAATATTTTTTCCAAAACTTCTAGGTGTTTTTCAAAAGTTGTTGTAGTCAAAACAATGTCGTCAAGATAAGCGAAACAGTAAGGTTATAAATCTCCCTCTGAAACGCGATCAATTGACCTTTGAAAAGTAGCCGGTGAATTGTGTAGGCCAAAAGGCATCCTAGTAAATTGAAAAAGTCCATGTCCAGGGACGGTGAAGGTGACAGGTAGATTTTGATTCTTCGGACAGAGGAATCTGCCGAGCGAATATCCAAACTATAAGAAGCCGTCCACAATGGAAGAAATGTAGGGTAAAGGATAAGCATCCTTTTCCGTTACAGCATTTACCTTGCGAAAGTCCACAAAAAAGCGGTAAGAGTCGTCTTTCTTTTTGACCAAGACAATTGGGCTAGACCACGGACTAATAGATGGTTCTACTACGCCTAATTGAAGTATAGAGTCTAATTCGGCATTAGGTACTTGTTGTAAAGCAGGAGAAAGTGGATAATATCGCTGTTTAATTGGTTCAGTAGTAGTTCGAATGTCGTGGTGTACTAGAGTAGTACATCCCAAAGCAGAAGAATTGTGAAAAGAGCTATCTAGCAAGGTTTTTAGAGAAGATTGTTGAGACAAAAAGAAATCAGAAAAAGAGCTTAAGTGTTCAGAAGGAATAGCTTCTACGCAAGTATCGTTACCAAATGTTCACTGTCCATTATGAAGATAAGGGACGCAGTTCATCGTCTTCCAGAAATCGAAATAATTTATGAAGTACTTCAGACGCCACTAATACGCCTCTTTGTTTTAGACTCTATAGTTATTGGTAAAGTAAGTTGACCTAGAATATTGCAAGTGTTACCATTTGCAAGAGTAAGTAGTATAGCTATACGGATCTTGACTCACTTTTGTCACTAGATTTGTCACCAGATTTGGAAAAAGTCACCAGAAAAGTTACTAGATTTCAAGGTCGGTAACATTCCCCGTTTCAAGGTCACAGGTTGTCATCAAGACTTGGCGGGAAATTTCAAAGTCACCTCAGACCACGTGGTAGGAAAGGTTTGTACTCCTGCTAAGTCTCTTCAAGGTCACCTCAGGCCACGTTGAGGGTTTGTACTCCTGCTAAGGCCATGTGGTAGGTAACCCTGCCTCTTGAAGGTCCCCGCTTCAAGGTCAGTCACTAGAAAAGTTACTAGATTTTTGATTGTCCACGTTAATTGCAGATTACCTTCCTCAAAGTCATTGCCCTCGGTCTCAAGCAAGTCTATGCATGTTTCAAGGCAAGCAATGCTTGGCCACGCCCCCCAAGTGCCCTAAACAGGTGACCGTTCCCCTAAACAGGTAACCGTTTCCTAAAAACAGGTAGCCGTTTCCTAAAACAGGGGGTCCGTTTCTCAAAACAGATAGCTGTTTCGCAACCGTTTCCCCCATACGAGAGAACAAAGACGATCCATTGTTCAGATCGAAAATAGATTCCACATCTCAATTCCAGGAAATCAAGAACAAAGGGGGCCCATTGTTCAAAGTCTATGCTTACAATTTTCAAGGCCACATGAGAGAACAAAGACGATCTATTGTTCCACTATAATTTCTAAAAATAGATTGTTACCTCAATTCTAGGAAATCAAGAATAAAGGCGATCCATTGTCAACGCTTCAAAGTCTATGGTTATAAGGCCACACGAGAGAACAAAGACGATCCATTGTTTTGGCTGAGTCATAGCTTCTGAAATTCCAGGAAATCAAGAACAAAGACGATGCATTGTTCTTTTCAAAGGTTACATGAGAAATGAACAAACACGATTCATTGTTCTGGTTGATTTATAAAAATAGATTGTTATCTAAATACACTTCGATTCTGAGAAATCAACTTTCAAGAACAAAGGCGATCCATTGTTCTAACCAACGATTTAAAGTTTATGCTTATAAGGTCACACCTCTGAGAAATGAACAAAGACGATCCATTGTTCCGTTATAATTTCTAAAAATAGATTGTTATCTCAATTCTAGGAAATCAAGAACAAAGACGATGCATTGTTCAAGCCGACGGTTCAAAGTCTATGCTTATAAGGTCACACGAGAGAACAAAGGGGATTCATTGTTTTGGCTGAGTGGTAGCTTAGGAAAACGTGACCCGAACTTATCTCTATATAAGTAGATAAGGAACAGTCCCACGTCAGTCGATACATTGCAATCGTCACAACAATAAGTGACCTAAAGTAAAAAGCAACTATTATTGCTTAATCACCAGTCTGTGCATTATATTTTTACAATCCTGACTAAAAGTTTTATTGCAAACCGTTGTGAAGAGCAATTTGTTAAACGTAAAGAGTAACTATTATTACTTAATCACCAGTGTGTGCATCATATTTTTACAATCCTGATTAGAAGTTTTATTGTAAACCGTTGTGAAAAGCAAGTTGTTCATTATTACGTGTGTGCTTCATATTGCTAGCTATGAGTATGCCAAGTAGTAGTGAGATGGTTAATTTAACAAGACGTGTTGTTCCCTTATTGAAAACAAAAAAGGAATTTTCGAGACACATCCGTATAGTTAAAACCAATATCAAGCTATTGCAAGATATAATTAAACATAAAATTTATTATGAAACCAATGAAAGTCTGCTTAAGCTTGAGAGCAATTTAGCATTGCTCAAGTGCTATCTGGTTAGATTGAGACGGTTAAAGAACGCTTCAGAGAAAGTTGGTAGCGGAATTGTCAATAAAAAAGGTATGCATAAATTACGTTGGTACCCCCTAGACTCATGTTTTAATGGTAGGCTGCTTACAGGAATTATAATCAATATGTCAAACATTAAGGACCCTTTGATATTTTTACTAAACACATATAATAGTTTTGCACGTAAGGTGAAATTAATGTTAAGGCAATCTATGCTAAAGGTAAATGTGGTCTTAGGCTGCAATTTCATGCAACCCCAAAATCGTAATATTGAGTTGAAGACTTTTGCCACAAAAAATTGCGTTATTGATATTTCAACCAATATACGTGTAACGTGTATGATAAGTTACGGATAAAATTAGAGGAGTTTTCCGAAAGGGATTCCGGTTGGGCAGTACACGAAGTTTTACATTTAAAAGTGAATATTAATAGCTATGTCCCATTTAGAGGTGGTCATTCAACCTATGTTAAAGTTCCTCGCTTCATAGAAGTAAAGCATGCTGTTGTTAATGTTAAAAATAACGATGAGTATTGCTTCCTGTGGGCCGTTGTTTCAGCATTATATCCCGCGCAGCGTAATACGGAAAGGGTTCAAAGTTATCCTCATTTTCTAGATGTTTTGAAGTATAATTCAATTCACTTCCCCATTCAGCTGGATGATGTAAAAAAATTTGAGAAACTAAACAACCTCGCAATTAATTTGTACTGCATTAATGATAAAAAAGTTGTACCCTTTGTATTGAGTAATCAGCAAAGCGATAAAGAACCCATAAATCTTTTAATACTTTGTGATCAGGCCGCGGATAACACTGTATACCATTTCACATGGATTAAAAATATGTCAGTTTTATTTTCAAAACAGATATCGAATTGCAAGGGCAAGCAATTTATTTGTTACCGATGCTTGAACCATTTTTCTTCAGATCGTCTTCTACAAAAACATACCACTCACTGTCGGCAACTTAATCAATGCTCTACTAGGCTGCCTACCGAAGCGGAAATGAATTTATAGTTAAAAAATTTCGCATTCCAAGAAAATGTGCCATTTGTCATTTATGCCGATTTAGAAAGTATTTTAGAGAAGTGAGCAAATGGTATCGAAGGTAATACTCTATTTCACTCCAAACACACATCTTTCAGTATTGCTTACTATTTGAAGTGTTCATATGATGGTTCTTTATCCCGATTTAGTCTTTATAGAGGAAAGGATTGCATTCAATGGTTTGTTAACGAGCTTCAAAGTATTGCACATTGGGCTACTGAAATAATCAATCAAATAATTCCTATGGGTACTTTAAGTCTTAGTCAGGTTGAGCAATTTGAAAGCGCCACGATTTGTCACATTTGTCGAAAAGCATTTACTAATTCTGGTATAAAAGTTAGAGACCATAATCATCTTACAGGAGCATTTCGGGGGGCAGCGCACCAGGCATGTAACCTAAACTATACAGACTCCCACATTCTGCCAGTTGTATTCCATAATTTATCAGGTTATGATTTTCATTTCATCATTAGAGAATTGGATAGTGTTCCCGGTTTGATTTCACTGCTACCCATAAACAAAGAAAGATATATCTCTGTCACGAAGGTAATGGAAGGCACCAAAATTAAGTTTAGATTTATTGACTCTTTCAGATTTATGAGTAGTAGTATTGAAAAGTTGTCAGACTATTTGGAGGATAGTAAAAATTATTTCCGCGCTAGTTGCAACAATGAGGAGGAATTTTCTCTAGTAGTTCGCAAAGGTGTGTTTCCTTATGAGTATACTGATACGTGGGATAAATTAAACGAGACCACGCTCCCGCCCAAAGAAGTACTTTTCAGTCACCTTAATTATGAGGGAATCAGTGATGCGAGTTTTGCGCATGCGGTTAACGTTTGGAACAAATTTAGTATTAAATCGTTAGGGGAATACTCGGATTTGTATCTAAAAACAGACGTTCTACTTTTAGCAGATATTTTCGAGAACTTTCGGCAAACTTGTTTAAGTACTTACGAGCTTGACCCTCTGCACTATTATACAGCTCCCGGTTTAGCATTCGATGCTATGCTTAAAATTACACAAAGTTAGAATTATTTACAGACATTGATATGTTAATGTTTATTGAAAGAGGGATTAGAGGTGGTGTAGCTCAATGTTCAAATCGGTATGCTAAAGCTAACAATAAGTACATGGGAGAAAAATTTGATCCCACCTCCGAAAGTGTGTATTTAATGTACTACGACGTGAATAATTTATATGGAGCCGCCATGTCAGAATTTCTACCATTTGGCGATTTTTCTTTTGTTGATGAAGCTAATTTTGAAACTTTAGATTTAGTAAACCATCCTGATGATTCGGAAATTGGTTATATAGTCGAGTGTGATTTAGACTATCCTATAGAATTACATGAGAGTCACAGTGATCTACCGCTGGCACCCGAACATATGGTTCCACCCACACACCTGATTCCAAAATGAAAAAATTACTGCTTACCTTGTATCCAAAACGTAATTATGTAATTCATTACAGAAATTTGAAAGTATATTTAAAATATGGATTGAAGTTGGTAAAAGTACACCGTATATTACGTTTTAAACAGTCCCCGTGGTTAAAAAAAATATATAGATTTAAATACAGCCATGCGTCAGCGATCTCAAAATGAATTCGATAAACATTTCTATAAATTAATGATTAATAGTGTTTTCGGGAAGCTGATGGAAAACGTACGTAAACATAAGGACATACGGTTAGTAACGAAATGGGAGGGTCGCTATGGTGCTCGTGCTTACATATCAAAACCAAATTTCCATAGTTGTACAATATTTGACAATGATATGCTTATCATTGAAATAAATAAGCTTGAAGTATATTTCAATAAACCTATATATGCGGGATTCAGTGTTTTGGACGTTTCAAAAACTTTTTTATATAATTTTCATTACGGTTACACGCTTCCCAAGTTCCATAGTAATGCTAAGCTCTTGTACACGGATACAGATAGTCTCATATACGCCTTTTCGGTTCCCGATTCCTATGAATGTATTAAAGAGGACATTGATAAATTCGATACATCTGATTATAGTCCCGACAACATCTTTGGACTCCCATTGGTAAATAAAAAGGTCCCCGGCTTAATGAAAGATGAAAATCATGGCAAAATTATGGTTGAATTCGTAGGACTTCGTGCAAAAATGTATGCTTACGCGGTTGATGAAAAGGTTGTAAAAAAATCAAAGGGTTCTACCTGAAGCGGTCTTTGACCTCTCCTGAAAACTATACATTTATATTGAATATATTGCAACATATTGTTATTCCCGATGAGTGTTTTAACTGGTGTAAACTCAAAGTGTGCAAATGAAGTAATTATTAAATCATTATTTGATAGAAAAAATTAGCTTAGACAATACCATTAAAAGTTTTACGAACTTGTGTACCGATAAAGGTTCGTTAACCTCTAATGTAGATAGGACTTTAGATGACATGAATTTACTTGGTGACATACCCCTTAAAATGTACATATACAAGTTATTATGGGGTGATTCATTGTGTACAAATGCTAGCGTACAAAATATTGTTTGTAAAGACACTTTCTCTATTATAAGTGAATGTATCGAGACAGCGGCATATTATGCTAATTACAAGTGCCTCACTATTTTAATTGAAGTATTATTAGAACAAAACATTACATATTAGTTTCAACCGTGGGAAAATGAGGAACACCACAAAATTTACCGCTGGATTTTGGAAAACATTGAGAAAGGTGATTCCTGCTTGGGATGGACATGTGGACCAGATTCGGGAATATGGCCGTCTAGTAATTTAAACGATTATAGAAATACTTTAGGTTTATAAGATGATGTAATATTTAAAAAATACAATTATAATTTTTTTACGTGGTTTTAATTCATCTAAAAGTTACAATCCCTATAGCTATATTATAAAACTAAATCGTCTTTATTGATCCATGATCTTTCATCCAATCCCCACCACTTTACGAATAACTTATTATTCTTGGAGCGAAGCACTTTTTACACAAGGTACACATCCGGATACTTTGTTTTCTGTAATTCGTGTTCATAAAAGCCTCCCAGTACAGGTGATCCTTTCATGTCCTCCAACATGTAGGTGGTTGGGTTAGTAATACAAACTTTCACAATCTTGAATAGTTCACTTGACCAATTGGGGATGTATCCCTTAGCGAAAATACTTTTAAACTTACTGATTCGTACTATGTCACCCACACGATAACGATTCCTATCAACTATTTTCATGTAAGTATAAGCCTCTAGCTTTGTATCATTACCGACATCGTTGGGCTTCATTCCTGTAGTTCTATGCTTACGATTATTATAATCCATAGTTACGGTGTCAATTGTATCAATCCATTTATATTTACCCTGTAGGCTGAATGACTTGTATAGAGCAGACTTAACGGTCCTGATCACTCGTTCCGCAATTGCTGCCTTCTCTGTGCTATAGGTGGAGTAATGGTTGACTCCATAACGCTGCATTAGTTTAGTGAAATGGTCATTGCAGAATTCTTTTCCTGCATCTGTCTGCAAATTGGAAGGTTTCCGGCCCGTTTTGAAGATTGTCTGCATGGCCTTGGCAACTTCTAAGCCCGTTTTCGTTTTTAATCCTTTGGTCCACAAGTATTTAGAAAAACAGTCAATAACTACTAAAATATACTTGTAGCCCTTATTTTGTTTGGCATATGTGTTAAATTCGGCCAAATCTGCTTGCCACAGGTCATCATATCCCTTAATTATTGTGCGCCTTCGTTTAAAATTTTTTCTTGCAGGTTTGTGCAATTCATTGACGAGTTGTAATTTGGACATGGTCCACAATTTCTTTAAGTTGGTGTAGTTTGTCCTCCAACACTAGATAAGCGTTAAAGTTCCCTTTAACAGCTTTCTGAATTGCTTGCAGACAAAAATCAAGGTATCCTTTACTTATAGCATCACCATTTTCTTCCGGATCCGCCAACTGTGTCAAACGGTTTCCATCCAAATTCAACCTTGTCGATAACTAGTATTGCTTGGTGATGACATCTTGAGGATCTATGGGGTTGGCAACATTGCTGAGTCTCTTATTCTCGATATCGAATTGATTATCATCAATAAGTTGAAACTGAGGGGTTAACTTCTTAAATTGATACTGGGCATGTGACCGTCCAAATTTATCAAGAGGCATTTTAGTTATGATATGTCGACATCAATGCATTCTGATTTATATTGTTCAGAAAACTAGTGTTTGGTCTATCAATGTATCCATCTTCATACAATTCCTCTACAATTGATATTATATCATTTACAACACCTGTGTTTCCAGCCAATTTTTCTGACCACAATACTTCTACATCACGAATTAGTTCATGTACGTCATTCCAATACTTATATTCAATCGGTATGTTTGTTAATTCCTTAAAAAACATAGCTCCACCTCCCTGAGTTGAGGGTGATGACAGCAAGGGTTTGATTATTTGTGTATACTTTTTGCTGCGGCTTCCTCGAATCTGTCCACTTACATCATAATCTCGCCTTGCAACATTCGTAGCTACTAAAATACGTTTATAGTTCTTTCTATCCTTTGAATTTACTAGATTTAAATCGGGTTCATTCATAATGAGCAGATCATATAAACCTGGAGTCCCTTTATACGTGACACAATTGATGATCATATCGTTTCCTTTAATTGTGATGGGGGTATTACCAATTGTCCATTTGTCTGTTTTGGCGTCGTAGTGGACTCCATAAGTGTGATCAATAGCACCTTCAAGATCCCTCATAATACGTTCAACATATATACGAGGTAATTCGTGGTACTGCTCGAGAAATTCTTCAGAGATGTGTTCATTACAGGAATCATCTGCTATACTAAGAGGTTCTTCGGCAGTAATCTCTCCTACGACAGATGTTTCTAGGAAAGGTGGTGTACGAGGAGGGGGATTTATTTGAAACAACGGAAGCTGAGCTAGGGGACTTGTAGCACTCTTCGTTGCTAATGAGTGTGCTAGCGGGCTAGTAGTAGCATGTTTTCTTCGAAATATGAACAAAGGCGGGTTTTTGGGTTTAACGGACTCCTTTTCGGGTGTTTTCTTATCAGGATGCATTTTATTCGCTATTTCAGTTAGAGGTTCTATTAGAGGTTTATAAGTACTTTCAAACGTTCTTTCATTATCAATGCGGGCAGTTTTAAGACTGTTGTATTATTTTACGAGCCTGAATAATTTTTCGCTTTAATATCATCTCCTTATTATCCATTGTAGCAAAATGGCTGTTAATACCTAAATGAATGGGTAACTACTAAACCACTGAACGCAGGTTAAGGTATTATATATTCATCAAACCTTTTCCTATAGCGACCATTATTGACTTCAGCATCCTTATTTATGACTATGAACCCAAACGGATCTATCCAGCACTTTGAACACATATCCCGAAACAATGTCATGCTTATGGTGGGGCTTATATGATCCTCATACACATGTTTTAGGTATAATTCATCTTGCTCAAATAATATAATTAGATTCGCATTGTCACGAATTAATTGCTTTGGAATTTTACTGTAAGTTTCACCCAAATAGAAACAATCAATATCGTTATGTCTACCCATAGAAAAATATGACCTTATGTTATTTTGCTTTTCACAGGCGATATCATCAAAGATAAAGATAGAGTTTGCTTTTGCACAATTCGGCTCAATCACATCTTGATTGTCACTGAACGTAAAGTAACCTATATCCTTTATCGGAAGTAGGATTTCCTGTAAAAGTTTGTACTTGTTTTGATTTAACGACTTGGAGTATACGTGTACATGTTTAAATTTCAAACCATTTTTCTCAGTAAGCAAACCAATCATTGCGTTTGTTTTGCCGCAGTTGGAGGGGCCACATATAATGCCACGTATACTATTAGGAAGTAAATCGCCATGTTTTGAAGTACCAGACTTTTCATCAGTCATGATTTTGAATTGGAAGTTTTTGTTTCTGCGCAACTACTTTCATCTTTGATGGATGAAATGAAACTAAACGAATAATAACAACATTTTTATTTATATACTACAGGTTATAATTTTTTCACTTCTCCGGTGAGTGGGTTGTACTGCACAATAGCATCGTGGAGAATAAGACCATAGGCAACGATTCCATTATCGAAAGGTGTTAAGACATTCCATTTCCAATTTGATGTCTACTGTTGAGTTTTTTAAGGATTCATTTTGTTTAGAACAGTCCATTACAAATACTGGACATGATTTGAATTCGGTGTAGTTGAATAACGCGTCTGTATTATCTTCATCATAGTAGTCACATCGGAAGTTTAAAAAATTGCGATTGGCAGGTATGTATTGGTTAGCACCGAAGTTCAAATGCATTGCTTCATAGGGATAATACTCGGAATTCAGATGTACTTTAAGGTTCCTGATGTTAATGTGATCAAAATTTCCGGCTATTGCAGACTTTGTGTACCTTTTACCTTGTTGGAATGCAACAACTATCCAGCGTGGTTTTTCCAGTTGCGTTGACGTTTTTATTGGCCATATATCAGAGGTTGCTTGTTTTAAAGCAGGTAATTCATTTAACTACCATTGACGAAATGGAACAGTAATAATAGAATTCTTATTTATTCCTTCAAACAAGTCCAGTTTTGCGGTATCACTAAGGGTTAAGTGTGGACTTTCCATTGAATTTTATTTAGGGTTATTTCCGCATCAACGTCACCATAGTAGCAGTTTGTATCGCTTCTAGATCGAATTAAAATCAACTCTTGACGCATATTCACTATCGCATGATGGAATCGATCGCTGGTGGCGCATTTTATCTAAAACCATACAAATCTGGTGGTGCATTATACTTAAAACCGTTTCCAAAAAACTGAGTAGATTACCCGAAAGAGCGTTAACAGATATTGATTTAAAGAAATACACAAAATATGTACCATACTTTAGGGGTATTTTTATGAGAGATAGCCTGCCTAAATTACCACAGAAAAATGAATCTGGAATCATCAACTTAGATAGTCAAAGCGGACCGGGTACACATTGGGTTTGCTACAAAAAGTGTGGTGAAAAGGTATGGTATTACGATAGTTTCGGTAATCTTCGACCACCAGTTGAAGTGATTAACTACTTTCGGGGATGTAAAATTTATTATAATTACAATCAAGATCAGGAATTTAATAGCATTATTTGCGGGCACCTATGCCTACAATTTCTATATAAATAATCGACATAACCTTAAATTTTTTCAGTTATGTTAATAACATTCAGTTTAGAAGGTGTTGGTAATATAGCTAGCTGCAACTTCTACCCACCGATAGAGCTAGATTTGGAGAAGAAATACGTTGTTGGATTGGTGGGATTTTACGGGTGCAACAGCATTAGAAACATTTATACGGGCAACGATAGATTTTATTTTAGAACAAATTCATCTCATTTGCAGTGATTAATATTCCACACGGTGCCTATGAGTTAGATGAAATTAGTGATTACTTGAAATCAAAGATACCCACAGAAAAATTTTTCATTAGGGCAAACAACAATACGCTTAAGTGTGAGATAAACAGTTCATTTGAGATCGATTTTACTAAAGGGAGTAGCATTGGCCGCATGCTCGGGTTTGAGCCTAGAAAATTAAAAGCGGATATCTTACACACATCTGCGTTAGACATCCAAATAATTAAACAGTCTAATCTACATGTGGAGTGCAACATTATAAAGGGATCTTATCGAAACGGTAAACCTGCAAAGGTAATATACGAAATTGACGTTTCCGTGCCCTCGGGCTATCGTTTGGATAAAGTTCCAACCAACACTCAATATTTAGAAATAAACACAGACATAATCAGTAATATAACAATCAAATTGACAAATAAAAAGGGTGAGTTAATAGACTTTGGTGAAAGTGAACCATTCACGGTACGCTTAGAACTAAAAGAACATGGGTCTGCGAATTAATCACAGGACAATTCCATACAAAAGACCCAATCAACCCTCATTACAGTTAACATCTGCAGAGAAATACTTTTTAACATCAATTGGATTGAAAGTTCTGAGTGACCAAACCATTAAACGTGTTTCAAAGCGTACATTTTAATATTATTAATGTATCTAAGAAATGTTAAATTTGTTGAATGAAGTTTACTTGTATGTCTATCTCTTTTGCACAGTGATGTGTTCCGCTTACACACATCGAAACCTGAAATTATTGTATCGCTCTGTATGTATTCATCTAAAATATGTAATGTTTTATTGAACAATGGGTTTGAGGATCATATAAGCCCCACCATAAGCATGACATTGTTTCGGGATATGTGTTCAAAGTGCTGGATAGATCCGTTTGGGTTCATAGTCATAAATAAGGATGCTGAAGTCAATAATGGTCGCTATAGGAAAAGGTTTGATGAATATATAATACCTTAACCTGCGTTCAGTGGTTTAGTAGTTACTCATTCGTTTAGGTATTAACAGCCATTTTGCTACAATGGATAATAAGGAGATGATATTAAAGCGAAAAATTATTCAGGCTCGTAAAATAATACAGCAGAAATACAACAGTCTTAAAACTGCCCGCATTGATAACGAAAGAACGTTTGAAAGTACTTATAAACCTCTAATAGAACCTCTAACTGAAATAGCGAATAAAATGCATCCTGATAAGAAAACACCCGAAAAGGAGTCCGTTAAACCCAAAAACCCGCCTTTGTTCATATTTCGAAGAAAACATGCTACTACTAGCCCGCTAGCACACTCATTAGCAACGAAGAGTGCTACAAGTCCCCTAGCTCAGCTTCCGTTGTTTCAAATAAATCCCCCTCCTCGTACACCACCTTTCCTAGAAACATCTGTCGTAGGAGAGATTACTGCCGAAGAACCTGTTAGTATCGCAGATGATTCCTGTAATGAACCCATCTCTGAAGAATTTCTCGAGCAGTACCACGGATTACCTCGTATATATGTTGAACGTATTATGAGGGATCTTGAAGGTGCTATTGATGACACTTATGGAGTCCACTACGACGCCAAAACAGACAAATGGACAATTGGTAATACCCCCATCACAATTAAAGGAAACGATATGATCACCAATGGTGTCACGTATAAAGGGACTCCAGGTTTATATGATCTGCTCATTATGAATGAACCCGATTTAAATCTAGTAAATTCAAAGGATAGAAAGAACTATAAACGTATTTTAGTAGCTACGAATGTTGCAAGGCGAGATTATAATGTAAGTGGACAGATTCGAGGAAGCCGCAGCAAAAAGTATACACAAATAATCAAACCCTTGCTGCCATCACCCTCAACTCAGGGAGGTGGAGCTATGTTTTTTAAGGAATTAACAAACAGACCGATTGAATATAAGTATTGGAATGACGTACATGAACTAATTCGTGATGTAGAAGTATTGTGGGCAGAAACATTGGCTGGAAAAACAGGTTTTGTAAATGATATAATATCAATTGTAGAGGAATTGTATGAAGATGGATACATTGTAACGGTATAAACGGGTGGTAGAACGGGATTACAGATAAAATTGGCCTTTTTGCCACGACTAGTCAGCGTATGGGTATGGGTATGATGTTGATAAATTTTGCACATCTAGAATAGTAAATCGTACGTAAGTCAAAATAGGGGATGAAGACGTAAATCAGTTCGGTTTTGGGCGCCAGAATGTCTGGTAATCAAAATAAGGGTCGTCGTGCCAAAATTACGTATACATAGCGTGTCTAAACATACAAAAAACATACGCTTACCTATCCGCAATCAATCCCAGGTGTGCTGGACAGCAACTCAGCAAACCACCTGAAATAGGGCTTCAACATAGCACTACACGTCTGTCAAATAAAGGCGTGATAAACACTCAATAAAGTTACGTTACTACACCTCAGTGTAAATAATAAGGCGTTATCTAATAATCAAAACAAAACAAAAAAAACAAGCTATAGAATGCACTCTAAATGAATTAATACTCAACAAAAAAATCAAATAAAACACTAAATGTCATTAACGCTATTACTTAATAATAAAAAAAACTGTCACTTCGTTACGTTAAAATTTAAACTCATAAACTACCGGTAAACTTGCAATTCGCAAAAAAAACTTTTATGCAACACAAAAGGGTTTTCACAGAATTAAAACAAATTTATAAAACCTAACAAAGCTATAATAAAATAAAAAGAAAAGATAAATATAACCATATGATAATGCGTATAAACAAAAAAAATACAAAGGTTTAAAAGGCGACAGAATGTCTGGCCAGGATCCTGCGCAACGCCGTTCTAGATTGCTTAATCTAAAGATATATATATATATATATATATATATATATATATATATATATATATATATATATATATATATTGGGTTATGTACATCACACTACTATAGGGTCAAGTGCCCTTTAATACTAAAATAAAAAAAAAGAAAAAAGTGTGAAGGCGGAGCGTCAAAGTTATGATTATTTATAATAAATAAACCAAAGCAACAAACTAATTTAAAAAGGTACACGACTCCGCTTTCAAACCTTCAACAACAAATAAAGTAATTCGAAACACACACACAAGAAATCTTGAAAATACTTAATAAAAAAACCATATTATATTACCTTAATGTCTAGATTAGCACCTCCTCTGTGTTACAACAATTGAAAACGAACCAGGTGGTCGGTTACAGCTATAACGGAAATGGAATCTCCCTGCTCTGACGAATGATGAGACTAATATTCTTTTGTACACAAACAATTCCTTGATTGAATCTCGATAAAATGTTACTGCATTAATTAAAAAAACTTCTTTTAAAATAATAAATTGTGCGTTCAACTTGCTTGATAACTTTTAGCTTTTAAATAATTTTCTTCATGTTACAAGTCCAAAAGGTTATAAACTTTGTTTAAATAAGAAAAACAATTTTAATATACGGCGAAAGTTTCTTTATATTTCAACACGCTTTGCACGGCAAATAAGTGGCACTTCAAGAACGTTAATTTTCTTTTTAAATCCGCAAAAGCGATATAAACCAATGAGTTCACCGAAGCACTAATATAACACGACGATGATCTCTAGGTACTTGATTACGTAAAATCAAAATCGGCACTAGGTCTAATTCCTTTGGTGATTGAACAATTTTAATAAATCCCTTCACAGGTTTTCTTCAGAAGTAGCTATCTACCCTTACTACACAAAAGTTCGTTCGTTAAACACCACAAGGTCCAATATATCAACGTTCTAAACCACCCCTTAAAGCGTAACAACAAGCGTCACCGTACTACTACTCGAGAGCGCAGTCAGTTTCAGGACTGAATAATACGGAAAACAATCTAAATTACGGAATAATAATTCACAAACAAAATACACTAAAGCTCGCCACACACCTTCCCTAAATGTCGCTACACACGTAAGACAAATTTATTCATAAAACTCAACTTGACAAGGAAAATTTGACGGTAAATCGCTAGAAAATCGTGATCCTATCACACCCCCCTTACAAAATGTTTACCCTCGGGAAACATCAACACTATGTACTACTCTAACGCTAACAAGCTATTCGGTATCCTTAAAAAAATCTACATAAAACAAACCCGCAACTACAAACGTAATTGGTGTACGAAGAAGTACGGAAAATGTGGTGGTGCTGGTCAGGAAAGACCCCTCTCAACACCCTCAAAAGCTATGGTGTGCTATCGCACACACCACTAGTTGGGACTAGGCCCAAACCTAAAATAAAGCCAAAAACTTTAAACTGTTGGGGTCCGTGAAGGAACCACCAACAGGCACAAATGAAAATCCGGTAAAACACTACGTTACACAAAACGGACGACGAAACCAACCATGACCTTTGAAAGGCAGAGGGTGGGGAACCGGTACTGGCATAATTGTTACAAACATCATCAAAAGCTCCATAAACTCTACGACTATAAACCACAAACTACACAAACTCCACAGATTCCACAAACGCGTCACCGAGGCGGCGAAGGGTGGTTCAACCCTCCCGGAACTCGAATTCAGCCTCTAAACTTCAAAACAAAACTTCCACAGTCACGTTCGGTAAAAACACAATAAGATCGGTAATGACATCTCTCAACAAAACTTTCACGATCCCCAAACGATGTTTTGTACACGCGTTTGGTGGTGCACTCGAAATGCGTCGAGCATACGAAAGGCCGGCACGATTCAACGAGATCCCATTTCGTTATTCCACAACCGCTACGCACACCCAAAATCTAGACACCTCCAACCAAACTCACTATCGCCACTTGATTAGTCGCCTCTTACGACAAGCAGTGGCATCTGCTGTGGAAAATTTACTCCGTCCCTACCAGAGAAAACGTCCAAGAGGGACTTTAAATCCGACATTTGATTTGACGCTTGAGATCTAAATTCGCATGCCACAACTCCCTTCGACTACCTGAAGCTCGCCTGTTCGAAGTCATGATATGAAACCTTATCTCTAATATAAAACGGCCGATAAATTTATGGCGCTAACTTATCTGCGAAATAACGAGATGCGTCGCTACCTCAAAAATTTGCTACAACGTCTACGTAAATCATAATTTGTACTCTTAATATAACGGCGACAATTGAGTCTTTTCTTGAATATCGTTATAAACAACGCGAAAATTTCACTTTCTCTAACAACGGGTTCGGTCGGCAAAATTTAACAAATTATCTAGATCGGTAACTGTTCGTCGGTACACCCTGCTGTGATCCGTCTAAGATCATTTCCGCCCAAAGTTTGCGAAATAAGGCGTCAGGCCGGTAACCTCATGAGTCGCTGTACGAATGGCACAGGCAACTTGCGCTAAATACTTATCCCAATTACGTTGGTTATCTTCGATATACGACGCTAACATTGTCTTCATTACTCTGTTAACACGTTCTGATGGATTAGCCTGAGGATGATAATTAGCGTTAAATATAATTTTGGCGTTATAAGACGTAACCATTTTCTGAAATTTTTTACTCCTAAATTATGATCCATTGTCACACAATAACGGTACTCCAAACATAAGAAAAACATTTTCTTCGATATTCTTGACTACGCTCGCAGCGGTAGCGGCACGTAACGGGAAGAAAAGTACAAATTTTGAAAAATAATCGGCAACTACTAAAACGTATGAATAACCTCGAGAGAATCTCGGTGACGGTGCTACAATATCCGTGGCAATCATCTGACAAGGCTTGCCGATAACGGGATGTTTCGTCATAAGGCCGGCCGGTTTCTTCTGTTCCGGTTTATGTCTAATACAAATTTCACAATGTCGAACATAACGTACCACATCTGCCTTTAATTTCGGCCAATAATACTGTCGTGAAATTCTCTCATAAGTCTTGAAAATACCTACATGTCCTGCTCTAGGGTCATCAAGACACTGCGATAATATCTGGGAGCGTTCTCCCTTCGGCACCACAACTCTCCACTGTTCCTCATCGTTCCTCAACTTCGGATAACTACACTTCGCATGTTTCAATAACTTCCCCTTTTCTATCCGCCATTGCGGGTAAGCAATTGGTCTTGCCCTAACATTCTTCTTCATCCGTGTCAACCACTTATCGTCATCTTTCACATCTTCAATTTCCTTTCCTTCGTCTTCTACGATAGTCTCGTCTGGTAAGTCAATATCGGGTTTACTCGTCACCTCAAGTGCGTCAATAACTGGTACGGAGCGCGATAATGTATCCGGTACGACATGATCCTTTCCTTTCCGATGAATAATTTCGAAACTATACTGCTGAAGGCGTATAGCCCAACGCGCTAATCGTCCGGTAGGTTCCTTTAAATTATGCAACCAAACTAAAGATGCGTGATCGGTAATAACCGTAATTTCTGCTCCCTCCAAATATGGACGCAACTTCTCTACTGACCAAAGTACGGCTAAACATTCTTTTTCGGTAGTCGAAAACTTTCTTTCGTTCCTCGTCAACGATCTGCTGTTATAACAAATAACTCGTTCTTCTCCATCAATGGTCTGCGTTAGTACTGATCCAATGCCATAATCTGAAGCATCCGTCTGCACAGTAAATGGCAGCGAAAAATCTGGACACGATAAAATAGGTGTGGAAACTAAACAATCCTTAATAATTCCTAAAGCTTTCTCGCAATCTTCATCCCAAACAAATTTTGCAAATTTCTTTAATAATTTCGTTAAAGGCGCTATAATTGTAGAAAAATTTTGAATAAAACGACAGTACCAACTAGCTATACCGATAACTCTCTTTACTTCCGTAGCACTTTTAGGTGTCGGTATCTTTAAAATGGCGCTAACTTTATCCGGATCAACCGATTGTCCATTCGCGTTAATTACGTAACCTAAATAACGTAACTCCGATTGACAGAAGGTACATTTGTCCCTGCCTAACGTTATCCCTGCCTCAGTAAATCGACGAAAAACTTCTTGTAAAACTTCTAAATGTTTCTCATACGTAGGTGTACAAATAATCGTATCATCGAGATAAACGAAAACATATGGTTCTAATTCCGGACCCAAAACTCGGTCAATAAATCGTTGCCAACTGGCTGGTGCGTTAGCCAAACCGAACGGTAGTCGTTTAAACTGAAATAATCCCCTGTTGGGTACAGTAAAAGCTGTATATTGCTTAGAATCCTCTGCCATTGGTATCTGCCACTACGCGGACTTGATGTCCAAAAACGAAATAAATTTTGCGTCACGAAGTCTGTCCAAAATTGATGACACGTAAGGTAACGGCTACGCATCCTTCTCGGCAACCTTATTCACTTTTCGAAAGTCGATACAAAATCGGTAACTATTACCTTTCTTCTTCACTAACAAAATCGGACTGAACCAAGCGCTTGCGGATTTTTCCACTACGTCCAACTTCAGCATCTTCTCCAATTCGATGTCAATCTGTTGTTGTATAAAGGGTGACACGCGATAATAACGTTGTTTAATAGGTTCGCTATTGGTCTTAATATGGTGTTGAACCAAAGAAGTGCATCCAACTGGTCTAATTTCTGTAACTGGTCGCTACTCAAATCTAATCGGGATTGTATTCCATGCTCTCCATTCTCTAAAGCTTCAATTGTCTCCAAATTTTCGAATCTCCATTGACCTTTACGTAAATCAGGTATGATGTTAGTTTGTTTCCAAAAATCTACTCCCAAAATAAGATGGTGCGGTATATCCGTACCTATACTCCTAACTGACTGACCGTTTGCTACAACACACGTTGACGTACATCGTTTATCTAATTTAACACCCAAATGACTTAATTTTTTCCAACCCTTTTCTCCTAATATGGTCTTCGTCGAGCCACTATCCAATAAACCTAATAATTCTTGTCCATAAATTTTGACAGTCACAAATGGTCGTTCATCTGAATCTTTGGAATCAAAAACGTAATCCAAAACACTTTAGTCTTTAAAAAATTTCGCGTCATCTCTAGCCCTTAATGAATTATAAAACACTGCCGACTTAACAAAAATTCTAGAAGACAATACGCGGCTCTTTATTGCCTCCTTGACCCGTTTCTCGAATTTGAACACTTAGGACAACTCTTTACTGTAAAATCCTTCTTTCCACAACGATAACAATAACGATTCTTAGGGATATCCTTACAACTTGACGCCAGATGTCCGGTCTTCTGACAATTCCAACACGATCTTCCCTCAACTCTACTCGGCGTTATCTTTACTTCCTGTATCGGTACTCCCTTATTCTTGATCGTGACAACTGGTGGGGTTTCTCCCACGTATGCTAAATCTACTTCTAGGTCGGAGCGTTTCCGACTAGGCGGTACATAACTATTCATCGCTTGAACTCTTTCTTCGATAAGTCTTCCATACTTAATTAATTCGTTAATCGAGTTAATCTCCGTTAAACCTAATTGTGCCTGATAAGAAGGCGCGATATTTTTCCGCAAAATACGTAATTGCTTATCCTCCGACAAAGTTTCGTTCAATCGCGAAAATAAAGTCCGCATAACAGCGATATAAATTCCCATAGTCTCGTCCGTACCTTGAGTACGACGCTTAATTTCATTTAATAACCTATCGTCTAATCTATTGGCTGGAATTGAATTTTCAACAATTCCACCAATTCACTCCAAGTCCTAACTTCTCTTCTAACAGAACGAACGTAAACCAAAGCGTTACCCGTAAATAAATCTAAACATTCCGAAAATAATTGCGCATCGTCTACTCTACGTGAAATCTGTAATTCTGAAATCCGTTCCAGAAAAGTACTTAGCGATAAGGATTTAGAATCTCCCGAAAATGATAAATTCCACTTTCAAACCGGTGTACTTTTTGTAACTACACTCCTAACAGGTGATGTACTTAAATTTAAATTACTAATCGGTACTGAAATATCTGTTTTTGAATTTTGATCGTCATTACTCGAAACACTGCTTAACATTTCTAAGGGTGAACTTTTTAAAACTACTCGTTTGTCCAAAATTTCGTATGTAGACTGAGCTACCGCAACCTCAATAAACAAACTTTCTTTAATCTTAACATCGAAATCGGTTTTCGGAATTGAATTATTAATTCAACCTAACAAATATTTGAGCTTAGTTTCTATGGTCGTTAAAATTTTTGTGGACGGATTAATTTTGGCCTCCTCTAATAATTTTTCTATTTCTACTTTAGTTTCCTCGATAGCACTCTTATCTGTTTCAAAATCGAAAGGATAATCGGGACGTGATGCAATTTTACCACTACTTTCCTCACTCAAAATATTACGCAATAATGCACGTAACGCAGTTACCCCTAACGATAGATCACCACCTCTAACAGGTATCTCATATCTTACCTCACTAGGTGTAAGCCTATCTACATTTATTTTATAACCCATCTTTAATCTTTTGATACGTATATATAAAAAAACTTAATTACACAATAAAATAATCATGATGCGAAAATACTGAAATTCTATCCTAAAATGTCACCAAAAAAATAAGAAATCTACGAAAAAAAAAACCACCCTAAAATGTCCCACGTTGAAGCGCCAACTTTACCTGTAACGGTATGAACGGGTGGTAGAACGGGATTACAGTTAAAATTGGCCTTTTTGCCACGACTAGTCAGCGTATGGGTATGAGTATGATGTTAATAAATTTTGCACATCTAGAATAGTAAATCGTACGTAAGTCAAAATAGGGGATGAAGACGTAAATCAGTTCGGTTTTGGGCGCCAGAATGTTTGGTAATCAAAATAAGGGTCGTCGTGCCAAAATTACGTATACATAGCGTGTCTAAACATACAAAAAACATACGCTTACCTATCCGCAATCAATCCCAGGTGTGCTGGACAGCAACTCAGCAAACCACCTGAAATAGGGCTTCAAAATAGCACTACACGTTTGTCAAATAAAGGCGTGATAAACACTCAATAAAGTTACGTTACTACACCTCAGTGTAAATAATAAGGCGTTATCTAATAATCAAAACAAAACAAAAAAAAACAAGCTATAGAATGCACTCTAAATGAATTAATACTCAATATTGTGGGTTATGTACATCACACTACTATAGGGTCAAGTGCCCTTTAATACTAAAATAAAAAAAAAGAAAAAAGTGTGAAGGCGGAGCGTCAAAGTTATGATTATTTACAATAAATAAACCAAAGAAACAAACTAACATAAAAAGGTACACGACTCCGCTTTCAAACCTTCAACAACAAATAAAATAATTCGAAACACACACACAAGAAATCTTGAAAATACTTAATAAAAAAACCATATTATATTACCTTAATGTCTAGATTAGCACCTCCTCTGTGTTACAACAATTGAATACGAACCAGGTGGTCGGTTACAGCTATAACGGAAATGGAATCTCCCTGCTCTGACAAATGATGAATGAAAATGTTGACTAATATTCTTTTGTACACAAACAATTCCTTGATTGAATCTCGATAAAATGTTACTGCATTAATTAAAAAAACTTCTTTTAAAATAATAAATTGTGCGTTCAACTTGCTTGATAACTTTTTAGCTTTTAAATAATTTTCTTTATGTTACAAGTCCAAAAGGTTATAAACTTTGTTTAAATAAGAAAAATAATTTTAAAATACTGCGAAAGTTTCTTTATATTTCAACACGCTTTGCACGGCAAATAAGTGGCACTTCAAGAACGTTAATTTTCTTTTTAAATCCGCAAAAACGATATAAACCAATGAGTTCACCGAAGCACTAATGTAACACGACGATGATCCCTAGGTACTTGATTACGTAAAATCGAAATCGGCACTAGGTCTAATTCCTTTGGTGATTGAACAATTTCAATAAATCCCTTCACAGGTTTTCTTCAGAAGTAGCTGTCTACCCTTACTATACAAAAGTTCGTTCGTTAAACACCACAAGGTCCAATATAGCAACGTTCTAAACCACCCCTTAAAGCGTAACAACAAGCGTCACCGTACTACTAGTCGAGAGCGCAGTCAGTTTCAGAATCCTCCAAATTATTACCAAATTCCATCTTGGATTTTTGAATCCCACCACTCACAAAAAATCTCATCTAATTTAATTCCACCAATTAAAAAAACGGAAGGAGAAGATACGGTACCCCCAACACAAACTTCGTTTCCATCCGTCAGGGCTCGATAGTTTTCAAAAGTACAAACGTCAGCAAAATCAACGTGAAACGTATCCCTATATTTTCATTAAAGTTAAAACAGTTAGTCCCGCATCCTACCTCTATGATTCAAAACCAACATACTCAATATTAATCTGAACCACTATAATTAAGCGGCTTTATGTCGCCAGCATGGCATCACATTAAATCTACACTCTTTCTCTAAGTTTTACGGAAATCAAACGAAATAAACCTTATTTAAACTTATATACAACAATTTACAAATAAAACGTTACTCAACATTTAATAAAAGGGGAATAATACGGGAAACAATCTAAATTACGGAATAATAATTCACAAACGAAACAAACTAAAGCTCGCCACACACCTTCCCTAAAGGTCGCTACACACGTAAGACAAATTTATTCATAAAACTCAACTTGACAACGAAAATTTGACGGTAAATCGCTAGAAAATCGTGATCCTATCACAACATTGATAGACCAAACACTAGTTTTCTGAACAATATAAATCAGAATGCATTGATGTCGACATATCATAACTAAAATGTCTCTTGATAAATTTGGACGGTCACATGCCCAGTATCAATTTAAGAAGTTAACCCCTCAGTTTCAACTTCTTGATGATAATCAATTCGATATCGAGAATAAGAGACTCAGCAATGTTGCCAACCCCATAGATCCTCAAGATGTCATCACCAAGCAATACTATTTATCGACAAGGTTGAATTGCACAAACCTGCAAGAAAAAATTTTAAACGAAGGCGCACAATAATTAAGGGATATGATGACCTCTGGCAAGCAGATTTGGCCGAATTTAACACATATGCCAAACAAAATAAGGGCTACAAGTATATTTTAGTAGTTATTGACTGTTGTTCTAAATACTTGTGGACCAAAGGATTAAAAACGAAAACGGGCTTGGAAGTTGCCAAGGCCATGCAGACAATCTTCAAAACGGGCCGGAAACCTTCCAATTTGCAGACAGATGCAGGAAAAGAATTCTACAATAACCATTTCACTAAACTAATGCAGCGTTATGGAGTCAACCATTACTCCACCTATAGCACAGAGAAGACAGCAATTGCGGAACGAGTGATCAGGACCGTTAAGTCTGCTCTATACAAGTCATTCAGTCTACAGGGTAAATATAAATGGATTGATACAATTGACACCGTAACTATGGATTATAACAATCGTAAGCATAGAACTACAGGAATGAAGCCCAAAGATGTCGGTAATGATACAAAGCTAGAGGCTTATACTCACATAAAAATAGTTGATAGGAATCGTTATCGTGTGGGTGACATAGTACGAATCAGTAAGTTTAAAAGTATTTTCGCTAAGGGATACACCCCCAATTGGTCAAGTGAACTATTCAAGATTGTGAAAGTTTGTATTACTAACCCAACCACCTACATGTTGGAGGACATGAAAGGATCACCTGTACTGGGAGGCTTTTATGAACACGAATTACAGAAAACAAAGTATCCGGATGTGTACCTTGTGTAAAAAGTGCTTCGCTCTAAGAATAATAAGTTATTCGTAAAGTGGTGGGGATTGGATGAAAGATCATGGATCAATAAAGACGATTTAGTTTTATAATATAGCTATAGGGATTGTAACTTTTAGATGAATTAAAACCACGTAAAAAAATTATAATTGTATTTTTTAAATATTACATCATCTTATAAACCTAAAGTATTTCTATAATCGTTTAAATTACTAGACGGCCATATTCCCGAATCTGGTCCACATGTCCATGCCAAGCAGGAATCACCTTTCTCAATGTTTTCCAAAATCCAGCGGTACATTTTGTGGTGTTCTTCATTTTCCCACGGTTGAAACTGATATGAAATGTTTTGTTCTAATAATACTTCAACTCTGTTTTAGGAAACAGCTACCTGTTTTTAGGAAACGGCTACCTGTTTAGGGGAACGGCCACCTGTATAGGGCACTTGGGGGCGTGGCCAAGCATTGCTTGCCTTGAAACATGTATAGACTTGCTTGAGACCGAGGGCAATGACTTTGAGGAAGGTAATCTGCAATTGACGTGGACAATCAAAAATCTAGTAACTTTTCTGGTTACTGACCTTGAAGCGGGGACCTCCAAAAGGCAGGGTTACCAACCACATGGCCTTAGCAGGAGTACAAACCCTCAACGTGGCCTGAGGTGACCTTGAAGAGACTTAGCAGCAGTAAAAACCTTTCCTACCACGTGGTCTGAGGTGACCTTAAAATTTCCCGCCAAGTCTTGATGACAACCTGTGACCTTGAAACGGGGAATGTTACCGTAATCTAGTAACTTTTTTTGTGACTTTTTCCAAATCTGGTGACAAATCTAGTGACAAAAGTGAGTCAGGATCCGTATAGCTATACTACTAGAGTACATGCAAAAAACGATCCCACGGATAAAGATAGACCTAAACGTTGGAATATTTGCCAACCCCGAAAAGTATAACCAAACATTTTTACGTTAAGATATGGTCGTTCGTGATTACGAACACTAGCGAAGATATAGTACAAAAGGATACGACGATAATCAGATACACCTGAGAAAGCAGTTTCCGAGATTATAGATATGATAGAATTCTCTCCTCGGTTAGAAGATCTATTAGTTAGCTTAAAGGTCTAGATATACATACTGGGCAAGTAGTTTTTGTAAAACCGGGCTTACCACAACCACAACAATGTTTATATTGTGGTTGTGGGCAACATGGTGAAGTTTGTCCACTCCCAGAGCAATTCCAACAGCGAACCGTTCTCCGTTCTCCGTTATCCGTTCTCCGTTCTTCGTTCTCCGTCCTCCGTTCTCCGTTCTCCGTTCTCCGTTCTCCGTTCTCCGTTCTCCGTTCTCCGTTCTCCGTTCTCCGTTCTCCGTTCTTCGTTCTTCGTTCTTCGTTCTTCGTTCTTCGTTCTTCGTTCTTCGTTCTTCGTTCTTCGTTCTTCGTTCTTCGTTCTTCGTTCTTCGTTCTTCGTTCTTCGTTCTTCGTTCTTCGTTCTTCGTCCTTCGTTCTTCGTTCTTCGTCCCTCGTCCCTCGTCCCTCGTTTTTCGTCCCTCGTCCCTCGACCCTCGTCCGTCGTCCGTCGTCCGTCGTCCGTCGTCCGTCGTCCGTCGTCCGTCGTCTGTCGTCGTCGTCGTCGTCTGTCGTCGTCGTCGTTCGTCGTCGTCCGTCGTCCGTCGTCTTCGTCGTCCGTCGTCGTCGTCTCGTCTGTCCGTCGTCCGTCTGTCCGTCGTCGTCGTCGTCGTCGTCGTCTGTCGTCCGTCGTCTCGTCGTCTTGTCTCGTCGTCCGTCTGTTCGTTTCTGTCGTCGTCGTCGTCCGTCTGTCGTCCTGTCGTTTCGTCGTCCGTCGTCGTCGTCGTCTGTCGTCGTCTGTCTGTCGTCTCGTCCTGTCGTCGTCGTCGTCGTCGTCGTGTCGTCTGTTCGTCCGTCGTCCGTTCGTCGTCTCCGTCGTCGTCGTCCGTCCGTCGTCGTCGTCCGTCGTCCTCGTCGTCCGTCGTCGTCGTCTCGTCGTCTGTCCATCGTCGTCGTCTCGTCGTCGTCCGTCGTCGTCGTCGTCGTTCATCGCGTCGTTCGTCCTCGTCTCGTACTCGTCGTCCTGTCGTCCATGTCGTTCGTTCGTCGTCGTGTCGTCTACTCGTCCACGTCGTCGAGTTTGTCCTTGTCGCTGGTCACGTGTACTTCGTAACTTGTCCCTTCAAGTCATGCTCCGTGATCAGGAATGGTTTCTAACCCTGTCTAAGTTTGCCAGTTGGTAGGATGTACTAGATTTCAAGGTCGGTAACATTTCCTGTTTCAAGGTCACCTCGGCCACGTGATAGGAAAGGTTTGTAACCCTGCTAAGCTAAGGCCACGTGGTAGGTGTGTAACTGCTAAGTCTCTTCAAGGTCATGTTGAAGGAAGGGTTTGTACTCCTGCTAAGTCAAGGCCACGTTGTAGGAAAGGTTGGTATTCCTGCTAAGTCAAGGCCACGTGTTAGGTTTGTAATCCTGCTAAGTCAAGGCCACGTGGTAGGTTGTTAACCATGCTAAGTCAAGGCCACGTTGGAGGTTGGTATCCCTGCTAAGTCTCTTCAAGGCCACGTTGTAGGAAAGGTTGGTAAACCTGATTCTTCAAGGTCACCGATTCAAGGCCACGTTGTAGGAAAGGTTGGTAACCCTGCTAAGTCTCTTCAAGGCCAAGTGGTAGTAAAGGTTGGTAACCGTGCTAAGTCTCTTCAAAGTCACCGATTCAAGGCCACGTGGTAGGAAAGGTTTGCACTCCGGCTAAGTCTCTTCAAGGTCATCTCTGGCTACGTGGTAGGAAAGGTTGGTAACCCTGCTAAGTCTCTTAAGGCTGGTAACTCTGCTAAGTCTCTTCAAGGCCACGTTGTAGGTTGGTAACTCTCCTAAGTCTCTTCAAGGTCCCCTCTTCAAGTGCTTATCCTCAAGGTGATGCTCGCACGAGTCCTTCAAGGTCAGTAACTAGAAAAGTTACTAGATTTCTGGTTGTTGATTGTCCACGTCAATTGTAGGTTATCCCACATATTACCTAAATCCTCTACGTGGCTTCCAAGGTCATCACCCTAGCCTTTAAGGCCAGGGTCACCCATCAATTCTCAGTATTAATTGCTCACGCCGCCCCAGGAAGTTCATTGACCTCTGTCTCAATCATGTCTATGCACGCTTCAAGGTGATCAAGCAATGTTTACTATGGTAAAGCCCCCCAGCAAAGTGCCCTCAAGTGGTTCCGTTCCCCAAAACAGGTAGCCGATTTCCAAAACAGGTAGCCGTTTCCTAAAACAGGGGGTCTGTTTCCTAAAAATAGGTACCCGTTTCCTAAAACAGGGGGTCCGTTTCCCAAAACAGATAGCTGTTTGGCAACCGTTTCCCCCACACGAGAGAACAAAAGCGATTCATTGTTCTGGTTGATTTATAAAATTAGATTGTTATCTAAATACACTTCGATTCCGAGAAGTCAAGAATAAAGGCGATCCATTGTTCTAACCAACGCTTCAAAGTCTATGTTTATCATTTTCAAGGTCACATGAGAAATGAACAAAGACGATCCATTGTTCCGTTATAATTTCTAAAAATAGATTGTTATCTAAATACACTTCGATTCTGAGAAATCCAGAACAAAGGCGATCCATTGTTCTAACCAACGCTTTAAAGTCTATGTTTATCATTTTCAAGGTCACACCTCTGATAACAAAGACGATTCATTGTTTTGGCTGAGTCATAGCTTCTGAAATTCTGAGAAATCAAGAACAAAGACGATGCATTGTTCAGACTGATTAGGTCATCTAACAAGTAAAATATTTTTTATAAAACTATTAACCACAATATTCATCTATATATACAAATAAAAAATCGATTTCGATCATATCTATTTACTATTTGTTTTTTACATTCAATTTCATTCAACTGATTTTCGTTTAATGTGGTCCACAACACATCATCTATCTTAGTAGGTCATCGCTTCAATATATTGTATACTAGCCATACATTCAGCTTATTTAGAGACATTGTTCGAGACTGATTACAAACCTACGCAAGCCCTGAGGTGTTGTCTATGTATGCTTCAAGGTGATCAAGCAATGTTTACTATGGTAACGCCCCCCAGTGCCCTCAAGTGGTTCCCCAAAACAGGTAAACGTTTCCTAAAACAGGGGTCCGTTTCCCAAAACAGTCCGTTTCAAAACAGATAGCTGTTTCGCAACACAGGTAGTTTCAAGGACACACTCTGAGAAAAGAACAAAGGCGATTCATTGTTCCGACCGAGTTATAAAAATAGATTGTTATCTAAATACACCTCAATTCTGAGAAATCAATTTTTAAGAACAAAGATGATTCATTGTTTAAGCCGACGCTTCAAAGTCTATACTTACAAATTTCAAGGTCACACCTCTGCTAACAAAGGCGATCCATTGTTCTGGTCGAGTTATAATTTCTAAAAATAGACAAGGTCACGCCATATTACAATTCAGAGGAATAATTTTCAAGGTCCCAATCCTGTCCGATCCTATCCATATTTTAACCCCGAATGCAAACGGTGCATCTTTATAAGGAGAGTGCATGAATAATTTTTCGGTAAATCTAAAGTGCTGTGAAGAGCAATTAGATATTAGTTAAAGTTATAAATAGATGTCTGACACTTGCATAACAGAGAAACTTGTGCGTCGAATTGTGCGGTTTAATTACACATGCGTTCTTATGCATTTAAAATTCTGAAATTGTGTTCCAAGCGATTTTGAAAATTGTGCATATGTTTTGCGAGTACTCATAAGTAGTTACGGGGTCACGCTACAGAGACGATGATTGTAATAGTTGATGTACAGGGATTCAAAACGGCAAAACATGTATTTACACCCAAAGAGCTCGCAATATACAATGGAAATCAAGCTGCCCATTTTCAAACCACCATTTCCTTGGCACGTCTTAGATGTAGAATTTCAACGACAAGCCATCTGGTTAATCAATAACCATCACTGCATCAAATGGGGATCTGTATATACTTCTACACATCTCTTTCCACATATACTTCGTGAACTAATATCGGTAACAGATGATGTGTACGTTAAACGGCGAGAAAAAGCTGATTACAGTCAGTTATAGAAATTGAAAAGCAACCAGCTTTACCCAAAATGAAAACAACTTGTTTCTTTCATACACAAACCACTTGTAATTGTGCTTTGACAAATGTACACTTTTTATACAATAACTATATAAGACAATATCAGTAAAAGGTTTATGAAATGTGTGTTCTGATAGGGGTTACAAGTAAAGGGGAAAATTTACAATAAAATGCTATTTTAAGTGTATTATTTCAAGTAAAAGCCCTCTAATGCAAACTATTTCTATGGTTATACCCCACCCTACCCAACTAGGGAAACAAGTCAACTTTTAACATTCCTTGGAGGTAAAATTCTAGGAAATAGCAAATAAGAGTTCTTATTACTGAATTCTAACAATAGAATCAGTTCGTGGAAACAAGAGGGTTGTTGTCTATGCTAAACGTATATCAAGGTTCCTGTATTGGCTAAATGTTATGCTTACAGTATCTGGTTGTGTGGTTGGAAATTCTCAAGGTCTCCAAGCAATTTAATTGTCAAGACCATGTGTGTTAACCTACAGACTATCCCGATCTTATCCGATCGAAATGTAGTCTAGTCAAATCAACCTGCTGGACCAATTCTAAACGAGTCATGGAAAATAATAATGATTGGGGTTGTTGTCTATGCTAATATCAAGGTTCTTGACTAAATTATAATAAAGATAGCGTGGCTCATACTATGGTCCTAACGCCAGGATGTTTCCCAAAGACAGATAACCGTTTCCCAAAACAGGGCCGTCACTCAACACAGGTAACCGTCCAAATAGCTCATTAATCATAGCTAGGCTAAATTGAACTAGGTCAGATCCATTTATCTTAGAAATCTAAACATGGAATATGGTCGTGAGGGGTTAAAGTTTTAGAAATACCAATTCGTGGAAATAGGAAGGTTGCATCCAAGTACAATTCTTAGAAATCTGAAAGTAGGTACTGATAGAACTAGTTTTATATCATAGAAAAAACTAATCCGCTCAAATCACCTGCCTTGGGAGTATTTTTTATGGGCCAAGGTACTGATAGGGGGTAGTTTCTATAAATCCCCTTAAATCACCTACTTTTAGGGGTAAAGGGTAGCTTTTCCAATAGTTACAGGTACTGTGTCAACGAGGATTATCATCTAGGGATGCTTTAGATAAAATTTTGACCCCGAGAAAAATGATGGTTTGATGAATTCTGCGTCGCTTTTGAGAAGAAGAAGAAGAATGACTATTTATGTTTGAAAAAGCTAGAATAGAAAGTGGTGTTGGCAACCATGATTGAGTGTTAGGGTTTAAAAGTCATCATTGTGTGTGTGCAAGAATCAGTACACTCTTGATTAGGAGCAATGACGAAAGTAGTAGTATGTAAGGTAGAAAGTACAGAAAAAGCAGTAAGTGTGGAGGAGCGAAAGAAGAGGTTGGAGTCATTAATAAAGCAAGTAAAAGAAATAAAACTCGATTTGGAGTGTTATATACTGAAAACAAAAATGATGAAGCTGCGTATTAGCAATGAGTAAAAATAGTGTAGTAAAGCATGAAATTTTGGCAAGGATGAGTTTAAATACATATTTTAAAGAAGAAGAAAATTTAAAACGCTGCTAAGGGTGTGTTGTTATAAGTATCTCACAATTGTATTAGGTTTAAGTAACTGTATCATTAAAAAATAAAGACTTTAAGCGTTGTGAATATGTTGTTCTTTTAAGTTAAAGAGTTAATGAGACGGTTCTCGGTATTCTCTTCCAACCCATAATGGTTCCTTATTGGATGTGCATATCTGGGCGCGGTTCGATAAACGTGAATTTTATCTGATATCGACCTTTATCGAAATCTCCCATAAGGAAATGGAACCCCTGACGTACGTTGGGCTTTAAATTGGCCTATATACAACGTATAAAAGAAGAAAAGATCAACGACAGCAATTGCAGTATAGATTTAAATTTGGTGTGCTACGACTATATAAAATGATCCCTAAATAAAAATCAATTGGTGATTAAATGGTATTTATGCGTATGTGAACTAAAATTTCTTTTATTATAATGAAAAATACAATGACTTTCCTTTTGTATATGCAAAAAGCCTAAAAACTTAACATAAATTTCAACCTTATTCCTAAATTGACTACCCTTGGACTTAAAAGA
This sequence comes from Vesta saturnalis, assembly GCA_036346205.1. NCBI lineage: Eukaryota > Metazoa > Arthropoda > Insecta > Coleoptera > Lampyridae > Vesta > Vesta saturnalis. Next base: position 3,330,214 of record JARFJB010000472.1, read on the forward strand.
TTAAACTGTGACAGCTTGCAGTATAGAAATGGAGTTAATTTTATGTTTGATTTCGGCAATTTTTATATAAATGATCTCTAAAGAAATAAGAAAACCGATTTAGTTATAGTTTTAATGTTGCAGAAAGCTACACAAGGAGATCTGATTGTTTTTATATCTATGGATTTTCATTATTAGTAAGCTTTATAGGAAGTTTTCTTTGTTTTAAAGGGAATACAATAGGCTTGCATTGATATGTAATTTTTACAAAATGTATCTTAACAATTAAGCTTTTTAAATTGACACCCCCATTCGTATTTTTATAACGTATGCAATGTATAGATTTAAGATGGATAAATGTTGCTTAAATAACATTTGTAAACGCTTTTAATTATATGTAAAAATCTACTTTAGTATACTTCATTGAGTTAGATAATTTTCTTTGAAGCTTACAGAAAGGTTTTATATACATTAAGTACCTTTTACTATGCATTCGTTTAATCAACGTTTTTTGCTGTACATTTTCTCATGAACAATACGATGCATTCATATGCCTGCTTTTTCAATTCATGGTGGCAGGTAAATATACTTTAAATAATTTTCTCAATTTGAATTTTGTTTCTTAGCATTACCACCCCCAAATTTGGTCAAGCGACCCAACGTGGCAGGTTGACGCATCAAAATGAAGTTAGTGTCGGTATACGTTTTATGTGTGGTAAAAACAGTGCTTTGGCTAGGGTGCGTCAAAATAAATACACTAAATGTGGTAAAAAGTGTATATGTATAGTGTTTTTGCGGGAGCAGGATAGATGAACATAAGCATGTGTCCAAAGTGCGGGATGTTGAAGTTGATAGTATAGGTTTAATGAAATACCCCTTCACTGTAAACAACTAAAACTAGTAAATTCAGTTTTCAAAATCTTACTTTCAATTTTATGTTAAGTGCAATTTTCATATGTGCCTTACAAATGGTACTTTTACCCGAAATCAATGGTGAGGGTGTTTCTCAAATGTTTGCTGAATAAAACATATTTTCTTTAAACACTTACACATCACACAAAAATTAAATTAATTTAACCTTTACATCGTTAAGACAAGTCTATCATTCATCATTCCGAATTAATATTAATTAATAAAAATAATAATTATAGTCCCCTTTGTGTGCTATAATTGTAGTAGGAAAGCAACCTCTTAAGACTACTAAAATTCATTCAGTTGTATCATTCCGAATTCATATAATTAATAACAATAATAAATTGATAATGTAATTCCTATCCCCCTAACCGATCATTGCAGTGGTGGCCATATTAACTTTTATAGATTACCCTCTACCAATTTTAAAAGCGTTCCTTGTTTCAGACTTATGAGATAACATTTTAGTTGCTTTCAAGCTTAAGAATATTTTCACTCTTTTCAACTACCCCATTACTAATTCAACTAACCTAATCATACAGGTAGGACAATTTATGTCTTAGTTACTGTCCTGGTATGCTTTTGGTGCCCTAGTTACATACCGATAACGTAATATATAGAATTTTACTTGTTATTGAAATAAAATAACCTGAAAACTTTTATTTATTACATCTGCTACATGCAAAAATTTGTAAAACGTAGATATACCAGGTGGGATCATAAAATTAAGAGTAAGATTAATTTACCTAATTTACCAGTTCTAAGGTTTTACCTAAGCAAGTGTCACACAGATTACGCTAAATTCTTGCTGTTGATATAGTAAGGTGATATCAACATAAGGTCAAAGAAACGTAAGGTAGATAAAGAGCTGTACTTTGTGTTTTAGTAAAGGTATGTGTATAACAACATATATTTATATTAATAAAAAATCTTGGAAATGTTTATTCTAGATTATTTATCCTAACTACATATCTCTAGACCATCAATCAAATTTCACAACTTTTTACTTATAAAATGGAAATTAAATGAGATGCAATAATGATTCCGTTAAGAATATGAGACTGATTTAAAACAATGAAAACCCATTATAACGCCTAATATAATAATAAAAACCATTTTTTTTTAAATTACATATGAATGCAAGCCTATTGTATTCCCTTTAAAACAAAGAAAACTTCTTATAAATCTTACTAATAATGAAAAGCCATTTATAGATACAAAAACAATCAGGTCTCCTTGTCTAGCGTTCTGCAACATTAAAACTATAACTAAATCGATTTTCTTATTTCTTTAGAGATCATTTACCTTTTATATAAATTACCGAAACATTAGTACATCAATTAACTCCATTTCTATACTGCAAGCTGTCACAGTTTGCTCTTTTAAGTCCAAGGGTAGTCAATTTAGTAAGGGCTGAAATTTATGTTTTTTGGGTTTTTGCAAAAAATCAATTTAAATCTCCTTTATACAAAGGAAAGTCATTGTATTTTTCATTATAACGCTTTATTAATAAAAGAAATTTTAGTCCACATACGCATAAATACCATTTAATGATTAAAAACAATCACCAACTGATTTTTATTTAGGGATCATTTTATATAGACGTAGTACATCAAATTTAAATGTATATAACTCTCTTTCTATACTGTAATTGCTGTCATTGATCTTCTCCAATAAATCTTCTTTTATACGTTGTATATAGGCCAATTTAAAGCCTGTTCCAACGCACGTCAGGGGTTCCATTTCCTTATGGGAGATTCAATTCAATTCAGTGTTTCGATAAAGGTCGATATCAGATAAAATTCACGTGTATCGAACCGCGCCCAAACAAAGATATGCAGGGCCAATAAGGAACCATTATGGGTTGGAGAAGAAAATACCGTAAACCGTCTCTTTAACTCTTTAACTTAAAAGAACAACATATTCACAACACTTAAAGTCTTTATTTTTTAATTATACAGTTACTTAAACCTAATACATATAATTGTGAGATACTTATAATAACATTTCACACACCCCCTGTAAAATGATTCTAGTTTTCCGATAGCACCCAAACTACTCATAAACACACCCTTAGCAGCGTCTTAAATTTTCTTCTTTAAAATACTTGTAAAAGCGCTGAGGTAATCCCTAACACTCAATCATGGTTTCCAACACTACTTTTTATTCTATCTTTTTCAAACATAAAAAGTCATTCTTCTTCTCAAAAGCGGTGCAGAATTCATCATTTTTCGCGGGGTCAGAATTGCACCTCTGGATGATAAGCCTCGTTGACACAGTACCTATAACTATTGGAAAAGCTACCCTTTACCCATAAAAGTAGGTGATTTATAGAAACTACCCCCTGTACCTTGACCCATAAAAAATTCCCCCAAAGTAGGTGATTTAAGCGGATTATCTTTTTATATAATATAAAACTAGTTCTACTTTCAGATTGTACTTGGATTCAACCTTCCTATTTCCACGAATTGGGATTTCTAAAACTTTAACCCCCCACGACCAGATTCCATGTTTAGGTTTTGACCTAGTTAAATTTATCCTGTGTTGAATGACGGCTCCCCTGTTTTGGGAAACGGTTATCTGTATTTGGGGAAACATCCTGGCGGTTAGGGCTATAGTATGAGCCCACGATTTTTACTATAATTTAGTCAAGAACCTTGATATTAGCATAGACAACAACCTCATCATTCTTCTTGTTTCCATCACTCGTTTAGAATTGGTCCTGCAGGTTGATTGGACTCGACTACATTTCGATCGGATGAGGTCGGGTAAGATCGGACCTGTAGGACATATGGTATATTGACAATTAAATTGCTTGGAGACCACTCATTTTCCTATTCGAGGATATATATGAAGTATTCTAGTTAAATTATGTTTACTATGGCTGAGGACTGCTATTTGTTGTTTTTCCGACTGCATCCAGACTAGTCATGAATACATCCTTTTCATATGCAAAAGAACACAACAACAATAATTAAGGTTTTATTTAATTATACATCTTTTTGTAATCGAGAAAATATAATTAGTAACTTTCATATTCCCTTCTTCCCTTTTCATTTTCACTGGTATACCTTCCCACTCCTTCAAATCTAGAGTGAACTCTTCTAGTTGTGCCGCACTTAACTTTGTATTAAACAAGTCAAACAATATCGACCCTTTAAAAACGTTTCACATATTTTTACACCATTTTCATATTTCTTTGCAAGTGCATGACAGTCCTCTTCCGTATAAAAGCGTCCTAAACCATACTGCTTCATGATTAGCATCAAATGCCAATGTCGTCAATTGTAGTAAACGTTCACGGCTGTAGCATCTACCGCTTTGGTCCATGATTCAGCATAGCACATCCATATTTGAATCAATTTTATTTGCACATTACGCTTAAATATAACCCTTCTACATCTACCCTCCCTGCTGATGACTAATTTCTATTTTATATTTGGCTGGAAGAGCATTTAGCTAATATAAGACCCATTTAACCTTGACCTATTTTTTAGCATAGATACCACTGAGTGACCTTGAAAATTGATTTTCTAGAATTGTAATAACTTAACCTATACAAAGGTCATTGATTAGAATTGATTGCTATGAATATCTGCATGTACCTTGAAAATTGATACCAGTAAATTTTGACCTTGACTCCAAAATGAACCCACTTTACAATATGTTTGAATTGTAATATGACTGCAACCAAAATTGATTTCTAGGAATTGACACGCTCTGACTATAAATTCTAAATTATTTGGTGACCTTTAAAACGTCTCGTCAATGTTACCTTGCAAAATTTCAATGACTTTATAACTTAATTGATTTCCATGAATACCGACCTTGATTAGGAATGACTAAATCTAACCTTGAACATATTCACATGGTCTCAACCAGTTTGGTGACCTGGCCCTGAAAAATAGAATCCTCACACCTTGAAAAGTCTATTTGAATAATGCAGGTAATTTCTAGGAATTATGAATGATCAAATTTGATGCATGAAAGTGTACGATAATCACTTGATGTTTTTCTTAATAAATTACTAAGTGGATCACTATAGCATGCAATTGTGTACGCAATGGTCTTGAAAACGGAATGGATCCTATAGTATACGTGACTTTGAAGAGCATCCTAAATACATTTACCTGATATATCGATACTCTGAGGTTGATTTATAGGACTTATGACCTGGAAAATTGATGGAAATACATTTTAACCATTGACAATCTATTTGATAGTCGGTGTTGAAATTGGATCATTGAAAATAAATTTCCAATTATTTGAAATTTACGTAACTGTATAATTAAAAGATTTTCATTTGTGTTTTGCATATAAGTTTAAGAGATGTAGGTTTGTAATGAGTCACGGACAATGTCTCAAAGTAAAAGGATCCTGATATGAAGGCTTTAAGGAAAGCTGAGTGTATGGCTAGTAAACATTATAATGAAGCGATGAAAATACCTATTAGGAAAGATGAAGATGTCTTGTGGACCACATTAAACGAGAATCAGTTGAAGGAAATTGAATGTGAAAAACAAATAATAAATAGATATAATCCAGCAAAGGTATTACAAAATGGTAAGTACATCAAATTTGCCATAATATGTATATTTACTCAAATCGATCTTTTATCTGTATATATAGATGAATATTGTGGTTAATAAATTATGAGTTTTATAAAAAAATATTTTACTTGTTAGATGACCTAATCATTCTGAACAATGCATCGTCTGTGTTCTTGATTTCTCAGAATTTCAGAAGCTATGACTAAGCCAAAACAATGAATCGCCTTTGTTATCAGAGGTGTGGCCTCATAAGCACAGACTTTGAAGTGTTGGTTAGAATAATGGATCGCCTTTGTTCTTGATTTCTCAGAATCGAAGTGTATTTAGATAACAATCTATTTTTATAACTCGACCAGAACAATGAATCGTCTTTGTTCATTTCTCATGTGACCTTGAAAATTATAAGCATAGACTTTGAACCGTCGTCTTGAACAATGGATCGCGTTTGTTCTTAAAAGTTGATTTCTTAGAATAGAAGTGTATTTAGATAACAATCTATTTTTATAACTCGACCAGAACAATGAATCGCTTTTGTTCTCTCGTGTGACTTTGCAAATTGTAAGCATAGACTTTGAACCGACGGCTTGAACAATGCATCGTCTTTGTTCTTGATTTCCTAGAATTTCAGAAGCTATGACTCAGACAAAACAATAGATCGTCTTTGTTCTCTCGTGTGACCTTGAAAATTATAAGCATGGACTTTGAAGCGTTGGTTAGAACAATGGATCGTCTTTGTTCTTGATTTCCTAGAATTGAGATAACAATCCATTTTTAGAAATTATAGCGGAACAATAGATCGTCTTTGTTCTCTCATGTGGCCTTGAAAATTGTAAGCATAGACTTTGAACCGTTGGCTAGAACAATGGGCCCCCTTTGTTCTTGATTTCTCAGAATTGAGATGTATTTAGAATCTATTTTTATAACTCGACCTGAACAATAGATCGCCTTTGTTCTCTTTATGAAACGGTTGCGAAACAGCTATCTGTTTTGAAACGGACCCTGTTTTAGAAACGGCTACCTGTTTTTAGAAACGGCTACCTATTTTGAACGGAACCACTTCAGGGCTGTTTGCTAGGGGCGTGACCATAGTAAACATTGCTTGATGACCTTGAAACATGCACGTCAGGGCTTGAGATCGAGGGCAATGTGATGACTTTGAGGATACAGCTGATGTGTACGATAACCTACAATTGACGTGGACAATCAACAACCAAAAATCTAGTAACTTTTCTAGTTACTTGCCTTGAAGGGAACGTGCGAGCGTGACCTTGAACAGACTTAGCAGGGTTACCAATCTGAAGAGACTTAGCAGGGTTACCAACCTTTCCTACAACATAACCTTGAAAAGACTTAGCCGAGTTACACACCTTTCCTACCACGTGACCTGCGGTGACCTTAAAGAGACTTAGCAGGGTTACCAACCTGAAGAGACTTATCAGGGTTACCAACCTTTCCTACAACGTGGCCTTGACTTAGCAGGGATACCTTCCTACAACATGGCCGAGGTGACCTTGAAGAGACTTAGCAGGGTTACCAACCCTTCCTACAACGTGGCCTGAGGTGACCTTGAAGAAGCAGGGTTACCTTCCTACCACGTGGCCTTGACTTAGCACGAGTACAAACCTTTCCTGCAACGTGGCTAAGGTGACCTTGAATAAGCAGGGTTACCAACCTAGAAATCTAGTAACTTTTCTGGTGACTTTCGCCAAATCTGGTGACAAATCTAGTGACAAAAGTGCAGGAGTGCAGTAGCCTATCTACTACGCCAGATTACAATCCTTAATAATATTCGTAGTATGAGTGTTAGTGAACCACCGTTGGCAGCAGACGATTCCATTACCACCCTATAATACTGATTCTGAGCATGGCTCTCATTCCATACTCCTACGTTGAGATTTTTGAAAAGTTTGTTGACGCCAAAATCGTGTAATACGTAAAATTGTATACAAATTAGTTCAGCAGTTTGCCATCACAGCGCTATTTCTAAACATATTTTTATTGTGTTTATCCCGTACATTTACAATCATTCAGACGTCTTTAAATGGCAACACTGTAAAGCCAATTTCTAATATTTGTTCTTATTTAACTTGAAGTTATTTCATATTTACGGTCTACAGCCTTCTGGCGTTTTTCTACCTAGATATACAATTGATGTTACTTAGAATCATTATGAACTCATACCTACCTTATTTTCTAAATCATTTTGAAGTCATATATTTATATATATTCTGCAAGATTAGCTAACTCATGCACTTCAAATAATTGTCAAGGTGACACTTGGGGCTGAACTGTAAAACTGATTACCCATGGTTTCTAATGAGGGGGAGACGGAAGATTTTGGTTCACTGGAAAATAATAAAATTAACTGTTCTTAAATATAAATGCAAAAAATTAGAAATACAAATAGGTACGATTAGTATTGTCCATTGCATAATTTGAAATTCTCGGAGTGTGATTTTGTAGGATGGGGGATATAGGAGGCTGTACCAGTGAGTCCTGAAAATATGGCTTCCGTCAAACGATGGTTGACGTGTTTTACAGTTTGGTCATAGTTAGCTAACTATGACGATTGCTTTGTATAAGTAGTTTGGCTTGGGTCGCCCAATATTTACTCGAACGGTACCAGTTGGGTTAATTCAATGCAAAATTTACTTATTATTAACAGTTGAGATGACATTATTACCCTTACTTCAAAAGGGTGACTTTGCAAGAAGGGGTGTGGTGCAAAGTGTAGTTGCAGGAAGGTCGGATTAAAATATACCGCAATTTGTGGTCAATTCCAGGGCCTTGCGTGCCTCAAATCTTTGCCCACATTACACGCAGAATTCGACGATGAAGTGTACGAAGTTGAAGATGTTCCTGCGACGACAGCAGAGACCGACGACCATGACACAGAAAGAGGCGAATCGTCACAAGAAGAGAGCGAAAGAGACGTAGCGAGTGGGAGGGCAGAGGAGGACTAATATTTAACTACATTATTTTATAAATGCCCTTCAATAATAATCATACTGTAGCGAAATTAACGTGGGAAAATGAATAAACCGCCTTGCGCCGCGTTGTTGTATAAATTGAGCGCGCGCTTTCCCATCTCTGCGCTATATATCAGAAACGGCTAATCGCACGAAAAAATTTCATGTTGTCAATCGTGTAGTGAATTTTATTAGTTACAACTTTTATAATAGCTTTTAATGGCGTACGATGCATAGTAAGCGAGTAATTCTCAAAAAACTCAAAATCGTGACCTTTGACCTCTGATATCTCAATGATATGCAGTTATTTTTTTTGCTGGGGTTTCTACCCAACTTTATAATGACAAAATAAAGGTCTGTGCAAAAATTTAGCTCGGCACTTCAAATTCCCCAATTTCGATTTATTTAGGTCCTACGAGACTGGGCTATTTAAAAATTACATCAAATTCAAAGTTTTAATCAACACTTCATAGATTTGAATTATTATTTGTTTCAATTCTTAGAGGTAGACAGTTAAATCGAAAGTTTTACCCCGTTGTGGGTATATTCTCCCTTAGATTTCGCTGAGTAATCCTAACGCACTGTAGATTAAGAAACAAATGTCTTAATTTTGAACTAGATAGTAACTGGTTACTATGTAGTTATTAATCAAAGTTGTCGTTTATTAAATTCATTTTTTGTTTTAGTGCTTCCGTTAGATTAGTATCGTTTAGAGACCAGTTATATTATTAACATATAGTGATAATTTTTCTATTGGAATAATCTGATTGTGAATAGTTAAAAGCCGTTTTCTAAAATCGGAAACTTATTATTGATTTCGGTAATTCAAAGTTAAGTTAATTTGACTAAAATGTGCGACTGTGCGTCTGTATGTGCGCGTATGCCTGTAGCCAGGGTAACTTAAAAGATATGCAACAGATTTTAATGATACTTTATATTTACAGTTATTGGTAAAATATCTCTCTTCTATCAAGTTTTCTTAAAATCGATTCATAGTCAACGATGCTTTATAGAGGACGTACCAAGTTCAAGTTCAACAAAGTTTATTGAAATTTTTATGTTACATAACAATGTATAGTATTTACAATACGTATTACAAGATATAATAAAATAAAATAAGTAATATTGTATTGTGTATTGTTGGTGGTGCGCTGCTCAGGATTCTTCATCCTCTTCAGCGCGTGGATTGCGTGGTTGTTGGGATTCGTGATTGTGTGGTATGCCTGTTGACATCTTTGTGTTGAGATTTGTGATATCTCAAAAAAAAAGCGTTGTAGTGATTGGTGATGCTGTTGGTAGTGTGGTTGTTGTGGCTGATGCTGTTGATGCTCCGAGTATCTGAAATAAATATAAACATGTGTTAGTTGTGTGAATACATTATCGGTGTTAACAGAACAGAATTCATAAATTGTCGATACTTTATACTTAGCTAGGGCACCAATCTTCGCTCCGGACCTTTGTATGATTACCCGAAAAGCGCAACCTCCTCTGAACCGTGCATGAGGATCACTCCCCACAGGTCCATCGCAGTTTGCGCCTGGACGAGCGACGCTGCCACCTTACGGATGACAGGTAGGGCCTTCTCCATATCGAGACCTTCGAGGAGGGCCAATATGGCGTTGAACCCTAAGGCGGGTTGGGCAGGCGGAGTAATGACAGCGGTGGGAAGCGGTCTCGGTACTTGCGGCTTCTCAACCTTGCCTGCTGTCGCTCGGGCGTAACTGACGCCGGTCCGAGTTGAAGAAGGCGCCGCCGTCGGCGGTGTCCTCTTCGGTCGCTGTGGTACTTCCGCCTTCTTCCGTTATGGAGGCCGAGGGAACTTCGGGCAGCCCCTGTAGCTAGCGGGGTGGTCCCCACCACAGTTAACACACTTAGCTCGGTCTGTACGGGGTTTCGTGCATTCACTGGAGTGGTGATCTCCGGCGCACTTTACACAGCGTGCTTCCGCCCTGCAGCAACGCTGTGCGTGACGGAAAGCTTGACCGCCGCAAATCCTCTACAGTCACGCGGAGGCGGGCGACGTGCTTCACCTCCCGGATCTTCTTGTTGTCTTCCTCGGTCGGCAGCTCTACCATCACGAGGGGGATCGGACGTCCTTGCTGCTTCATCCTGTAAACAGAAAATACATTAATGTTTTGCATTTTTAGCTCTGAGCTAACGTCAACCTCGGTTAGTTCTACGGGCACGCCACGTATCACCACCTTAGTCAATCGCTCGCTCTTTGCCTACTCCGTACCACACTTATCCATGTACTTCATCAGCCTGTCTCTGTCCTGGAGTGAGGCAGACTGAATCCGGATTCCCTCGCTGTAGGCCTTGGCTTTCGTGAAGGCGATGCGTTGTCGGTCCATTTCTCGGGAGAACGCGATCCAGTTCTCCTTCTGACGAAGGATTACCGGAGGCACTTTCTCTCTTGTATCCTCTTGTGTTGTCTGCTCCATCGCTGCAGGGCTGTCCGTGAAGGGTTCTAGGGCGTGGAATCCGTTGTGAGTGGGCGGCGGCGTAGACGGGCCAACCTTCGGGGTCTTCTTGGGTTCCTTCTTTTGCAACACGAAGTCGTCGGGGCTGGTAGATCCGGGGCGGGCCTCTTCGGTGTTGTCGGTTGCGGCTGCGGCGGCGGAGATGGCCGGTGTGTATTTTAGGGGGGTGTTGCCTTCTAACGGTGGTGGTCTCGTCTTCTTTTGCTGCCTCCTCTTCTGTACGGTGGCGCGTCGCTGTTCGCTCTCTCGAACGGTAGATCGAGCAGTGACGGTATCGCTGGCGGTAAACGTCCCTTTAGGAACTGCTGGTAGCAGCGCCTGTTATAGCCCGGCTCCAACATCGTGAAAACGACGTCATATTTTTTTTTCAAATAGACTGACTAGTCTTTTATATAAAGTTCACCTTTTCGGATCGAGATCTCAACCTCGAATCCTATAGAGGGCGCTCAAGTGCCCTGTATATGAATAACTCCAAAATTACACTTTAATGTAAGAAGTGAAGAGAGCTTTCTTACAGATTATTCAATTTTGAATAAGCTTTGTTTATGGCAATTTTTGTAGGAGTAATAAATACACATTAAAAAGTGTTTCAGTAAATATATCAAAAACTGTCAGCTTAAGTGAAAATACCTTTATTAGAGAATATTTTAGATACGTTTCCTTTATGAAAGTAAGATAACAAATAAGTTCGAAAAATGAGATTCGATTAATAAAAAAGATGGTTACGAATACTAATTTTGAAGAATTTGTTTTTTAGACTTAATTAGATAACATAATTTATTAGGATTGTAATTGTAATATGCCAAAGCTGCAAAATTTTTGTGCACTCCAATTTATGTTCTTGGAACTAATTCTGATGTTTACGCCATACAGTCTTTAATTTACCTGATTAGAAACTGTCAAGTAGACAGATGACAAATAGAACCCAATGTACGATTGAAAAACTTTCATTTCCCACTTTTTTTTAACTCAGCTGTATATAACAGGAAAATTACTAGATGTAATGATCCTTACAGTTTTATAATATAATAAATGTTGACTTATATACTTCAACAAAGTAATAATAATAACGTTTAATGTTCACACAGGTCAAGAACCCAAACAGAACAAATACAAATTAATAACAAATAATTCAGATATTAGAAAAAACAAGATAATTCTGCCACCTACTAAATCTATTCTACTGTAATCTACAATACTAACTTAATTGGGTTAAATATGCTTAACAAACAAATCGACAAAAACAAAACATTACAAGCTTACCAGACAACTGAATAAGTAAAGTTAACAATAGTACGATTAGTTAATTGCGTCAAGCAGGTGTTTTAGAGGGCAGTTAAAAATGTCTACTACACTAGCTAGGCAGTTATAAGTATAGCTAATTTTGTACAGAGGAGCGTTCTTTAAAACATTAGTTCTGCATTTAGGTACATAAAATGTCACTGTTTGCCTAGTTACTGTACGGGGAACAACAAACAATAATTGATTATGCAATATTGTGCAATCTATATAATCATATAGAAGTTTGTACAAGAATGCCATTATAATACGTTTCCTTCTTGTAGTAAGTGAAGATAAGTCGTACCTTTGAAGTAACATATTTTGCGGTAGCCTCTCTCAGGGTAAAACCTTCTGTACGAAAGTGCATATATTTCAGAAAACGTCGTTGTATACGATCAATTACCGCCTCATACTTTTTGTAGAAAGGGTCCCAGATCAGTGCACCATATTCTAGAATAGACCTTACTAAAGATAAGTAGAGTGATTTCATGGTAGAGATGTTCTTGAAATCTACACATGTGCGAATAATAAAACCTAGTACTTTAAAAGATTGTTTAACACCTTCATTAATATGCAACGAAAAAGTGAACGCTTTCTCAAACATAACTCCTAAATCTCTATGGGAGAGTACCTTTATTAAGGGTGTGTCAGAAATACAATAATTAAACGGAATAGTATTACGTTTTCTCGAAAATGTCATAGATTTACATTTAGTAATGTTTAAGTCAAGTTTGTTCAGCTTATACCATGATTGCAAACTGTTAATGTCCTTTTGAAGTGTAACACAATCCTCCTCATAACATATTTCATTGAAGATTTTTAGGTCATCCGCATATAATAATTTCTGAGAAGAGATAAGCGTAGGAAGATCATTGATAAATATCAAAAATAGAAACGGCCCCAATGTTGAACCTTGAGGAACCCCAGATGTAGGAACGAATAATTTGGAATCGTGACCATTATACGATACGAAGTGTGAGCGATCTGTAAGATAAGATTTAATCAGTTCTACTACGGAAAGGCTAAATCCATATTCAGATAATTTTTTTAGGATAATATAGTGATCAATTTGATCAAAAGCTTTTTGGAAGTCGGTGTAAATCACGTCAATTTGCCCTTTTTTTATCTAAAATACTGCACGAATATTGTGAAAAACACGCCAGGTTAGTAATTGTTGACCTTTTCCGAACAAAGCCATGTTGAGACTCGGATAGCTTTGATTTAAATTGATAGAAAAGTTTATCATATAAGATATACTCAAACACTTTGGAAAAATTGCATACTATAGATATCGGTCTGTAATTTACTACGTGAGAAGGATTACCAGATTTTAAAATGGGACAAACCTTAGCAATCTTCCAGTCTCCCGGGTAGCTACTATATTTAATAGACAGATTGTACAAAAATGCTAATGGTTTTGCTAATATTTGTGCACAATCTTTAATTAAGTACGACGGAATTTGATCAATACCCGATGTAGGCTTGTTTTTTAGTCTTTTAATAGCTTTAATGACATCATGTTCAGATATGCTGTTAACATCAATAAATGACTGAAAATTGAGCGACAGGAAGGAGTCATCAGTGGGAATTGACTTTTTATAAACATTCGAAAAAAAAGAGGCAAATGTATCCACAATCTCTTGAGGAGTGTCATATGTATGGTTCTTATATTGTAATACACCCGGGATACGAGAAGATCCTTTTTTGGCACGTATATACGCCCAGAAACGTTTAGGATCGGTGTGGACATTAGCTTCCGTATCAGAAACATATACCTTATGTAACTGTGACATTTGATTTTTTGTTAATAATCTTAAGCGTTTAAATTGCTCGTAGAAATGCGGAAGCTTAGTAGATTTATATTTTTTATGTGTCAGAGAATACGTCTAGTTTTAGGTGACGCCAAATAAGGAATTACGTACGGACGCTATAATGATTGCATGATTATATATATATATATATATATATATATATATATATATATATATATATATATATATATGGTGATTTTAATTGAGACGTAAAGGGAATTTATCAACGCTTTTAAGAATTTCAAAGTGCACTACTTGAAATAACTTCTAAATTAGTTACAATTACTAGAAATGTAATTATTACGTTTGTTTTACTAATAATTATAATTATTACTAAGGTTACACTCCCGTGAAAATAAATACAATAGTTATCAAAAATCTGGCAACGGCATTATTAAGTAGCAATATAATTTAGTATATTATAAAAATTTCAATGCTCACCGGTTTCACATACACGATAAAATTTCAAAATTTTTCTATGTGCATTGCTACGCCAGCGCAGTAAGAAGCCATTCTCCTCATAATGTAGGGTGTACATAAAATTCTAGCGTAACAATATATATATATATATATATATATATATATATATATATATATATATATGTATATATATATATATATATATATATATATATATATATATATATATATATATATATATATATATATATATATATATATATATATATATATATATATATATATGTATATGTATACGAACTTTCTTTCTATTGCAATTAAAATTTCTTATATTTATATGTACTCAAGCCACATTGGCTAAAAACGAGCTTAAAGGTTTAAAATGGGGGTTGCTGAATGTTATAGATTTTTATGTAATGGGGGTTTAGTCTTCATGTCTTTTGTGCCACATCGGCAGATCCTGGACATTGTAAATTATTCGATCAATTTGAATAAGAAAATAAAATTGAACGATAGATCATTCTAGTGATTCGTCAAGCTGTTGGGGCTGGCGCCTATCGCAATCCTGTTCTTTTACTCCGTCTTTTCAGTTTATCCATACATTTGTGCGGGTTATATATCTTTAAGGGGTCCTGAATCTTAAATCTACTCTCCTGCATCATCGACTGTCCACCTTTGATCCAACATCTTCTGTCCTAAATCTCGCTCCATGTGTTTGGGTTCAACATTTTGGGTCTTGTATTTGGTTTCACCATCCTGAATGAACATCTTTTGTCCTCCTGGGAGAATGCCTAAGTTGATTTCAACATCTTAAGGTAATGTCTTTTTGGTAGAAATAGTACTGATTCTCTGCCTCTCCAGTTTGAATCTGGCTTCAACACCTTGAATAGGATTTTTTTGGCCGATTTCAACATCTTAACCCTGCATTTTGAAATAGGTTTCTTTATTTTAGCTCGGCATCTTTGGTCCAGTAAGTACGGACAGGCCTTCTTACTGTATGCCATTTTTAGCTAACCTGTTTTAGTATTTCGGTTAAATACCAAGTATCCCAAGGTTAAACCATTAACTCAGGTTACGTAATCACTTTCACTTATGACTACTCGTAACGAGTACTTTACATCTTTCACTAGAACAACTATTAAATTTTGGATTAAGCCTAAATTTTACTTTTTAGCAATTCATGGTTACAACCTTAAGGTAATACCCTTCATTAAGACCACTTACACTTGTTAACGACTCATCATCCTATCCTTTAATTACAGTTATTGTAAAGTTACATTGGACGACATTGGACCCCAATATTGAAAAACATTGCCAGCCACTTTACAACATACTTTAAAAGCTAGGTAAAATACACTAGATACTAGCAATCAAATAAACTATCTACAAACATCCAAACACAACACAGAAGCTAAAACACGCAAAAAACTAGTAGCAGCAAACACATACAAACACGGAAAGGTAAGCGCCAAAATATGTAAACGTAAAAACAAACGAAGTTACACAACATTCAAACAGGAACGCGGTAACAAAGATATAAAGTGACACAATTTTGGTGTTACATTTTTGTTTTTATTTTTATGAATTGGGAGAACAAATTTATTTTTATTATTAGAATTAAGCAATCATTCAACGTACAGTAGCTTGAAAATAAACTGCAAATAGTTTTAAACATTTACTTCAATAGGTGGTCAACCAAATATTATTCAAACTGAATATAGATGAAATCACTTTTAGATTGTTAAATAGTTTTAAAGGAAGCACAAACAAGTGTTTTAAGTATATGAAAATTTGTAAATTTAATTCATAAATTGTAAAAAGTAACTGAACGCTACTGATAAGTCTTGATATAAATATTAGTAATTAGTTAAATATAAAGGCAGTGCTTATCAATGGGAATATTGCCAAATTTTATAAAATTTATAAAAGATTTAAATCAATTAACATGCATTTAAACATGCATTTGATAGGCCACATTTTGTTTAATAAAAGTTACATATTAGTTTTGCAAATAATGTATGCCTTCTATTTTTGAGAAAAACTGGCAAAATAATTGTTGATGTAGTTTTAATTTTTAATAACAAAAATTACAAGATATGAGTAGAGGAAAGACGCCCATGATGGCATACTTAATTTTAACACAAAATATATTTTTTATTTCAAACTTTTGAGATCATTCTGTTATACGTGGGTATTGGCTACAACTGTAACATTGATTATTATGTATAGTATTTAGAATCATTTATTTATTGTCAAATATACACATATTTTTTTAAATCATTGTGTATGCCATCAAAGGCACCAACCGTTCCCTATAATGGCATACCCTAATGAAATTTACACTGTGACAGCTTACATATTTCTTATCTTAAAGGTTTTCAATGTAATAAAAATTAAAACAGAACTTAATAAAATCAAGCTTTAAAAATGTTATTTTAATAACACAACTCACAGAGGAACTGTTTGGCCTTTCTTTAAACGCCAGCACATTCTGTATGACACCATGAATCGCACTGTTGGCATTGGATCCACATTTCTTTCGTCGTGATTGTGTATACAGCTCGTTGTAGTAGAGGTAACCCACATCAAACTTAGCGTCCTCTATATCAGTCCGCTGTTTTCTTCTTTGCCTTTCTTGCAAGCTTTCTTCTCTCGATTATAGCCGTTTCCTCTTCTTTCTGTTTCAACTCTATAATGTCTGGGGTTGAATTTAATATTGCGGTTTTCCCACATCTTCCCTTTTTCTGATTTTCAGATTTAGAAGTAGCTATAGGGAGAGATGATACTACAGCAATACTGCTACTAACTTTTTTAACCAAAGCAGGTCCTACTGAACTAATATGTGCAGTTTCATTTTTCTCTTCTATGGAAATTTTTAATTGCTC
>JARFJB010000472.1:3355000-3437500 GCA_036346205.1 Vesta saturnalis
CCTTGATCAAATTTGTTTTACTCTGATTTTGTACAACAATTTCACCTAATGGACAACTTAGTAAATGTAATTTGCATAAAAAAGGGTATCGTACTTACGATTCTCACACACAACAAGTGACAATAATTACGCTACATTGAATCGAGATTGCTGCATATAGTACCAAATTATGCACAAGTTGCAGACTGCATTCGCTTCTTGACAGTAATAGAGGATAGGTCGTAAAGGTAAACGATATTATTTCTTTGCATTAATGTATGATAATACGTAAACTAAAATTCAAATTCGCACAATTTAATTAATGCTAAAATATATCAATATTTACACCAAACTTAATTATTAGAAGAAAGAAATTAGACTTTACCTAAATGTACACTAAATAATGTAAAGAAAATATATAAATAAGAATCAAAATCTTACAAGTGTCGTTTAAAGGAATTGGTACTTTACACATGCTACTAAGTTACAAAGAAAGCAATAAGAAAAATATGGTCCGGAGGAATTCCAGACTACCTACCTAAAGAATTACGTGTTACTATCGTCAGCTAAATTTGCAACTTTCCTACTACATTTGTTTCCATAGGCGCACTAGCAATCAGACTCCATCAAAACTAACCAGAAAACAATACTAAACTCAACAGAACAACTAAAATCAGTACTAGAAGAAATAACTCTAAATGAAAATGTAAACTAATCCCACATAATTATAATAAACCATGTTTTTTTGTATACAATACTTACTCAAAGTTTGGAAAACTGGGTTCCAAATCTTTGACATGAACCTCTTAACCTGTAGCTGCTGCAACACTATCAATAAGACAAGATAACGGATGACCAAAAATTTTAAAGTCTATTATCATACAGAAGCGATACGCACACTGAATGAAGACATGAAAGAATTAACTGTTAAAAGTCAAATTTTCGATTCATCGGCTGGAACTAAAATTGAAAACTCATTTCCAGAACGTAAAGTATTTTTAAATTGGTGGTTCTCAAATTTCGTTGAATGGCATTTGAGGGTTTGAACTAGACGAGAAATAGAAGAAACGACACAAGTGTTACTGTAACTACCTTCTACATCACACTTAAAATAAAAAATTTGACGAGACGCGGAATATTCACGATGGGAGTGTTCTTTCCAATTACAATTTCAACATGTGATGTACAAAATCACTTGAAATTCACTAACTATATTGAGGGTAGATAGAGTTAAGGATAAACCAACTAAATCGGCTTCTAAATAACTATCACGTTTTCTACTTGGCTGCATAAAGCTTTAATTCCTGAACTGGTGTACACGCTTCTTTTCATTTAATAATGATAAAAAAATTTTAAATTCCAATATGGGATGCAAAATGTGAATCTAAATTTCTTTGACTTTGTAAAACTGCCTCAACTACAATAGTGCAGGGTGAGTAATGAGGAACTGTACATACTCCTACCACGTATGGAGGTCTCTAAAGTGAACATAAAATAAGCATTTAAAAATGTCTACTCCTCTCGCTTAATAATCCACAGGGTGATTTATGAGTTTTGACTAAAACTACTCTACGCCATAACTTTGTTAATGTTCATTTGATTGATTTCATACTTTGGTGCGAAGTTATGCGAGTCCTACCTAATTATCACACGCGATCAAAATTTAAATAATCCAAGACCGGTCTTTAAAAATTAGCCTGCTTGGATTCTAGAATTTTACGCACCCTGTATATGGATTTTTCAAAACTTTTGATGGTTCCCTGAAAGTAAAGAGATGGGTAACACAACTAATGTAGTTCACATTTTCCCCACACGATCATTCTGTTTTTAATAAAAAAAATTAAACTTAATAAAATTTTAAAGTCTGGCAAAATATGTGAAATTATTATATAAATTTTAAAATAGAAACTTTAATCTAAAGAATTAACTCAAAATAACTACTTGTTCCGTTTTTTTTTATTTATTGCTCGTTTTATATTTCTTTCTAGTATGCACTTTGTTGTAGAGTCCTGCTTAATTGGTTTATTTCCGCTTGCCTGTAGTCCGTCTTCGTTAACGTTTTGGAGAGGTGTATTAACGTTTTCAATACTGAATTCACTTGTACTGGATGGTGGTGTGAGTTTGCGTACAAATATCGATCCGAGTGAGTGGGTTTCCTGTATAGGGTATTGCCAAACCGTTTTTTCTCCTTTTACCAGTACATCCAGAAATAGCAGTTGATTATCCTTTTCAAGCTCCACTGTGAATTGTATGTTCTTATTCTTTCTGTTTAGATGAATCTGTACACATTTTCTCTGCCATGATTCCATATGACAAACGTATCATCGACATATCTCAACCAGAGTTTTGGTTTGTGCGTGGCCGTACTTAATACTTCTTCTAATTCCTCCATGTATAGGTTCGCACTTACCGGTGATAGTGGTGATTCCATGGGTGTTCCGTGTTTTTGTTTGTATTTCTTGTTCTTGTCTTGTTATATACAAAATATATATTGCTGAGGCAGTGCTTGCTCAAATTTATTACATATTCTGCTGGATTGTACTTCCTTGTTATGCAGGCCTGTGTTTAATCTACAAGTACTCAAAATAAATAATTTACTCTATCAAAATAAATGGAAACAGCATTTCATATAGTTGCACGTTTGAATGCTTGTTACTTGATTTGGAATTGCCCTTTATTAATATAATTTGGTTACTACGATTACAATCTAATAGACATATTGTTTGTTCACGTCATAATTGTACTTTACTACTTTTAGCAAAATTAACTCTAAGATGTAAGTACATTTAAGTTTTAATTAAGCCTTGTTTGTAATTTTTTTAAATTTTTGTTATTAGTTGAGTCCCGATGAAGTTTGTAATCCCAAGCAAAGATTTGGCTAAAAATCAATAATAAAGAGTTTTGTAAGATTTTTAACCGATTCCCAGTAAGTTTATTTTAATATAAAAAATACAGCCTATATATATATATATATATATATATATATATATATGTCACGTCACGTGACTTCCCACCTACCTGAGCAGAACAGTGCGTGAGAATTATTACTTTGATTAACCCATGTTAGCTGTTTTTTTATAATGTCTAACCAAAGTGATAAACATTTGACAATATTTATTACTTTAGCCAAACTGTGGAAATAGGTCGATCAACTCAACTAACTTGTTTGATGGCCGGTGCTTCTCCAACAACCTCTCTGAAATTTTTCCAAATTGTTACTCCTACAGAGCAAGAACTAAATGAAGAAGATAATGATCGCAAGTTGGAGTTTTGTGAAGTTATGATGCAAAGAATTGACGACAACCTTAGTTTTTTATACAAAATCCTGTTCTTAGAAAAAGCCACTTTCGAAATGTGTTGTAAAGTAAACCGTCACAATTTCAGATATTGTAGTAATAAAAATCCTCATTGGTTGTTTGAAGAACATACACAGACACCTCAAAAGTTGAATGTTGCGGCAGGACCTTTTCGCCGTCGAGTGCTTGGGTTTTTTTATTACTGGAGCACCAATAACTGCAAATACTTAGAAATGTTGTGTCAGCTATACAGCAAATTGCAGGTAACGATTTTACTGAAGTTTGGTATCGGAAAATCGGAGCCCTCACATTTTAGACCAGCTGTCAGAGACTATCTGTGATATACTTTCTCCAATCGATGAACTGGAAAAAAAAGGATCATTGAGTGACAAGCTATATTAACCGGAATAGCACCGAATGATTAGTTTCTTTAGGGTTAAATAGAAAGTAAAATTTACTTTACCAAACCTCTAGATTTAAACGAACTGCAACAGCGAATAATAAATGTATGCGCTGAGATTACACCAGGAATGATAAAACGTGCAATTGACAACTATTACATACATCTGTCTAACTCATTGTCAAACTGTTCATGACGAATATTTCGAACATCTGTTGAAATAACAAGGTTGGGGTTTTGGTTGGATAGCCCACTTTATCTTCAGTGGTCGGAGTTAGGACTCCTTGCCCTCTGTTCCACTTAATTTTATTGTTTGATTGAATGTTGTTTAATTTTCATTATTTTATTAAATTAGTGAGTTTATTATTATCATTAGTATTAGTCGAAAAGTAGTTTAGACCTTGAAGGATATTGTCAAAGATATGATCGAGATCACCTATGGATAGTAAAAGAAATATTCTACAATATTTGTTCCTGACATTTTTCTCTGCATTTCGTATTACTTAAATTATTCTGCCCTTCTTTAGGTTACCTTCACTTTGGTTTTCAAATGACTTTCAGAGGTCAGTATGTAAGTCACGAAAATCATATGCGAAATTTTCTGCTCGTTTCATTTTCGTGATTAAAAGTAGGGGGGCCCATTGGAAAAAACCGACTTGACATGTAATGACAAGGTTATAGTCTGGATCAAATCCAAGGTAACAGTCAGATAGCCAGGAAACTTCGTATTTAAAGTTTTTTTCTAGGATTCGTATTTTTCAAGTTACCCTGCTGTTCCCGTACTTTTATTCGACCCTATATAATGTCTTAACAAAAGTTACTTTAGGTATCTCAAAAAAAAACAATTTGAATCATTGAGAAGAAAGCGTTATTTACGAAAACGCTCTTAAATTAATTTCCCAAGTAGCAGAAAAAATTAAGTATTTAGATCACGCATTATTCAAAATTCCAGTATAATAAACAAGCACTAAATTTTTAATAAAATCCTTTATTAAATGAGAAACTAAATTAAATTTATGAAATTTTTATTTGGTAAACATCTTCTTGCAGAAACACATTCGTGTGAAATCCAGTGTATGTGAGTTCACATAATAAAGGATCATGTATCGTTATAAACAAATATTTTTTATTTTATTAAATACTTTAATTAATAAATTTTATTGTATATTCACTGCACCCTTACAAAAGAACGTCTGGGATAAGAGGCACTGTGTTACAAACAATATCAAATTAAAAAGGATACCTAAGTAATCATAAATTAAAATCTAGCTTATCATTTTCATAACTTATTATGAACGCTTACCATAGGACTGTGGCACTGTTATTAGAAAAGATTATTTCTATTTGGTTAATTAATTATTCAATTTATGTAGATTATTATAACGGCATTAGAACTATACAACTATTGTTATTAAAAATGGCAAACAGCTTAAGATTGCAAATTACAAATTCTAAAAAAATTTACCTTTAAAGTAACAAAAATAATACTAAAATACCTCCCGGTTATCTTGAAAAAGCAAATGGAATAAAGTACCTACCTTTTTAGAAATTCTATTTCGTTTGTTTTAGTTGATTATACAACACAGCTTAGTTTTAATGGGGCGTGTAAAGCACCCCGACTTAAACATTTCGCAGTTCTGATTAGAGTTCCGTCTTTTGACAAGTTTTGCAGTTTTCTATTAAAGGTAAAAAAGTTCCAGCATTCTCGATTCCAAATTCGTAAACATATCCAAAAATTTTGAAAATTAGAATATGAGAACGAATAGTTCTGACAATTAATTATTATATTTACACACATAGTTAAGCGTTCCTGACAGTAAAATCATTTTAGTTCAGTGCAAGTTTGGTAAAGTAATTTTGAAAAAGGTGTGGCGAAGTTTCGCAAACATATAATTTTTGATATAGGAAAATGTAATTCTTCATCATTATTACACACATTTAAAACACCTCAGTTTTTTTGGGTTTTGAATTGTGTATTTTTGTATTTATGTCTATACAAATATAAACGTTTCGATAACACTTACAGTTATCGTCCTCAGTAGTAGTAACATCTTTTATAAATGTTTAAGGCGTTGAAATTTTTTTTTTTAATATTTCATATTTCAAAAAATTTGTTTGAGAATTGTAGGAGTTCTGGTACGAGTTATGGGTAGCATTCCTTAATTTCTAAAGAAAGCTATTTTGGACGAAAGCGATGCGATCGTACATTAAAAAACTATTCGACCTAAAAGTATACTAATTTTGAAGTTTTCCTAATTTCGGACGAAGATTATTTTTTTAGAGTTCCAGTAGTTCCGGTGCTAGTCCGAACTCTCTTCTAATTACAAAAGGTATTCCTCAAGGGCCAATACTCGGTACCATTTTATTCAATTTATATATGTGGGATTTTCCAAACTCTTTAAGGAACCTCTCTTTTCTCTCTACTGCCGATGATAACCAGCTGTATTTTAAATATTATACCTACCAATTCAGCCTTAAATGCAGTACAATACATAAACGAGATTCGGTTAATGTTGTTAAACGGTCCAGGGATAATGCATTTATGCTCAATCCTTCCAAAACTTGCACAATGCGTATCGGAACTTCCAACCAGATAGGTAAAGTTCAAAATCTGCGATATTACAGTCTTGAGCTTTCACAAAGCAATTGCAATCGAATTCAATAGGTACAAAATAAGTGTAACAGTCTAGGATTAACGTTAAATATAGTATGTTTCAACTAGGATTCCCGTCTTCGGATTAGTGGTTCATTGAATTGCTGTATGAACTAACAATTACTTGTTAGTCAGAGGTCAGAGGTATAGTCACTTAAATTTTGAATCCTATATTAATAACGTTTTTAATTATGTCTTATTTTGGTTATGCTGATGCGATATTACAGTCTTGAGCTTTCACAAAGCAACTGCAATCGAATTCAATAGGTACAAAATTCGTGTGCACGGTATGTAGATAATATTAAGCTGCGTGAACACGTCATCCCATTTTACAAATCGAATTCAATTCTTAAAGTGGCCACTAGACGCCAATTTCATCTTTGCTACTTCTTCTAAAAAAAAGACAAACCACTATACTTATAAGATCCAAACTTAGTTTTCGTACTAAGTATCATAACTGCGGTGCCCGCGAGCAACATACGTTTCACATATTCGCATCGAACGTCTATTTACACGGGATCTTTCTCTTACGCTGCTGTCGATGCATATAACTCATTGCCAAATGACATCAAAATATTAACCACACAAAAATTTATAAAACTCAAAGATTACTATTTGGAGCTTGATAATTAATTCTTTAAGTAGCCAGTATGTGATTAAAGGTTAACTTGTGTTTACCAGATCCACGCTGTGGTAGTAATTTTGTATCTCACTTATTTTTATCATCGCAATATTATTATTATTATTATTATTATTATTATTCAGAATTTGACATTCTCAGCAGAGTTGCTGGAATTCACCCACTTCCGGGTAGTGAACCAAGGAAGTTGGGCTCTGTATATATATATATATATATATATATATATATATATATATATATATATATATATATATATATATATATATATATATATTTAATTTTACAAAATTTCAACTAAGTTTAATTAATTTTAATTAAATTATAGTTTGTGATAATGTAGTAGCTAGTATTGATTTAAAAATCGCCTTACAATGTTGCAAGTGTTGAGTAATACCGATTTTTGTAACTTGGTTATCAAAGAGCTAGGTAAATCAAGTATTTTTAAATTGTCCCTTAAAGATTTATGAATAATTCCTGTTGTAGAAATTACTATCGGAATAATTTTAACGTTTTCTTGATTCCATTGTTGTTTAACCTCATGTGCAAAATCCACATACTTATTTATCTTTGTTGTAAATGTAGTTTGTAAATTATTTGAATTCGGTATCGCTATGTCAATAAAGTAGGTTTTCTTCTTTGTTTTTTCTACAAGAACTATATCTGGTCTGTTAGATGGTATCATTTTTTCAGTTAATATCGTTCTATCCCAATATAATCTATGTGTGTCATTTTCTAAAACTCGTTCAGGATTATAATTATAATAGGGTATTTAGAAATTATCTGTAAAATGAAGATTCTGAGCAATACATTGGTGTATAATTTTACCCACACAGTTGTGACGATGTAAATATTCATTATGAGCTAACATAGTACAACCAGCTGTAATGTGTTGTATTGTTTCTGGAACATTTAAGCATCTACGACATCTGTCGTCTAATATGGTTAGATCTTTGATTACATGTTTCAAGTAATTTTTAGTTGCAATTACCTGGTCTTGAATCGAGCACATAAACCCTTCAGTCTCTGGATATAAATTACCATGAGTTAGCCAATAATTTGATGCAACTTTGTCAACATTATCACTACATAAATCGTAAACATGTTTTCCATGTAGCGATTTTCTTTTCCAAATATCAATTAAAAGGTTAACCGCTTCTTGTTTATTCAAGATTGGATCTATTCCAGGTGTCGACATGTTAAGTGGGGTATAATTGTAGTCTGCCTTTGTTACAGTTTTAAATAGTAGAGATTCTTGAGCTTTTTGATTAAAGTATTGTTTTAAATTTTTAATAATATTATTATGTAAATATTTCAAATTTATAATACCTCTACCTCCTTGAACTCTTGGTATAGTTATCCTCTCAATTGCCGATTTTGGATGATGTGCACGAAATTTTGTTAAAGTTGTCCTAATAGATCTTTCAATTGAATCAAGTTCTGTGATAGTCCACTTAATCACCCCAAACGTGTAAGTAATAATTGGTATTGCATATGTATTAAAAGCTGTTGCAATGTTTTTACCATTTAATTGGGTCTTCATAATATTTTTTAATCTAGACTTAAATTTGTTAAGAGTTTGGGATTTAATTTCAGTATGTTGTGTTCTAATGGATTGTTGAACACCAAGATATTTATATATTTCCCCTTCTTTCATTGATTCAATGATTTCCCCAGTCTGAGTTTTAAAGCCTTGTGTATTATGAGTACCTCTAATCAAAGTCTGCGTTTTACATTTATCTAACCCTAAATCCATTTTAATATCATTTGAAAATAATTCAACTGTCTTTAGTAAATTATGTATATGTTGTGATTTGCCAGCATACAATTTAATGTCATCCATATATAGTAAGTGTGATATGGAATGTTGTAAATCTCTATCGGCTTTTAACTTAAATCCACATTCCGTTGAATTTAGCAAATAAGATAGAGGGTTTAATGCTAAGCAAAACCATAAAGGGCTTAAAGTATCTCCTTGAAAAATGCCTTTCAAAATTTTTATACATGAAGAAGTAATTATTTTATTTTGTCCTGCAAAGTTAAGTTGAGTTATCCAATGCGACATTAAATGTTTGAGCAAAGTTATAATAGATGGATTAATTTTATATATGGAAAGAATCTCAATAAGCCATGTATGAGGAACGGAATCGTACGCTTTCTTGTAGTCTATAAAGGCTATATATAAGTTTCTTTGCTTATGTATAGCTTGCTCTAATATTACAGAATCAATTAATAATTGTTCTTTACATCCCTCAGAGTTTCTGGTACAACCTTTCTGTTCAATAGCAATAATTGAATTTTCTTCACAATGTTTGTAGATTTTTTCAGTTAAACATGAAGTTAGGAACTTATATATAGTAGGAAGACATGTAATTGGTCGATATTTTGTAGGATTTTTAGTATCGTTATCTTTTGGAAGTAAATATGTAATTCCATGCATGAAAAATTTGGGAATAAGTAACGGATTCTTAAGAAAATTGTTAAAATGATCTAAAATGAATTGATGTATACTTTGAAAGCGTTTGTACCAAAAATTTTGAATTCGATCAATACCAGCTGCTTTCCAATTATGAGATCTATTAATGACCATTTTTAATTCCCCTAAAGAAATTTCACTTTCACTCATATTTGGTATTTGAGTCATTCTATCATTTTCTTGTTTAATCCAGTTTGCCATTTTATTATGTTTGATTGGTACAGACCATAATTCAGACCAGAAATTGAATGCTTCTTCTTTGTCAAGAATACCATTATTTGATACATTCGGTGATTTTTGGAGATGACGATAAAATAGTTTCTCATTTTTTTGAAAGAGGTTGTTATTTTTTCTCCTTTTAATTGACATTCGATATCGACGGAGTTTTTTAGACGTAACTGTAAGTTTCTGTTTCAATGTGTCAAGAACTTGAACAACATTTTCATTATGTGGGTCACGAAAAGCATGAATTAATTACGATTCATAATTATGTTAATCTTTTTGTTTAATTTATTTCCTCTATGACCATGAATAAAGGCAGTTAATTGACCTATTTCTTTCCTCTACCTATCTACTTTTTTACTAAGCCTTGTCTCCCATGGATTTATATTTAGTTTATTACTTCTCCTATTAATTTCGTTACTAATAGGATTACTACAATATTTAACAGAAGTTACTGCTACAGAATAAATCACACTATGTAAGTATTCAAAAGGCTTATTTGATGTTAAATATTTTGGGATAATTTCAGTATCTAGTGGATTTATTACGGTAATGAGTTTTCTGAAGTTATTGGTTGTTGCAATTGGTGGTCGTTTCAAAGGATCTGTATCTTTAAACTCAATTAGCGTCTGTTCAAATAATAATTGTATATCAGTTAATTTAGAATTCATATTATTATTGTTTTGTAAGTGTATAACTTGGTTATTAATGCTAGTTTCAGAATTAATATCATCAATTATTTGAAATTGTTGTGTGTGTGTGATTCTGGAAGTTGCACATTTGAATTAACTTCAGATATTCCTATATTTACAACTTTTGCTACTTCTTCTTTTAGTAAATCCAATTGCAGTTGAGGTATAAACTTTCGGATTATGATTACTCTTTTTTGGTCTACTAGTCTTTGTTCCGTTACAATGGTATAATCATTAAATCTATTTAAAAACATGTCCCTAAAATTATGTCTAATTAATGGTATAGTAGTAGCAACGCATGACATGTAGATTCATTTCATATGACCATTTTATGCGTTGTCTTACTTTACCCGCTTTGGTGGTTAGTAGAAGTGAGGCACTTGACGCCATCTTGGATTTTGACGTCACTTCCGGTTTTACACGCCCACGTGGGGACCGCATTTTCCACCCTTATTTTTACTCGCTTACGTGTAGGACGTATTTTTTCAGCCCTATTTTTTATACACCCACGTGTGAGACCGTATTTTCAACCCTTTCTTTTCGAAGGCCCTTTTCAACCCTAATTATTTTTACTCGCTTACGTGTAGGACGTGTTTTTTTACCCCTACTTTATGACAGCTCACGTATAGGATGTGTATTTTCAACCCTTATGGTTTCTTTTCGAGGTCAACCCTAATTAGAGCGTTTTTGCACATGCTCACGTGAGGGACTGGTTTTGGTGCTGGGGGATGGATCTGGACCTAGGTCTTGGACTTGGAGTTGGTCTTAGGGTTATTTTTGATGGTATTAAGGTCCTTCTGACTATATTAATAGCAGTACCCCTGGAGGTTAGGCAAATGCACACGCATACAATGTTGGAAATTGCATAATTAATAAGATATTATTATTAAAATTATCGGTCCTATTGCTTTAAAATGGCCAAATACTATTGGATGATCTTTTACCTAAATGTTGTATTTCTAATAAGAAGGTTCTTGTGCGAAACGTGTAGGGCTTCGTAACTTGTTCTCGGGCCTTCGCCCCCTGGCTGGAGGTGGTATGGGAACCCTAACCTTATAAGACAAGTGTAGAGCTTAGCCCCTATCGTGGCCCCTTGGTGCAATTGTATGTAGGTTCTAACAGCTGTAGGCCTTCGCCCTGTCATACAAAAAATTGTATTCTAATAAGGGGTTCTTGTAAAGCAGGACTTGTATCAGGGTCTGCGCCCTGGCCCCTTTGAGTAACAAATTGATTTTAGCGCCATCTAGGGGGGCGTATAGACTAATGAACATTTTCCATAATAGAAGCTGATAATGCACACCTCTCTCCTGCTCTATGCTGTTTCTTCCTCCCCCTCTCTCTTTCTCACACACGCACAAATTAATTAATCAATCTCAAACAAATCACGTTCGACCATCAGATAAAACTCAATCAATCAACCGAAATTATGTCTTATAGTTTGCGGAAACCTGATTAGAGTTCAAACTGAATGCATTAAAGTGTAATTAAATATGCAAATAAATCAGATATGATGTTCCCAATGCAATGATGCGTTATGTATAGGCAGGTCCTCCAAACAGCCACCACCTATACATTAGGAACATCATATCTGATTTATTTGCATGTTTAATTACATACACACAAAACTATTTCATTGTAACGTGTTCATTAACAGTTGTAAAACCCATTAAAAAGTAATAATTACTTATATATATAACATAGAGTTAAATTAAAATAACATGTTTTTAAGAATATCAAGTTGATATAACGGAAATAAAAGGCAAAATGTTTTAATGGTTTATTATTATACATGAACTAACAATAACTACAAGTTTAAAAACCGTGCGTGCCTACTATTTTGTAGAGTTGATCTTATGAAGTCATCCTGCGTAATAATACATTTTAAAAAATCTTTATCCGCATTTTTGTTAGCAATATCAGGTAGAAAACATATATTAAAAATAATACTCTTACCTTTACAAGTTTTTCCTTCAACTGTACAATATGTTAAACAGAATTTTTTATACAACGTGTCTCACTAAAACACGCTTTGTGAATGGCTATAAACAGCCCATTACATACCTGTCATTAACTGTTTAGAAAGTAACACAGAAAAACCTGAATGCGTATTTAACAAGCATGTTGTACTTACAAAAAAATGTTTACATTCAAAACACAAATATTTTAAAAATTTTGCTAACGCGGAAATTACTTTTTAAATAATTGAATCTTCAGGTTACGTAAAAACTATATAATACCACTAATGTTACAGCATAATAATAAAAACTCGTTAAACAGTGATTACACATTAAATACATTTAAAATATGTAACTTTTATACTACGTCTATTATCACATAGAGATGAGATTATTCTTAAATTTAATTGATTTCGATAGAGCTCTGGAAATACTACAACCGTTCGAAATCATGCTTCTTCTCTCGACATCAAAAAAGCTATACTAGTGATATGTATACATTAAGTAAGCATAATAGAGGATACAGCTACATTGCTAACGATTATTGATGTTTTTTGCATGAGATTTTTTGAATGAGACAGCTTCGCAGGTATTTTTTAACAAAAGCTATACGCATTTCATGAGATCAAACGAGATTTTTGATATACAATCACCGCATCGTCTTCACCTAATAGTTTTATCGGACATTATTACATGGACACGAGGTTAGCCCTAAATTAGCTGGTTTCAACACGGCTCTGGAAATGCTGCACACACTTCAAATCTTTCAGCTCGTTCGCAGAAGTTGTACCGTATTCACATCCTTCAATTTCTATCTGCATTCTGTTTCGCATTCTGTTAAATAATGGTGTATTGTTGTTTATAATAATAATAATAATATATTTTCAAACGTTAAGCTTTCCTTCAATTTTGTTAATAAACTTGTTTTTTTTCCTAACGGTGCTCCACCGTCTTGATTCATGTTTGCAAGTTTTTTCGCTTTAGCGTGTTTTCGTTTTGCTTGTTTTTTGTGTTGGCGTGTTTTCGTTTGTGTGTTTTCGTATTTGCGTGTTTTCGTTTTTACGTATTTTCGCATTTGTATGTCTTTGCGTTTGCGTATTTTTTGTGTTAGCGTGTTTTCGTGGTAGCGTTTTTCGTTTGTGTGTTTTTGTGTTAGCGTGTTTCCGTTTTTTGTGTTAGTGTGTTTTTCGCGTTTGCGTGTTTTCGCGCTCTCGTGTGTGTGTGTGTGTGTGTGTGTGTGTGTGTGTGCGCAGCGTACGTACGTGCGGCGTGATTGAAAAATATCATGAAGAAAACGAAAAATAAAATAATTTTATAACGTTTAATTATATCGAAAACAGATTCGTAAACTTAAAAATAATTTTATTTCAGCAAATGTCCTCCGTTAGTCAACTAACGCCCGAAATGGTTCGAAATGTGCAGCAGGAATTTGTAGATCGATTAGGCTATTGTCAGTTGACTAACGGAGGACATTTCGAACATTTGCTGAAATAAAATTATTTTTAAGTTTACGAATCTTTGTTTTCGATATAATTAAACGTTATAAAATTATTTTATTTTCGTTTTCTTCATGATCTTTTTCAATTTTTAAATTTTGAATGCGAATAACTACAAAACGCTTGGACTAGCACATGCTGCATGACAAATGTTTAGAATTGTAAGGGCAATCCAAAAATGCAATAAAAAAATTGGGTTGCAATTTGAAAAAAAAAATTTTTTTAGCTAATCTTTTTTGAGACACCCCGTATAAAATTTTTTTTTTCGCAAAATATGCCCCGAAAAAATAAAAAATCGTCGGGTCCGAGCGATTTTTGAAAAAAATTGTGCTTTACGAGATAGTGAATTTATTCCTTCCTTTACGACCACCCGGTATAATACTACAATATAACTATAACTATAAATACTAATTATTTAAGATAATGGTTACTAAACATACCTATGTTTAATATAAATCAAAGTAATTTTTATTAGCAATTTTTTTTTAAAATAGTCACTAATATATAATGATTTCAATAGATTGTTTAAATGTTCCAATCTTTGACGTATATCAAAATGTCAAACGAAATACTTATATCATATTTCATTGTTACCAATAAAAATTTTAATTTTAAAATTTTAAATTATTTTATATGTTATATATAATATATAAATGAAATTTGATAGTTTTCAAAATGCACCAAACTTAATAATAATAACTGTTCAATTATTAATGTAAATGTAGTTTATGGCCATACCAAACATTCAATGTTCAAATTAACAATTATCAAAATTACTCACTTCGTATAATAGTACATCACATCCATCATAATAAAATCCACTATTTATTAAAATATCAACGTACAGCCACTTGTTGATCAATTTTCTATTTTAAAGAATTAATAAGAGTTCCAACTTAGATGAATATGATAATACTTCACAGCGTAAAATGCAAAATTTCCAATTTTATATTGTATTTATAAATTTTAGGTCGAGATTTCACAAATAAACCACGTTTTTTGATTTAAATTTAAGTATAACACCAAGAATAACTAATTTATATAATATAAAAATGACATATGGTTTATGTCATAAAAAATTATTATTATTATTATTAGTTATTAGTTATTATTATTATTATTATTATTGTTATTATTATTATTATTATTATTATTATTATTATTATTATTATTATTATTATTATTATTATTTTATCATTAGTATTCCCGAGTTCTAAAGAAAACAATTAAGGACAAAAGTGATTAAATCGCTTATTAAGAGGTTAGAGAACTTTGATAACGTTGAAAATTTTAAAGTTCGGATAAAAATTGTTTTGTAAAAGCCCCAGTAGTGCTGGCGTAAGTTCTAGCTAATGTTTTTAGGGTTCTAAAGAAAACTATTGTAGACGAAAACGATTCGACCATGCATTAAAAAGTTATTGATTTTGAAGTTTTGCTAAGTTGGGACGAAAATTATAGATAGTACGCTCTGAGCTCTAAACAAACCGATTAAGGACAAAAGATCGTGTATTAAAAAGTTATAGGGCTTTAAACAATGTTAATTCGAAATTTTTTGAAATTCGGACAAAAGTTATTTTTTGAGAGTTCCAGCAGTTCTGGCATGAGTTCTGATTATCATTCTTAAGGTTCTAAAAAAACCCGTTATGAACGAAATCAATCCGATCATGCATTAATACATAGGTTATTCGACAGAAAAGTATTTGCTTTACGAAGTTTTGGTAAGCTTCGACCAAAATGAAATAAAGTAGGTATTTAGGTAACGAACATTCGGGAGGTAATGGGTTCGATTCCCGTTACCATCTACCTTGTATGAGGTTCTTTCAAGGGATTTTCCTCATACACATGTAGCGGCATAGTCATTGCGTATATGCACACCATGTTCGGCTACTTACAGGAATTCCGGGATAGTATTTCCCCCACCGAACCCTTACTGCGTTCCATCCAATCCTATCCTGACCACACCCATCCTTAATCCCACCATGTATATATACGTAATGTATGTATGTATGCTGGGAATCCATGATTGTGGCTGAAGGAGCTCGGAAAGCTCGAGCAGCCCGCCTTTCCCCTTGGAGAGGGAATGAAATATGTGGCCTTTTTCTTTTTTTTCCTATTATGTATTCATAATGTTTTGTGTTATATCTCACAATACATAGTGGTTTAAAAACATAAAACAATATGCTAATATATAAAAATACAGCACATATACAAGGTAAACGTGTAATAAATAAAAAAACTTGAGAGAAATTTATATTACGTTATAATATCGAGGTTGCAAAAAATAGAAAAAGAAGCACTGAAAACTGAAACAAATAATATTAAGGGTAAATGTCGAGATAAAAATAATGAAAAGTAGTAATGTAAGGCCGGAGCTACTCCACTTTTCTACTATACTTTTTCTACGAGTGTTTCTGCTCAAGATCAAGGTCATCGTACACATTGCATATATCGGTAGTAGTAATGTAAGGTAGGAGCTACTCCACTTCAAGGTCACGACGATCTCGTAAGCTATGCATAAAAAGTAGGTCATGAGTTCATTGAAGGTGAATACTCCACTTCAAGCTAAAAATAGAAATTGCAATGTCACCATCCTCATCATATTACAAGGTCACTATGGCGGAGAAATTTGTATGTCAAGGTCAGAAGCTAAAAATAGAAATTTTAATATCATATTACAATTCTTAGAAGTCTAAAAATAGTGTGGTCAAGGTCAAAGGTTATTGATCTGTAGGGGTATCGTATGACACTTCTTAGTGTTTCTAAACTAAAAGTAGGACAAGGTGGGTATTTAACAAGTTTAAACATGTAAGAGGTACTCAAATCAAGGACAGATTTAGATCAAAATTTAAAGCTAAAAATAGAAGTTGCTAGGTCATCATACTACAATTCGTAGAAATTTAAATCTACTCCACTTGAAGGTCACGACGACGACGACGATCTCGTAAGCTATGCATAAAAAGTAGGTCATGAGTTCATTGAAGGTGAATACTCCACTTCAAGGTTAC
This sequence comes from Vesta saturnalis, assembly GCA_036346205.1. Lineage (NCBI taxonomy): Eukaryota > Metazoa > Arthropoda > Insecta > Coleoptera > Lampyridae > Vesta > Vesta saturnalis. The sequence goes on from JARFJB010000472.1 coordinate 3,371,812, forward strand.
GACTTTCAAAACTTCAAGATCATTCAGAGGTCAACAAGAGTAACGATGAGGGGAATATATATATATATATATATATATATATATATATATATATATATATATATATATATATATATATATATATATATATATATATATATATATATATATATATATAAGATTTCCTCTTTGTGAGAAAGATATCATTGATAAAGTAGGGAACGTACGTAACTGGTTATTCATATAAAATATATTTCAAAGAAAATGGTGAAAGTAAATTATCGCGAAGTAGAAACTCTCAACAAGAAAATTAAAAAGGTGCAGAGGGAATTATTATATCGATATAAGGGGTAGCAAGAAATAGATGAACTTTTAAAGAAAATTAGAGAAGCAATGAGAACGTTGGAAATGTACGAGGTGAACCTGAAGATGAAGAGTTTAAAAATATGAAGTGACATATAGTTGCAAAATAAATAAGTAATGTGTTATGAAGATTGATTTAACTATATTATAAAATCATAAGTTCGCATTTTCACATACAAAATTTCTAATGCTTGTTTTAAGAAAAGTATGTACATTTTTAAATCATGTAAAATTTGGAGATTTTGTTCATATTCTAAATATTACGTTACCGAGTTAGATGTTTCATTACGGAAATTTATATATCCTATAAGAAGAAGAATCTTTTAAAAACTGTATTTAGGTGTAATATTTAATGAAATAAATGGATAATCATGTAACGAAAAAAAATTATTTATGCAACTGTTCGTAGCGCAAGTTGTCTGCATGTGAGTAATATATTCAATGAAGTATCACTTTTAACTGTATCATACAATTTACTGTTTATGTTTAATTCCACATGTAAAATTGCAATCCTTTTTTGGTTCATAATCTGTACACTTTATAGTGATAGATGATGTGAATATTTTACCTTAAGGAAAAAAGTAAAAAGAATTAAAACATTTATTTTTTCAAAACCTCTACACTTTACTAAAAATGACTAACCTATAACTAATTACTTAACATAAACTAAGGGTCCATATTGTCCAATGTCCTAAACACCAATTCGGCATTTCGCCCCGTCTTTTCAGCGTACTGCAACACTTCGGTGGCCTCAGCTAACACCATCGTTAGTCGAGCCACACGATTTCGAATTTCAATCACCCTCTCTTGGTTTGAGATGTATAAGTCCTATATTATAAAATCATAAGTTCGCATTTTCACATATAAATTTCTAATGCTTGTTTTAACAAAAGGATGTACATTTTTAAATCATGTAAAATTTGAGGATTTTGTTCATATTCTCAATATTACGTTACCGAGTTAGATGTTTCATTACGGAAATTTATATCCTATAAGAAGAAGAATCTTTTAAAAACTGTATTTAGGTATAATATTTAATGAAATAGATGGATAATCATGTAACGAAAAAAAAATTTATTTATGCAACTGTTTGTAGCACAAGTTGTCTACATGTGAGTAATATATTCAATGAAGTATCACTTTTAACTGTATCATACAATTTACTGTTTATGTTTAATTCCACATGTAAAATTGCAATACTTTTTTGATTCATAATCTGTACACTTTATAGTGATAGATGATATGAATATTTTACCTTAAGGAAAAAAAGTAAAAAGAATTAAAACATTTATTTATTTAAAACATCTACACTTTACTTACTTTACTAAAAAAAAAGACTAACCTATAACTAATTACTTAATATATAAACTAAGGGTCCATATTATCTAATGCCCTAAACACTAATTCGGCATTTCGCCCCATCTTTTCAGCGTACAGCAACTCTTCGGTGGCCTCAGCTAACTCCATCGTTAGTCGAGCCACACGATTTCGACTTTCAGTCACCCGCTCTTGGTTTGAGATGCATAGCTCTCGAATCCATTATAAATTCGTCTCCCTTAATCGATTTAACCTGACAGCAGGCTCGAGGGGTTGGCCTGTCTCGGGGAGCTGCTGTCCTTGGGACGGTATGTCCAGTAGAGTTAAATGTTTTCCCCCACGCATCCACCCCGGTGTTGCAGCCACGGTAGTGGCAGGAGTGATACTGTAAGTGGAAAATGATCCACAATAATGCAATAACTAAACATACATTAAGAAATAAGTAACTTACTTTTCATAGTAGCGGGTAAAATCGTCCTCTGTATCGCTATCCCGGATGCTGATAACCAAGGTGAATATGTGATCTATAAAATTAGTAGTAAATACCTAAAATTTTTTATCGACATCTAGTATAGACAATTTTGGGGTGTCAAATTACATTTTTTGGCAATTTTGGGGGTGTCAAATTACATTTGGTTGGCAATTTTGGGGTGTCAAATTACATTTTTTGGCAATTTTGGGGCGTCAAATTACATTTTTTGACAATTTTGGGGGTGTCAAATTACATTTTTTGGCAATTTTGGGGGTGTCAAATTACATTTTTGGCAATTTTGGGGTGTCAAATTACATTTTTTGGCAATTTTGGGGTGTCAAATTACATTTTTGGCAATTTTGGGGTGTCAAATTACATTTTTGGCAATTTGTGTCAAATTACATTTTTGGCAATTTTTGGGTGTCAAATTACATTTTTGGCAATGTTGGGGTGTCAAATTACATTTTTGCAATTTTGGGGTGTCAAATTACATTTTTGCAATTTTGGGGTGTCAAATTACATTTTTAGCAATTTTGGTGTCAAATTACATTTTTGGTAATTTTGGGGTGTCAAATTACATTTTTGCCAATTTTGGGCGTCAAATTACATTTTTGGCAATTTTGTATAAAATTACATTTTTGGCAATTTTGTGGGTGTCAAATTACATTTTGTTGGCAATTTTGGTGTCAAATTACATTTTTGGCAATTTTGGGGGTCAAATTACATTTTTGACAATTTTGGGGTGTCAAATTACATTTTTGGCAATTTTGGGGTGTCAAATTACATTTTTGGCAATTTTGGGGTGTCAAATTACATTTTTGGCAATTTTGGGGTGTCAAATTACATTTTTTGGCAATTTTGGGGTGTCAAATTACATTTTTGGCAATTTTGGGTGTCAAATTACATTTTTGGCAATTTTGGGGTGTCAAATTATATTTCTTGGCAATTTTGGTGTCAAATTACATTTTTGCAATTTTGGGGTGTCAAATTACATTTTTTGGCAATTTTGGGGTGTCAAATTACATTTTTTGGCAATTTTGGGGTGTCAAATTACATTTTTTGGCAATTTTGGGTGTCAAATTACATTTTTGGCAATTTTGGTGTCAAATTACTTTTGGCAATTTTGAGGTGTCAAATTACATTTTTGGCAATTTTGGGTGTCAAATTACATTTTTGGCAATTTTGGGGTGTCAAATTACATTTTTGGCAATTTTGGGGTGTCAAATTACATTTTGGCAATTTTGGGTGTCAAATTACATTTTTGGCAATTTTGGGGTGTCAAATTACATTTTTGGCAATTTTGGGGTGTCAAATTACATTTTTGGCAATTTTGGGGTGTCAAATTACATTTTTAAAATTTTTGGGGTCATTCACCCCATGGAAAAAAAGGTAACTCTAAGCGTTTTGTTGATAATCTTACGGCATTGAAAAGCGGTCTTGGTACATTATGTATTGTCTTATGCGCTTTACTATTTTATAACTTTGCTCTATTTTTTATCTTTTGAAGGACATCAATGTGCCATGAACTCGTTGACCTTCGGGTTATTGTACCCTCTATCGTTAACTTGAAAAGGTATATAAACCGATGATGTACGGTAAGATGACAGATATCGCAGCTTAAACTTAAAGAGCGATTACCTTCCGACAATTGTCTTTGTAATAGTCCTAAAGCGTTTTTGTAGTCTGAAAATAGTTAACAAAAAATTGTTCGTGTGTGTGAATTTAAATAATACTTGTTTGCATTGAATATTATAGCTTCTAAGGTAAACAAGCAATTAAAATAATTAGATATGAATATAAATTCGGTTTCGGTTATAAGTACTGAATTAATTAAGGTAATTCGCAATGCTATTAAATTATTGAAAACTAAGGACGAAATAACCAGACATATTCATATGTTAAGAAATAATATCAGGTATTTAAAAAAATTTATTAAAATTCAAATGTATACTGTAAATGAAAATCCGCGTAGACTAATTTATCAATTCTCAAATGTTACCTGACAAAATTAAAGCAATTAAGGCACACTTCAGATAAAAGAGGCGCTGGTGTAGCAATCAGTTTACGTAACTTGCAGTGGCATGATGTACAATCCTGCTTCAATGGTAGATTACTTACAGGTATTATAGTCAATTTAAATATTGAAGGCCCGTTAGTATTCTTGAAATGTGCTTATAAAAGTTTTTCGAGAAAAATTAATGCAATGTTACGGCAATCAATGCTGAAAGTAAATGTTGTTTTAGCATATCATTTCATTCAACCCCAAAACCTTGAGCTTGACTTAAAAACGTTTGCATCCAAAAATGCAATTATAGATGTTGGTACCGATCTTAAACAATGGTACAAAACTCATGTATTCGATAAACTGCAAGCAAAATTAGAAGAGTTTGCGGAAAGGGATTCGGGATGGGCGTTGCAAGAAATTTTACACTTAAAGGTTAATATTAATAGTTACATTCCTATAAGGGGAGGCGTTTCAACGTATGTTAAAGTACCTAATTTCATATCAATGAAGAGGGCAGTTGTCAATGTAAAAAATAATGACGAATATTGTTTCTTGTGGGCCATAGCATCTGCTTTATTCCCAGTACAAAATCATAACGATAGAGTTAACAGTTATCTGGTATATGACGAAGGAAGTAATACACGTGTATGCGAAAAACATGTTCCCTTTAGTATAGCTTATTATTTGAAATGTTCTTATAACAATTCACTATCTAAATTTCAATTGTACAGGGGTGAGGAATAATGAGGATTGTATTACGTGGTTTGTTAATGAATTATTAAATTTGGCGTATTGGGTTAACAATATATTTAATACGGTTGCACCAATGGATAATCTAACACAAGATCAGATTGAAGATTTTGAAAACGCAGTGGCATGTCATATTTGCAGGAAACCGTTTACGGGAGATGATATTAAAGTTAGAGACCACGATAATTTGACAGGAAAGTGTAGATCCGCGGCACACATAAGTTGTAATTTAAATTTTAAGGTCTACCATGTTATACCTGTAGTATTTCACAATCTTAGTGGTTACAAAAACAAGATAAAAGTTCAGGATATTGATTTGAAATCAGCTTCGGAAAATCTTATTCGTGTTAAAACAAAAACAAAAACAAGATGTAAGCCTAGGATGATATGAAATCAGCTTCTGCCAACTTTATTGTCGTATATAGTCTCTTAATTCTCTATTTGAATACCGCATAATATAAAGGATGTTGTATACAAAACAGAAATTTTACAATTAGCTAAAGATGCCAACACTGTAACGCGAGTCATGCATCCTAAACTGGCTGTGAAAGTTGGTTTAGAAAACACAAAAACAACTCAGCTACAAGCATGCCAACACTGAACCAGTACAGCACACTACAAGGCAAAGCGTTTAGAAAAGCACAATCACAAGCACAAGCACAAGCACAAGCACAAGCAACACAAGCACAAGCACAAGCACAAGCACAAGCACAAGCACAATCACAAGCACAAGCACAAGCACAAGCACAAGCACAATATAAGCACAAGCACAAGCAAAATAACAAGCACAAGCACAAGCACAAGCACAAGACATAGACAGATAAGCATAAGCACAAGCACAAGCACAAGCACAAGCACTAAGCACAAGCACAAGCACAAGCACAAGCACAAGCACAAGCACAAGCACAAGCAAAGCACAAGCACAATCACAATCACAAGCACAAGCACAAGCACAAGCACAAGCACAAGCACAAGCACAAGCACAAGCACAAGCACAAGCACAAGCACAAGCACAAGCACAAGCACAAGCACAAGCACAAGCACAAGCACAAGCACAAGCACAAGCACAAGCACAAGCACAAGCACAAGCACAAGCACAAGCACAAGCACAAGCACAAGCACAAGCACAAGAACGAGCACAAGCACAAGCACACACACAGGCACAGACACAGGCACAGGCCCAGGCACAGGCAAGGCAGAGGCACAGACACCGACGTAGATACAGACACAGACACACCCACAGACACGGTCACAGACACGGACAAAGGCACAGACACAGACACAGACACAGACACAGACACAGACACAGACACAGACACAGACACAGACACAGACACAGACACAGACACAGACACAGACACAGACACAGACACAGACACAGATACAAACACAGACACAGACACAGACACACAGCAAAAAGGGCGTTAGGTTTTTGTATCCCATCTTCATATTTCTGTTTAATAAAATTCCTCATTTCTCTATCTAAACCTCTAGCGCGCTCTGTATTATGATTGGCATGATCACATTCTGTTGTGAATAAGGACACTTTAGCACTTCTAGCATGGTATAATAAATATAATGTAGCTGGACATTCATTATTCCTGTACTTTCCTGCAGAGCAACGGTATTCCACTTCGGATCTATCTAGACTATTTTTTGAACAAGTTTTTCCATATCTTTTTTACATCAACCCTTTTCTGTGCCTCTTCAGCGGATTCAAATTCTTCCCGCTTCAACCAGACAAGATTTTGGGACCGCTTCACGTTAAAAATAGAGAAGCAGAGAAATTGCATATAATATGCGTTGTATATATTTTTCTGCCGTGCATTACCCGTTTTTACCGTGCATTGTTTTTTTTTAGTCGTTTCAATCCTTTTTTCGTGGCGGACAATTGATTATTATGTCATCGAAAGGATTAAACAGTTGGGCGATATAATTTCTGGATGTTTTAACGCAACAATTTTATCGCTAATTTCCTTACAATAACAAGGTTGGCGTTTTTAGCAACTAAATCGTCGTTACTGTAACCCGTTTTTTTGTTAGGTATGCTGTGACATAAAAAATGCAACACCAAGATGGCGTTGGAATTTTTGGACCAAACTTGGCAGAAATGTTTAACTAGTCAAATGTAGTAATTGATTAAAATTTCATTCAAAACAATCAAGTAGCCATAGAAAATGTGACGTTTCACTTGTAACAATCGAAATTATGGGGTGTATTTCTTAAGCGGCTAAGTCGATTTCGGTATTGTTTTTGGTTGCAATTCTTTTGCTTTTGTGTTCTTCTTTGCATTTTGAATCTGAGATTATGCGTAGAGTGCGACAACGTGAAAATTGTCGACAACTGAATGAATTCGACAGAGGCCGCATTATTGGCTTACGTGAAGGTGGTTTTTCATTCAGAGAAATTGCTAATCGTCTTAACCGTAATCAATCTTCTGTAGTACGGTGTTAGACCGTATGTAGACGGTCAAGACAGACAAATGTCATTAAGAGACCGATTCTCTAGTACAAGATCAATAGCCGATCAACGGTTTGGAAACGATGGACGTCCTGTAACCCTTCGTACAGTTTACCGTCGAATTAGAGCTTTTGACTTGCAATCCTATTGACCACATCTTGTGCTTCCGCTGACTGCTCGTCATGGACAGCACCGTTCGGAGGGGTGGACCTTGCGACTGGATGGTCGCATGAGGGTCAGACGTAGACGTAGAGAACGTCGTAATGTGCAGTTCTCTGTTGAGTGACATGTGCACTATATTTTGGGGGTTATGGTATTGCCTGGGATGCAATACCTCAGGAAGAAATCGACCACCTGTTGGAATCCATGCCAAGAAGGGTGCGGGAGTGTGAAACTAATCCAACACATTATTAATAAAAATTGCCTTTATGTTTTGTTTAATTTCTTTGAAATTTTAATCAATTACTACATTTGACTAGTTACACGTTTCTGCCAAATTTGGTAGAAAAATTCAAACGCCATCTTGGTGTTGCATTTTTTATGTCACAGAGTATACATGTCTGTCGTGCGAACCACCTTGTCTGACGTGCTGTTAATATTTCCCCCTTGACAAAGTGGATAGTCCAGTGTACATGTAGTAGATGTTTACGCAGTAATGATTTTGTCGAAATAATTATTTAAAACAAGGATCGTCATACAATAAATTGGTTTTATTGTGTGTTAGTTGAAGGATTATTATTTTTGTGTTACAGGGTTTTTAAAGGAAATATTAATTGTTTTAAACATAATTTTATTCACAAATGAAATTTTTTTTTAGTTTTTATGTAAATCTTCAACTTACTTTCAACTTAATATTTAAACAATGCGATCTCAATTTGCTTATGGTATTCATTTTTTGATGTATTTAAGTTAAAAATATCTTTCGTTTATTAATCATAATCATAATCAGAATTTATTGGTCCAGTGGATCACAGATACATGATATTAGATACGTCAGACAAATTACGTGCACTTAAATAAAAGACAAATATACATTATTGACAGGCGTTTACAAAACAATAAAACTAAAATATAGAAATGACTAGAATTTGAAGCTCTAATATACCTCTACGGAGTAAAAAGCATGTTCTGTTAAGACCTTCTTAATCATGCTAATAAATTTAAGTTTTGTTAAAGATTTAGAAATTTCAGGCAACTTATTGTACAAAATAGCGTCTATGTAGTACGGATTTAATTAAAAAAATTCTTTTCTGTGAATGCTTAGTGATCGATAAACTAAACCTTGTGAATAAGTGTGATTAAAATTCAGGAAACTAAAATCAACTATGTTTCTTTTTACAAACTTTGAAACTCCCAATATGTAAATATTAGGGAAAGTCTATGTACCCTCAGCAATAAACGTCTGCCTACTTGATTGCTGTAATCGCAACTGATGAATTTCCCCAGCACATCACGGCATACCATATTTGAAACTCAAAGTTAGAGTGGCAAAAGGTTCTAAGCACATGTTTACTAGAGATTTGATATAGACGCTTTAATATGTAGCAATGTTTCCCACAGGTCTTACGAAAATTGTCTATATGTTGTTTCCAATTTAATGGTAGATCAAATTCTATACCTAGCAGCTTTATTGAACTTACTTGTTCTATAGGCTTATTCTTTAATTTTATAAGCGGGATTTCAGTGTAATTTTTACTGCAATGGTGAAACTGCATTGTACATGTTTTATTTGATTCAACACTAATTTATTCATTACAAGATATTGGTTTAGCGATTCTAAATCTTGTTTTAATGAGTTAGCCAAGGACTCAACGCTCTTTCCATATGCTACAAGTGTAATATCGTTAGGAAAAGCTGCACAGAAGGAGCACGTATATTAATCTAAATCATTGCAATATAGTATAAACAATAATGACCCTAATATGCTCCCTTGGGGAACACCTGCTCTTATCTCATGTTTTTGTGATCTGGCACCTAATTTGTTGACAAATTGTTTCCTCTCATTTAAGTAACTTTTCAAGAGTTGGATGATATTACCTCGTAGACCGTAGCGTTCAATTTTATTTAACAGGATCTCGTGATTACGCAATCGAATGCTTTGATAACATCCGCAAACAATGCACTTACATTGTTAACCTTGTCAAGTTCTTGAGACAAAAAGTTTAACATTTTACAAATCGCCAATGTTGTTGACTTTCCCTTCGGATATGCAATAAATTGGTTTGTTAGTTGAAGGATTACTATTTTTGTGTTATAGGGTTTTTAATGGAAATATTAATTGTTTTAAACATAATTTTATTCATAAATTAACTTAAAGTACCCTACCAGAAGCTTAACTTTGCAGATTTATTTTATGTAGTTTACATAACTTAGTGTTTTTCTAATTGTATATAGCTACATTATTTTTACTTTTATGAAATTTTACAGAAACTTAGACCTGTCCTTAATTTAAATATTTTGTAATTATAAAAATGTAACTTATATTACTCGATTATTTACTTAATTAAAGTTTAACAGGCTAATTGAAAAAGAACATATTTGCACAAATTGCTTAACCCAACTGTAATATTTTATTTCTAAATTAACAGAGAGCTTAACGTAAAATGGACCATTGCCATATAAATAAATCGTCACAATTATAATTTTTATTTTAGTAAAACAGATTTTGTTGTTTATTTATCTCTTATGCAGTACTTGCTTCCAAGCCTTTTTTTAAATTGACAGTGGAGGCTGACCATCGACAAGTACTGTACTCCCTAAAACTCATTAATTCTATTTTCCACTTCCAGTTCAAAAAACCGCTGCAAATTGTATCAATACTGCCACATCAAATAATCGCTTTTTTTGTAAATAACTCGTAAACTATTAACTTTACAAAAAAATTATAAGAATGCTTTTTGATCAAAAATTTGATTTTTCATCTAATACTTGAAAACTTTTAAAAAAATCGTGTAGACGGGTTCCAAAATCGAGAGGAATAAAAAACTAAACAAATAAAAATTTGCGAAAGGAGTGCTTTCCCCCCAATTTTGCGGCTTTCCCCATACCCCACTGACCTCAAAAACAATCAGTCGCTTTGGATAGTTGCCATCGATATGTGTGCCAAATTTCAAGTTGATATCTTATGTCCTTCGAAAGTTACGGAGTACACACGCACACAGACACACAGACAGGCACACACACACGCACACGCACGCCCACGTGCACTCGCACGAGCACACACGGACACACGGACGCACGGACGCACGGACGCACGGACGCACGGACGCACGGACGCACGGACGCACGAACGCACGGAGGCACGGACGCACGGACGCACGGACGCACGGACGCACGGACGCACATACGCACCGACGCACCGACGCAAGGACGCACGGACGCACGGACGCACGGACTCACGGACACACGGGCGCACGGACGCACGGACGCACGGACGCACGGACGCACGGACTCACGGACTCACGGACGCACGGACTCACGGACGCACGGACGCACGGATGCACGGGCGCGCGGACGCACGGACACACGGACACACGGACACACGGACACACGGACACTAGGACACACGAACACACGAACACGCGGACACGCGGACACGCGGACACGCGGACACGCGGACACGCGGAAACGCGGACACGCGGAAACGCGGGTACGAGGACACGCGGACACGCGGACACGAGGACACGCGAACACGCGGACACGCGGACACGCGGACACGCGGACACGCGGACACGCGGACACGCGGACACACGGACACACGGACACACGGACACACGGACACACGGACACACGGGCACACGGGCACACAGACACCCAGACTCACAGACACACAGACACACAGACACACAGGCACCCAGACACACAGAGACACAGACACACAGGTGCACAGACACACAGACACACAGACACGCAGACACACACACACACACACACAGGCACACACAGGCACACAGTCACACAGACACACAGACACACAGACACACAGACACAGACACACAGACACACAGACACACAGACACACAGACAAACAGACACACAAACACACAGACTCACAGACGCACAGACACACAGAGACACAGAGGCACAGACACACAGGCACACAGACACACAGACACACAGACACACAGACACACAGACACACAGACAAACACACACACACACTCACACAGACACACAGACACACAGAACACAGACACACAGACACACAGACACAGACACATAGACACATAGACACACAGACACACAGACACACAGACACACAGACACACAAACACACAAAACACAAAACATCAAACACACAAACACAAACACACAACACACAAACACACAAACACACAAACAAAAATAAACACGCAACACACAAACACAAAACACACAAACACACAAACACACAGACACACAGACACAGACACACGACACAGACACAAAACACACAAACACAAAACAATTAAACACAAACACACAAACACACAAACACACAAACACACAAACACACAAACACACAAACACACAAACACACAAACACACAAACACACAAACACACAAACACACAAACACACAAACACACAAAACACACAACACACAAACACACAAACACACAAACACACCAACACAAACACACAAACACACAAACACACAAACACACAAACACACAAACCAAACGCCCAAACACGCAAACACGCAAACACGCAAACACGCAAACACGCAATCACGCAAGCACGCAAATACGCAAACACGCAAACACGCAAACACGCAAACGAATGCATAGTAAAAGGTATTTAATGTCGTCCGTCGTCCGTCGTCCGTCGTCCGTCGTCCGTCGTCCGTCGCCCGTCGTCCGTCGTCCGTCGTCCGTCGTCCGTCGTCCGTCGTCCGTCGTCCGTCGTCCGTCGTCCGTCGTCCGTCGTCCGTCGTCCGTCGTCCGTCGTCCGTCGTCCACCGTCCGTCGTCCTACGTCATTCGTCCTTCGTCCTTCGTCCATCGTACTTCGTCTTTCATCCTTCGTCCTTCGTCCTGCGTCCTACGTCATGCGTCCTTCGTCCTTCGTCCTTCGTCCTTCATGCTACGCCCTCCGCCCTCCGCCCTCCGTCGTCCGTCCTCCGTCCTCCGTCCTCCGCCCTCCGTACTCCGTCCTCTGTACTCCTTCCTCCGTCCTCCGTCCTCCGCCCTCCGTCCACCGTACTACGTCCTCCGTCCTCCGTCCTCCGTCCTCCGTCCTCCGTCCTCCTTCCCCTTCCTTCGTCCTTCGTCCTTCGTCCTTCGTCAGTCGTCCGTCGTCCGTCGTCCGTCGTCCGTCGTCCGTCGTCCGTCGTCCGTCGTCCACCGTCCGTCGTCCCTCGTCCTTCGTCCTTCGTCAATCGTCTTTCGTCCATCGTACTTCGTCCTTCATCCTTCGTCCTACGTCCGTCCTTCGCACTGCGTCCTACGTCATGCGTCCTTCGTCCTTCGTGCTACGCCCTCCTCCCTCCGTCCTCCGTCCTCCGTACTCGGTCCTCCGTACTCCGTGCTCCGTACTCCGTCCTCCGTCCTCCGTCCTCCGTCCTCCGTCCTCCGTCCTCCGTCCTCCGTCCTCCGTCCTCCGTCCTCCGTCCTCCGTCCTCAGTCCTCCGTCCTCCGTCCTCCGTCCTCCGTCCTCTGTACTCCGCCTTCCGTCCTCCGTCCTCCGTCCTCCGTCCACCGTACTCCGTCCTCCGTCCTCCGTCCTCCGTCCTCCGTACTCCGTCCTCCGTCCTCCGTCCTCCGTCCTCCGTCCTCCGCCCTCCGTCCATCGTCCTTCGTCCTTCGCACTTCGCACTTCGTCCATCGTCCGTCGTCCATCGTCCATCGTCCTTCGTCCTTCGTTCTTCGTCCTTCGTCCTTCGTCCTTCGCCCTTCGTCCTTCGTCCTTCGTACTCCGTCCTCCGTCCTCCGTCCTCCGTCCACCGTCCTCCGTCCTCCTTCCCCCTTCCGTCGTCCTCCTTCCTTCGCACTTCGTCCTTCGTCCTTCGTCCTTCGTCCTTCGTCCTTCGTCCTTCGTCCTTCGTCCTTCGTCCTTCGTCCTTCGTCCTCGTCCTTCGCCCTTCATCCTTAGTCCTTAGTTCTTAGTCCTTGGTCCTTCGTCCTTCGTCCATCGTCCTTCGTCCTTCGTCCTTCGTCCTTCGTCCTTCGTCCTTCGTCCTTCGTCCTTCGTCCTTCGTCCTTCGTCCTTCGTGCTTCGTCCTTCGTCATTCGTCCTTCGTCCGCCGTCCACCGTCCGTCGTCCTTCGTCCTTCGTCCTTCGTCATTCGTCCTTCGTCCACCGTACTTCGTCCTTCATCCTTCGTCCTACGTCTATCGTCCTTCGTCATGCGTCCTACGTCCTTCGCCCTTCGTGCTACGCCTTCCGCCCTCCGCCCTTCATCACCCGTCCTCCGGCCCCCGTACTCCGTACTCCGTCCTCCGTACTTCGCCCTCCGTCCTCCGTCCTCCGTCCTCCGTCCTCCGTCCTCCGTCCTCCGTCCTCCGTCCTCCGTCCTCCGTACTCCGTCCTCCGTACTCCGTCCTCCGTCCTCCGTCCTCCGCCCTCCGCCCTCCATCCTCCGTCCTCCGTCCTCCGTCCTCCGTCCTCTGTCCTCCGTCCATCGTCCTTCGCCCTTCGCACTCCGCACTTCACACTTCGTCCATCGTCCATCGTCCATCGTCCATCGTCCATCGTCCATCGTCCTTCGTCCTTCGTCCTTCGTCCATTGTCCTTCGTGCTTCGTGCTTCGTCCTTCGTCCTTCGTCCTTCGTCCTTCGTCCTTCGTCCTTCGTCCTTCGTCCTTCGTCCTTCGTCCTTCGTCCTTCGTCCTCCGTCCTACTTCCTTCGTCCTTCGCCATTCGTGCTTCGTCCTTCGTCCTTCGTGCTTCGATCTTCGTTGTTCGTTTTTCGTTCTTCGTTCTTCGTTCTTCGTTCTTCGTTCTTCGTTCTTCGTTCTTCGTTCTTCGTTCTTCGTTCTTCGTTCTTCGTTCTTCGTTCTTCGTTTTTCGTTCTTCGTTCTTCGTTCTTCGTTCTTCGTTCTTCGTTCTTCGTTCTTCGTTCTTCGTTCTTCGTCCTTCGTCCTTCGTCCTTCGTCCTTCGTTCTTCGTTCTTCGTTCTTCGTTCTTCGTTCTTCGTTCTTCGTTCTTCGTTCTTCGTTCTTCGTTCTTCGTTCTTCGTTCTTCGTTCTTCGTTCTTCGTTCTTCGTTCTTCGTTCTTCTTTCTTCGTTTTTCGTTCTTCGTTCTTCGTTCTTCGTTCTTCGTTCTTCGTTCTTCGTTCTTCGTTCTTCGTTCTTCGTTCTTCGTTCTTCGTCCTTCGTCCTTCGTCCTTCGTCCTTCGTCCTTCGTTCTTCGTTCTTCGTTCTTCGTTCTTCTTTCTTCTTTCTTCGTTCTTCGTTCTTCGTTCTTCGTTCTTCGTTCTTCGTTCTTCGTTCTTCGTTCTTCGTTCTTCGTTCTTCGTTCTTCGTTCTTCTTTCCTCGTTCTTCGTTCTTCGTTCTTCGTTCTTCGTTCTTCGTCCTTCGCCCTTCGTTTTTCGTTCTTCGTTCTTCGTCCTTCGTTCTTCGTTCTTCCTTCTTCGTTCTTCGTTCTTCGTTCTTCGTTCTTCGTTCTTCGTTCTTCGTTCTTCGTTCTTCGTTCTTCGTTCTTCGTTCTTCGTTCTTCGTTCTTCGTTCTTCGTTCTTCGTTCTTCTTCTTCTTCTTCGTTCTTCGTTCTTCGTTCTTCGTTCTTCGTTCTTCGTTCTTCGTTCTTCGTTCTTCGTTCTTCGTTCTTCGTTCTTCTTTCCTCGTTCTTCGTTCTTCGTTCTTCGTTCTTCGTTCTTCGTTCTTCGTCCTTCGCCTTCGTTTTTCGTTCTTCGTTCTTCGTACTTCGTTCTTCGTTCTTCGTTCTTCGTTCTTCGTTCTTCGTTCTTCGTTCTTCGTTCTTCGTTCTTCGTTCTTCGTTCTTCGTTCTTCGTTCTTCGTTCTTCGTTCTTCGTTCTTCGTTCTTCGTTCTTCGTTCTTCGTTCTTCGTTCTTCGTTCTTCGTTCTTCGTTCTTCGTTCTTCGTTCTTCGTTCTTCGTTCTTCGTTCTTCGTTCTCGTTCTTCGTTCTTCGTTCTTCGTTCTTCGTTCTTCGTTCTTCGTTCTTCGTTCTTCGTTCTTCGTTCTTCGTTCTTCGTTCTTCGTTCTTCGTTCTTCGTTCTTCGTTCTTCGTTCCTCGTTCCTCGTTCTTCGTTCTTCGTTCTTCGTTCTTCGTTCTTCGTTCTTCGTTCTTCGTTCTTCGTTCTTCGTTCTTCGTTCTTCGTTCTTCGTTCTTCGTTCTTCGTTCTTCGTTCTTCGTTCTTCGTTCTTCGTTCTTCGTTCTTCGTTCTTCGTTCTTCGTTCTTCGTTCTTCGTTCTTCGTTCTTCGTTCTTCGTTCTTCGTTCTTCGTTCTTCGTTCTTCGTTCTTCGTTCTTCGTTCATCGGTCTTCGGTCTTTGGTCTTCGTTCATCGGCCTTCGGTCTTCGGTCTTTGTCCTTCGTACTGCGTCCTGCGTCCTACGTACTGCGTCCTGCGTCCTGCGTACTGCGTCCTGCGTCCTGCGTCCGGCGTCCTGCATCCTGCGTCCTGCATCCTGCGTCCTGCGTCCTGCGTCCTTCGTCCTTCGTCCTTCGTCCTTCGTCCTTCGTCCTTCGTCCTTCGTCCATCGTCCTTCGCCCTTCGTCCTTCGTCCTTCGTCCGTCGTCCTTCGTCCATCGTCCTTTGTCATCGGTCTTCGGTCTTCGGTCTTCGTCCTTCGTACTGCGTCCTGCGTCCTGCGTACAGCGTCCTGCGTCCTGCGTACTGCGCCCTGCGTCCTGCGCCCGGCGTCTTGTGTCCTGCGTCCGGCGTCCTGCGTCCTTCGTCCTTCGTCCTTCGTACTGCGTCCTGCGTCCTGCGTCCTGCGTCCGGCGTCCTGCATCCTGCGTCCTGCGTCCTGCGTCCTTCGTCCTTCGTCCTTCGTCCTTCGTCCATCGTCCTTCGCCCTTCGTCCGTCGTCCTTTGTCATCGGTCTTCGGTCTTCGGACTTCGTCCTTCGTACTGCGTCCTGCGTCCTGCGTACTGCGTCCTGCGTCCTGCGTACTGCGTCCTGCGTCCTGCGTCCGGCGTCCTGTGTCCTGCGTCCTGCGTCCTGAGTCCTGCGTCCTTCGTCCTTCGTCCTTCGTCCTTCGTACTGCGTCCTGCGTCCTGCGTCCTGCGTCCTGCGTCCTGCGTCCTGCGTCCTGCGTCCGGCGTCCTGCGTCCGGCGTCCTGCGTCCTGCGTCCTACGTCCTTCGTCCTTCGTCCTTCGTCATTCGTCCTTCGTCCTTCGTCCTTCGTCCTTCGTCCTTCGTCCTTCGCCCTTCGTCCTTCGTCCTTCGTCCGTCGTCCTTCGTCCATCATCCTTTGTCCTTCGTCCTCCGTCCTCAATCCTCAGTCCTCAGTCCTCTGTCCTCCGTCCTCAATTCTCAGTCCTCAGTCCTCAGCCCTCAGTCCTCAGGCCTCGGTTCTCGGTTCTCGGTTCTCGTTTCTCGGTTCTCGGTTCTCGGTTCTCGGTTCTCGGTTCTCGGTTCTCGGTTCTCGGTTCTCGGTTCTCGGTTCTCGGTTCTCGGTTCTCGGTTCTCGGTTCTCGGTTCTCGGTTCTCGGTTCTCGGTTCTCGGTTCTCGGTTCTCGGTTCTCGGTTCTCGGTTCTCGGTTCTCGGTTCTCGGTTCTCGGTTCTCGGTTCTCGGTTCTCGGTTCTCGGTTCTCGGTTCTCGGTTCTCGGTTCTCGGTTCTCGGTTCTCGGTTCTCGGTTCTCGGTTCTCGGTTCTCGGTTCCCGGTTCTCGGTTCTCGGTTCTCGGTTCTCGGTTCTCGGTTCTCGGTTCTCGGTTCTCGGTTCTCGGTTCTCGGTTCTCGGTTCTCGGTTCTCGGTTCTCGGTTCTCGGTTCTCGGTTCTCGGTTCTCGGTTCTCGGTTCTCGGTTCTCGGTTCTCGGTTCTCGGTTCTCGGTTCTCGGTTCTCGGTTCTCGGTTCTCGGTTCTCGGTTCTCGGTTCTCGGTTCTCGGTTCTCGGTTCTCGGTTCTCGGTTCTCGGTTCTCGGTTCTCGGTTCTCGGTTCTCGGTTCTCGGTTCTCGGTTCTCGGTTCTCGGTTCTCGGTTCTCGGTTCTCGGTTCTCGGTTCTCGGTTCTCGGTTCTCGGTTCTGGTTCTCGGTTCTCGGTTCTCGGTTCTCGGTTCTCGGTTCTCGGTTCTCGGTTCTCGGTTCTCGGTTCTCGGTTCTCGGTTCTCGGTTCTCGGTTCTCGGTTCTCGGTTCTCGGTTCTCGGTTCTCGGTTCTCGGTTCTCGGTTCTCGGTTCTCGGTTCTCGGTTCTCGTTCTCGGTTCTCGGTTCTCGGTTCTCGGTTCTCGGTTCTCGGTTCTCGGTTCTCGGTTCTCGGTTCTCGGTTCTCGGTTCTCGGTTCTCGGTTCTCGGTTCTCGGTTCTCGGTTCTCGGTCTCGGTTCTCGGTTCTCGGTTCTCGGTTCTCGGTTCTCGGTTCTCGGTTCTCGGTTCTCGGTTCTCGGTTCTCGGTTCTCGGTTCTCGGTTCTCGGTTCTCGGTTCTCGGTTCTCGGTTCTCGGTTCTCGGTTCCCGGTTCCCGGTTCTCGGTTCTCGGTTCTCGGTTCTCGGTTCTCGGTTCTCGGTTCTCGGTTCTCGGTTCTCGGTTCTCGGTTCTCGGTTCTCGATTCTCGTTTCTCGGTTCTCGGTTCTCGGTTCTTCGTTCTTCGTTCTTCGTTCTTCGTTCTTCGTTCTTCGTTCTTCGTTCTTCGTTTTTTCGTTCTGTGTTCTTCATTCTTAGTTCTTCTTTCGTAGATTAAAGATAAATAATGGGGATGGCGAGGAAGCCATGGACATAGTGTGTGACTTTAGCTGAGGTGAAAATATTTGTGTATTAACATAAATTTCAGAAAATTACTAATACAAGCGGCAAAATGATTTTAAAGTAGTGTATGTTGAGTTACGCATGTTAGTCGACTGTGATCTTGCAATTATTATTATTTATATGCTTTTTTTGCGATTAATCTAGTAGGGGTCAAACATTGTTTGCCATAAGTACGGGTTCTGGATCTTAAATTAAGGAATACATTTTGAAAACTGCGGGTTTATAGAGGATACCCAAATGCCAGATTTATTTTTTAGAGTAGATAGTGTGCCAAGTATGTTATAAAGTTCACATTTTATGGTGCAGTGTCTACATTATTAAAAATAATGCTAAGACGCTCATATGTAAAGCATATGGAAGACTTGAAAATTCATCCAATGGACATATCGAATAGTTTAATTAACAATAGAGAGTCGACCTGTAATTACATTACTACAACAATCATTTTTTTAAATAATGTGCAAAACAGTTTCCAAAAATTACTTTATCCTTATCTTTAATGATTATTGTTTTGAGCCGGGACTAATATGTTCACAACAAATTTCTAGCTTTTAGACTGAGATTGAAACTAACAAATTTAGTCAGACGAGCATTGACAACCTTGACATAAACGAAAATACAATTTATGGAAAAGGCTATACGTTGTATAGTTACCGTTTTGTTTCAAAATAAAAGAAAAGCCATAAGAAACAAGCCAATTAATTGACAATAAAATTTGTTCGACTCCGAGTCAAATCGCATTACTTGTAAATAATCAGTATCGACCAGAACTATACTCATCCACCTGATGAATTATGGAAGTAAGTGTTTGCTAAAATAGTATCAAAACTTAATCAGCCCCATTTTATCGTAATCGCGTATTTAGCGATTTACAGTCCGTCCTCAGGAATTTTTTGGAACAACGCAAATAATTTGTAGTAAAAATAACTAGTATTACAGCTACTTATGTTGTCTATAGGCTATTGTACATTGCGAAACATCCGTATTTAAATGTACCGGGTAGCCAGATAAGAATGCAAAGTGCTGTTTCTCGGAAACAGATGGTGCAAGATGACCGCCAGGGGGCGTAACCGCCATCCACTTTTAAAGTGATTTTTTACTCCTAATAAATGTACCAAAAAACTATATGCTTTTTAAAGCTCAGCTGTAACTCAATGAAATCCATCTTACCTGTAATATGTCTAATTTTTAGTGATGCCGCTACAGCGCGTTTTTGATATATCAGAAAATTGCAAAATTCTCTAAAAAACTAAATGCAACAATTTGACTTTTTTTCATAAAAATGAGATGAAATTATCCCTGAACAACTCTACGACGAATAGTTTCCGATAAACAGCACTTTCCATTCCTATCTGGCCACCAGGTAGAAATGGTCACTTTGATGTGGAGAGAACGGAAAACGAACTTAATTGGGTAGCTTCCAACATAGCCTTAAACCATAAATATAATTGGAGACCTTCTGCATTGTAGGCTTTACACAAAAATAACAAATATTACTGAGATGGCTGATCACCCAGAGTACTGTGAGTGTACTGTCGAATTTGAATAACTAGTAATAGTGAAGACCATGAATAACATCAAGGTAAAGTAATCCAAACGAAGTGCGAAGTACTGGAAAAATGTTTTCTCCAGACATAACAAAAAAAACTGGTCATTTGCTTGGAAATCGCAGAACAAAATCAGAATACATATATAAGAAACTCTTTTCTTTTCCAGAATCCAAAAATAATTTCTGGAGATCTATTCCAGATAAACCTTTAAGCACTGTCGTGTTCATACACAAAATCAAAAACGACCCGTAGAAAATACCCATCTTTCCGTATTTAATCTGGTTATAGGTTCAATAGATTATCGAATGTGCACGGATCCCAACGGACATCTGAAGCAATGAGCCAAAATACTAAAAGTGATTTAAACCTAAGTTAGAAACTTATGCAGTAGTGCTAACTGATTCTCCACAAAATGTAAATATTGTTTTAACTAATGAGATGTGCGTGATTCAAGAAGTTAGAGAAAAACAAAGAACTTTCAATGAATTTGGTCAAATACTTTCACAGAATGATTGAATTATATTATGAGTATTTGTTGTAGTTTTTGCTCCAATCCGCCATTGAACTGACTCCAAGGAATGATGCGTTTCCATCCGTTCAGGAAAACTAATTATTCAAACATTTGTAATTTGCCTAATTGATGCTTTCAATTAAAAATGCATTTCATCCTTAACTTAACCTTCACCCCATTACCTTGTGGGGTAGGCAAAACAACCCTACCTCTTATTTCTTTTTCATTCACAATCTTTCTCCACGCTTTCCTATCTCCGCATACCTCCCTAGCTTCCGCAAGATTCATACATTGTCTCTGACATGCCCTTTTATTTTTAAAACTCCTTACCTTTCTTTCCTTTATCATACATTCTACTACATTCAGCCAAGTTTTACGTGACCTACCAGGCCCGGCCTTTCCTCTAACCTCACCCACATATATTTGCTTCGTTAATCTTACGTTGTTCATTCCCTCAATGTGACCGAAGCAACGTAATGTACTACTTTTATATCTATCCATGATCGTCTTTTCCTCGCCACACTCCCTTATTATGCATTCATTTTTTATCTTGTCCCTTCTCGTTTTACCACATGCGCTTTTCAGGAATCTCATACCCACGGCATTTACTTTTCTTTCGTGCTTTTTTTGACATACCCATGCCTCACTTCCATACAGTACTGATGGGACAAACACGCAATTATAGATTGCTCGTTTCGCAGCTAGGCTCAAGCTTTCGTTTCTCATTATCGTCCACATACTTCCAATCACTTTACTTCCAGCATTTACCCTTCGCACAATCGCCCCCTCCATTATACCATCTGCAGTAAATATTCTACCCAGATATACCAGCTCGTCCACTTGCTCCACAATTTCATCCTGCAGAGTAAATTCTCTACTCTCCTTTCCACCTTCCCGGTTGAACAACACAATTTTAGTTTTGTTCACGTTTATCTTTAGGTCCGTGCTCTCACAGACTGTATGAAACTTTCTCAAAGCGGTTTGTAGCTCATGTGCACAGTCACTTAATAAGACTGTGTCATCTGCATACATCAGATGTCATACATTTACGTCACCAACCATTACACTACTGGTATCGGTACATGCTTGTCTAACACATTTATTCATGTATATATTAAACAACCACGGTGACATCACACAGCCTTGTTGCACTCCTTGCTCAATATTAAATTATTCACTCACACCTCCTCTCACCCTAACACATGCCCAACTACCGTTGTATACTGCTCTTATTCCATTTATTAGACCTTTATTTACGCCATATTCATTTAATATTTCCCACAGCTTCTCCCTATTCACTCTTTCGCAATGCATTTCATCTATTCAAAAATATGAAGGTTTAGTAGCAATGCTAATATTCCTAAATTCGATATTCGACTACATGGTTGCACAGACGAAAAAAATTAGGTGTCGAAATCTTATAATGACTTAAGATTACAAAATAGTCCACCAGTCAAGCTATCTGCAAGTGAAAAGTTGATTTCATTATCTAATACATTTTCACTGAACGAAACAATAGTTGAAACTGTATGATTGCTTAATACGTCAATATCTTAGAAAGTGTGTGTTTAGGTGTATGTGTGATGCTTTCTGTGTGATGTGAAAAATGTGTAGTGTGTTGTAGCTGCTAGATAGTGTCTGTTGATGTGTGACTCAGTGGTGTGTCAGCGTTGTGTGTGCTGTGTAATGATGTGTGTGCAATAGTCGCCGTCGTGTTGTCGTGAAATAGCTGTGTGTTGCATGTGTGTGTACAGTGTTGAAACGTGTGTGTGCTGTGTCGATTGTGAATAGTGGTGGTGTGTGTGTGTGCATGTGTGTGTGCTGTGTGTGTGTGCGTGTGTGTGTGTGTGTGTGTGTGTGTGTGTGTGTGTGTGTGTGTGTGTCGTGTGTGTGTGTGTGTGTGTGTGTGGTGTGGCGTGTGTGTCGTGTGTGTGTGTGTGCGTGTGTGTGTGTGCGTGTGTGCGTGTGTGTGCGTGTGTGTGTGTGCGTGTGTGTGTGTGTGTGCGTGTGTCGTGTGTGTGTGTGTGTGCGTGTGTGTGTGGTGGTGCGTGAGTGCGTGGTGGTGGTGCGTGGTGGTGGTGCGTGAGTGCGTGAGTGCGTGAGTGCGTGAGTGCGTGAGTGCGTGAGTGCGTGAGTGCGTGAGTGCGTGGAGTGCGTGAGTGCGTGAGTGCGTGAGTGCGTGAGTGCGTGAGTGCGTGAGCGTGCGTGCGTGCGTGCGTGCGTGGTGCGTGCGTGGTGCGTGTGCGTGTCGTGCGTGCGTGCGTGTGCGTGCGTGCGTGTGCGTGTGTGTGTGTGAGTGTGTGTGTGTGTGTGTGTGTGCGTGTGTGTGTGTTTGTGTGTGTGAGTGTGTGTGTATGTATGTGTGTGTGTGTGTGTGTTGGTGCGTGCGTGTGTGTGCGTGCTTGCGTGAGTGGGTGCGTGCGTGCGTGCGTGAGGGCGTGTGTGAGTGTGTGAGCATTTGTGTGCGATTCACAATCGTTTATTATAAAATACTTTATCGAACGTTCAACGGTTGTATAAACACTGTAACCGTGTGGTAAACATTAAAGTATGGTATAGGTTTAACAATGGGGTAGACAGTTGTTACTTTTACTTTAAAGTTTGACATCTTCGTTTCCGTCCATGAAATCTTTTGGCGGATCCTTCATCATGGAAGGAAATTCTATTCTCAAAAAAGTAGGACCAATTATGGGAAAAAGGCATCAACCAGCAATAACTTTCTTTCCTTGAACCTAAGGAACTAATTTTACCAGGTTTGGCATGTGTGTTTACATGACAAGCTCACCTTGTTTGACGTGTCGTAGTGATGGCTTCTCCTGAAAAGAAGGTACACTTTTATTGCTTTACAAAAATGCTGTAATTTTTTCAACAAAAGGTATAAATATACGATCAGTTCCCTTGTTTAATAATATCTGGGAGAAGAGCGCATTTCCCACTAGTTGGAAGGAGACTACCATTATCTCTATCCTGAAAGCAGGTAAACTTCGACATGATACGGACCTATATCCCTTACATCTAGTATTGGCAAATTAAAGGGTTTACTAGTAAATTATCAGGCAGGCTCTAGAAGATGACACTCCACTATGGATTATACAGTTTATTTAGAAAATACAATATAAAATGCAGTTTTTGATGGAGAGCACGTAGTCGGAGTTTTATTTGGTTTACGTAGAGCATAGATACAACTTGGAAATATGGGATCTTGAAACAATTGCATGACATTGGATATTAGTTTTTACATTAAAAAACCATATGCGTACATTTCTGTAGATTACGTATCCCACATAGAGGACCAAAACTGTTCTTAAGAGGTAACCGCATTAACTGTGAAAGCTCTGTAAAATTCTTAGGGAAAATTAAAATTACGTACAGCTTTTGCTTACACCATGCGAAATTTGCATTGTTATACAAATTTGAACCATTCGGTAACACTCACAGTTATCGAATACAATTTTAGTAAAGAATAACAAGATCCTTAATAAATTAAATATTATTAAACTGCCATGAAAATAACAAATCAGAACACCCTCTACGGTCGAGGGCTAACAGTGTAAAATCTTATAAGCAAAGACCAAATTTAACAAGATTTAGTCAAATTATGATGTAAGTGTAAAGTTGTGAAAAAGTTTAATTTGAAACTGATAAAAGCATTTAGAAATAGAAGCTTGGCATCAATTAAAAATCCACTCTAACAAAGAAATAGCTTTGTTAACAAATGTAAGTGTTATTTTACAGTGAAAACACAATGTAGTACGTTTAGTACCATTTTTAATTTTAATTTCAACTACACATATTAAGTTACATTAATAGCGGGCTTATGTTTGCCTTTTCAATTTGCATGCTTCATAATAATAATAATAATTTATTGCCCAACAGAAAATACATTTCCAATTACAGAACAATGCGTTTGCGACATGTTTGACGAAAAATTATTAAATTTTAAACGAGTAGAATAGGTATCACATACTCCGCTTTTTATTGAACTAAATTTCTGTTTATTTGGCTTACATATTTAAAAAAAGAATTATGGTGTATGTCTACCCATCTATTTACAAAATTATAATTATTGCAAATTGTGTTGATTGGCGATTTTAGTAATGCGTTTGTGCGCGGTCTACTATTGTAAAATGTCAAATACTGTCTTGATGTTTGTCTTGGTACGTTAAGGTTAAGTAGTGACATTACATGTATTGCGTCGATATAATTATTTAATAGTTTATATAGAAATTTTAAACCCATCACTTTACGTGTGTTTTCGAGAGATCTAGCATTAAATCGATCCAGTAATGCCTCGTGATCACAACTTCTTATCGGATAGGTTCCATTAAGTTTGAAAGACAGAAATTTTAGGAATCTGCGTTGGACGTTCATAAAATTGTATCAACATTTCTAAAAGATTTGATTACTACTGAGGACGTTATCGAAACGTTTAGATTTGTATAAACATAAATACAAAAATACACCTTTAAAAAACCCAAAAGTATTACATTTTCAGCTTGAGGGTTCGAACTTCGATTGATTGGTACGTAATCAATTGAGTTAGGCTATAAGTAAAAAGCAAAAAAATTAGTTGAAAATGTAACACCAACTTTGTAGTGTCGCAGCGTAACATGTAATTGATACTTAGAGCGGTATCGACATTAGACCATATGTATATAGATAGTTAAGGTCCAATACAACATATATTAGGACGTATTATAAGACACACATATTTGGTGTCAGGTTACCTTTGGAAAAAGTTGATTCAGTTGTGTTTAGGGGTATACTAAGGCAAATTAATAATTACCAATTATCACCAATTTGGTGAATTGTTTACACTTGACAGACATTTCTATCTCATATTTCAATCGATAGAATTTTTTATAAAAACTTATAATATTCCATTTTGTGAAGATATAGCCTTGTAAGTGTATTGATTTACTCCAGTTTTTTCAGAGAATTTAAGAATCCGATCTATGGGTTATAATTTTTAACTGTATTAGAAATAAGGACGGGCTTTTTTAACCATGGGAGTTTATTTTATATTTGGTTGTGTTCATGAAGCGTTATAATTTTAGATTTCCTTACAACAGTGGAGATACGTGCGATAAACGAGGTGAATTCAAAGTAAGTTTACTATATTTTCCTCACGATGGCGCTCATATCAGGTATTCACATGTTTTTCTCCATATTGGATCTATGATGTATCATAAGTGTAGGTTAATAGTTACCTTAAGCTTCAAAATTCGTAATTTATTGTTTTTTTCATGGTAGGCTTTGATTACGCGTGGCCGGCATCATGAAACAAAAAAAGAACATTTTAGATTTCTGGTTAAGAACTTCCTATTTATTGTTATACTTACACTATCTAATTACCTAGTAACGGCATAGAACTTTAACAGAATAATATTACTATGGAACAAAAGTCTAATAAACAAATTAACATAAAAAAGCTAATGTACAAATCTAACAAACACTTGCCTCCCTCCATCTTCAGCACATTTATCACACTTCTCTAAAGCCATATGGTATTTGTGTTTACGTTCGCTAAAACAACATGCATCTTCTCTTCCAATCTCTGGCAATTTTCAGACGGAGCATATTCATACACCTCATTTTTGGGTATCCCCATAAATAAAAATCGGGAGGCTGCTAACCTCTCTGGCCAAATAATGGGGCTATTATTGGAGACAATATTTTCGCCAAAGGTGTTTCTGAGGGGTTTCATTACCTCTATGCTATTATGGGCCGAACAGCCATCTTGTGGGAATCAAATAGTGGATCATTCATTTGAGGCAACTGTATTCCTGATAACAGTAATAATTTCTTCCTCCAATGGTCGGAAATACCTATTTTTTGTTAGACTTTCACCGAAAATAATCGACCCAATCCATTTGTTGTCTAAAATGCAAAAGTTTAGATTTTATTTTATAAATAATATAATAAAGTTATTATTAGTTATTATTATAATAATGATTTAAGTAAGTCAAGCACTATTCGGTGATATTTCCGTAAATTTGGGAAAAAATCTTATTATTCCTTAGTCTTCAACTTGTAATTCAACACCATGTTTCTCAAAATACCTCTGTCAAGTTTTGTGGCTCGCAAAGTGAGGTCTTTGAAATAAAAAAATCATTTTGAGTCATCTCTTTGATACATGCTTAAATATGGTGTACGAGCAATTCAGCACCATTGACCAGGAGTATATACAGGGATTTGTTTGGCGCATCTCCCAATTGCACTATGCATGGAATCACTTTCATTTATGGTGCTGTGTCTTCTGGGGTCAAATCATTTGAAATTGTGGTGCCGAACGGACAACTTTCTATCCTTGACTGTTTTTGGGATTATTTGTATCATCGACTGAATCTTCATCATTGTGGTCCACCGTCGGAAACATCTGATGTTATTATTAACATCTCTTCATTAAATGGGACTATTAATTTATGATTGTTTGTGTTCTGTGAAACATACTTATCCGCAAATTTCATCCTCGTGTAAATTAATCTATTTAGTGCAACTCAATTTTAAAATATGATGTTACTGTATTAGTCATTCATACCTGTATCAATACTATTGTCATTTAGGATGGGATCAATTACATTTCGCAACTCTGTGTACTTAGAGCTATCAGAGAATTCGTAATCGTAATCGTGACTTCAATATCATTAATACCCGAAAATTGTAAAGGTGTAGTTTGAAAAGACTTATTATTACCATGAATTTAGGATTTAAGAAAGTATGTTTTGTAATAAAGTAAAATACCTTTCTCAACGATAGAAGAGTTCCAACTTCTGGTATTTATACTTAACATATCAATCAGTAGTCTATGCAGTTCCTCCTATTATTCTATTCAAAGGCAAAAGAATTAAATCAGAATGATTAGACTGCCTACCAACTGCTGCAGTCGGAGAAATGGCTCCCAAATGGTGTATAACCATGAAAGCTTTTGTGAACTGAATTTACCATTTTGCCAAACACAAGCTACATGGTCAATGTCTTCTAATATTTGAATGTGATAAATGGCACTTGGATGGTTTGAATGTAAATGCTGCAGACAAATTTGACATAAATCATCTCTACTTGTCAGGTAACACGAGTTGTAACTTATGAACACGTCAACCTTCAGATCTCTCGAAGGTTAGAAGAATCAGCAAACAGAGAATTGGAGCAATTTTCTTCCGAGTTTGAGATAAAGGTATAATCCCAGCTAATATTAAGGCTGGTTTTGAAACAACAGGTTTACGCGAATTCCTGATGAAGCATATGTGCCAAGCATTCAAACTCATCGCAGTATTGCTACTGGTTCTAACGAATACACTGAAGAGAATTCACAGTCTGTCTTATCAAGAGCTTGCACACATTTAGATGCGAGAATGAAATTCGTTTGACGACCCTTCGCCAAGAATTAAACAGAACAACTCAAACCAATTACATCTAGTTACTAAGGAACCCGCACTTGTAATATGCCAAATATAACCGAATCCAGTAAAAAAGTCCAACATGTGCCCTGTGAAGGAAGTCTGTGAATATTCTAGCCCTAGAGTTGACCAGCAAAACCTTCGCTAATAAGAAAACTGTACGCGGACTATCCACGCCTAATTCTCTAAGTAAATAGAGGAAAAGAACTGTTCCTAACAAGGGCAAGGAACGTGGACAAGACAAGCCTACTTCCTCTTACTGAGTATTGGTATTGTTTTGTTTGCGATGAACATAGGGTTGTCGATATGAGGCTTTGTATCAAATGTGCATCGTACGTCCATGAAGAAAGGTAAACAAAACCTTTGTGTTAATTATGAGTGAAAACAAAAGAATCTTGGCTAGTTAGAATGTTTTTCAATTAAGACAATGAAAATGGATCCTTACCATTCTTCTTAGTTTAAAAGCCTACCAATAAAAATTGTGTTCTGCTGGTCTCAGAATGTGTTTTAGTTAATTTTTAATTTAACTTAAATAATGTTGAAACAAAAATACTTATGTTGTGTTTGAAGTTGTTTTCTTTTTATATGTTTGTAGTGATTTCCTAAGTCGTTTCTTACAAGTATACGAGCTGTAGATTCTAAAATGTTATTTTAAATGCAAAAACTACAAAAAAAAAATGGAAATGGAAATTGTTTATGTATATAAAAGAAAAATACATTACTCTACGAGAAATATTAATTTCATTGATATATTCGAGGTAAGGTATAACATGATTTCTATATGGCGTGTGGAAAATAAACCACATACACGCATGCTGAATCTTTTGCAATTTATTTTTATTATAACCGTATAAGAAATAATAGTACGTCATACAACCGCAATCAATATATGGAGAGATCAATATTTTCATAACTTTTAGTTTTGTTTGCTCTGTAAGCTGATCTTTTAAATGGTATAACGACTTTAGTTTGAATTTCACATGATAGTCAAAGGTTAACTTGTTATCAACATGTACATCCAAATTTTTTATTGTTTGTGTCCATTGTATTGACTCATCTCTTATAGATAAAATTTTACTACAAATGATATTCCCTTCAGATTCTTATCCCACACATAATGCCACTGTTCTGTTAGGGCTTACTTTCAAATCTCACCACGTCGTTGCTATACCTCACAGAACAGGTTTTGTATAATTGGATGTCATCTCCATATAAATGAATGTTCATAAATTTCACAGCATTAACAATATCAAAAGTAAAACTAGAGACCAGGTCCTAAAATGCTGCCTTGCGACACATCTTTATTAGTTTTTTGAAAATCGGAAGAATTATATTTTACTTTAACACGCTGCTTTATGTTGCCCAAATAACTCTGACACCATTGTAACGATTCATTATCCAACTTAATGTAGTACCCATAATTTTGCTAATAATATTTGTGTTAACCAGATAGATCAAAGGCTTTGCTCTGATCAAGTAAAACAAGGATGGTGGAAGACTTGTCTAACGCAAATGCAAGATCATTAATTATGTTCATCGTCGTCGTCCTTGTACTATGCGTTTCCGAAAAGCTGATTGTATAGCGGGAAGGACTGCATTTTTTCCAAATAGTCAGTTAATTGTAACGCAACAATTTTCTCCCGAATTTTTGCAAATACTGGCAGAACTGAGATAGGCCTTTAGTCATTGTCAGTTTGAGGATCTTCATATTTAGGTATGGGAATTACATCTGCCATTTGCAGGACTCAGGTACCCGGCTTTCACGAATTGAATCGTTAAATATATCCTTTACCACTTGACCACAATAAGGTAAAATTAAGTAGACCATTTTTAAGTTAATACCATCCTGGCCATATGCTTCCGATTTGACTTTAGTTAAGGTTTTGATGATGTCTTCCACTGTGACTGTATGCAAAGAAAAAACATTGTTTTGCCTTCTATTTCTTAAGTATCACAATTACTCATATCTTGAGGAAATGATAAATGAGTTGGTAATGCCTGCCAAAACCCCCGGTTCAAAAATTGTTCCAAAGCGTTCTAGGATTGTGCCTATTCTTATCTACAAGGTATTTCATGTACGCTTTCCTTTCATTTTCAACTGCGACTAGTTCAACGTAATATTGTCTACCTTTAACTGTTTTTGTTTTTTTGTAGCGTATGTATGACATCTTCGTCAACATGTTCGTTTATTAAATTTGTTTATGGTTATAAATTTAATTGCTTCGAAAACATTTAAATTGGCTTGTATATTATAAAAATGTAGAAATTTAATATTGTTTTGTGAAGTCATAAGTTGAGTATTTATTATTACATGTTTGGCATAATTGTATTTGTCTGAATGTTTATATTTGTAACATCTATCCTGTTCTTTGCATGTAATAACAGAATGACAAATGTGTAGTTTCTTGTATAAATACCCGACTTCAAATGTCGTTAGATGACTTTTGGCATTAAATAAACAATTAAGAACGTTACTACTAGTTTTGAAAGCTACTTTGCAATGTGTTAAATTTCAATTTTCTAATGTACACTTAAAGAGTTTTCGTTGAATTATTTACTAAAGTTAGTTACGAATAAATTAACAAAAGTAATCAAATCTCCGTTAAAGCAGATAAAGGTAACACTTTAGTAATTAACGTTACTGACTTTATTAATAACAAAAATGTATAAATTTTAAATAGGGTCTTTATTTAAGATTTCAAAAAAATGTGAGACAAAGTTTAAAACACTGCCATTTCTGCTTTACAGATTTAGAGAAACAAATTCTATACAAAAACCCTGAAGCACCAAAACTATAACGTCTCATAAAAATCCACAAACAAAATATGTAAACTTTCACCATTATTAGACATATTTAAAATACTTATTTTTTGCGTTTTTTTATGGTGTATTTTTGTATTACGTTTTACAAATCTAAACATTTTGATAACAATACTTACAGTTATCTTCGAAAGTAGTAATACAATCTTTAAGAATTGTTTCAGATGTTGAAATATATTTATGAAATTTGAGAAAGTGAAAATGCAAACATAAGCCTTCTATTAATTTAACAGTTTGATAAACGTATAAAGCCAACTATGGAATACAATTTTAGTAAAGAATAACTAGACCATTAATAAATTAAATATTGTTAAACTGCCTGGAAGATGAGAAATCAGAACAGCCTCTAACTGGTGACAGTGAAAAAAATCATAACCAAAGAACAAATTTAATAATTTAATCAAGTTATGGTAAAAGTGTAAAGTTTTTAATTTTTTTTTTAATTTATTAAACAGCAATCAAAAGTATACAGTACATCTTTAAGCTATTTTGTTGACTTAGGAACTGGATAGGGCAGTTCCTTGTGACGTTCATGAGCTTCTCCAACGAGAACAACTCTTGTACCTTATTTAAGGTCCATTGGTCTCTTCCTTTTCAGTCTTCTTTGGCCACCATCTTGTAGGAGAGGTTGGACAAGGGTGTTTTTATGAAGTTCTAGTCTTTGGTGGTGGTTCTTACTTCGATCTTTAATCAGTTCTTGGACAGTTTGTACATTGAGGTCCTGGTGAAGCATCTGGTTTGTTATATACCACGGGGCATCAGTCATTGCGCGAAGAGTTTTGGATTGAGCGCGCTGGATAATGGCAGTGTTCGATTTGCTAGCGCATCCCCATAACTCAATGCCGTAGGTCCAGATTGGCACGATTATAGTTTTATACAGAAGTATTTTATTTGCTAGTGACATTCGGGAGTTTCTGCCAAGGAGCCAATAGATTTCTCTCAATTTTATATCAATTTGTTTTCTCTTTTTGTTAATATGCTCTCTCCAGATCAGCTTACTATCGAGGTGTAGTTCTAAGTATTCTACGCATGAGGTTCTTGATATTTCTATATTGTTGATTGATGTATACTGGGGGGGCATAGTTTTTTTCTTGTCGTAAACGTTATGTACTGGGATTTCGCTTCGTTAACTTTTATTTTCCATTTCTGGAGCCACTCTTCCAGGAGGAATATATGTTCTTGGAGGTTAGAGGATGCTATTAGGGGGCTTTCATGTGTTGCCAGAAGAGTCGTGTCATCCGCGAAGGTTCCTGTTATGGTGTGGTCAGTTGTGGGAAGGTCAGATGTATGTATGAGGTATAATACTGGTCCCAGTACGCTGCCCTGCTGATTTAATAGGCTTGAATTCGGAAGTTTCACCGTGTACCCTCGTTCGAAAACATCTGTCTTGTAGGTAAGATTTGATGAGATAGAAGTATGCAATTTGATTTTATAGAGCAAACCTTCTTGCCAGACCTTACCAAAGGCCTGGCTGACACCCAGGAAGACCGCTGCTATGTATGCCTTTGCATCTAACGCTTCGTTAATTGCATGTACCACGCGGTGACACTGTTGAATGGTAGAGTGCTCGGTGCGGAAGCCAAATTGATGATCGGGGATTACTTGGAGTAGGTCTTTTATACGATGTAACAGCAGCTTTTCTAAAAGTTTGGAGATTGGTGATAACAGGCTTATTGGTCTGTAGGATGCTACGTTGGTGGTCGGTTTCCGAGGTTTAGGAATAAGAATAATTTTGGACTTTTTTAATTCTTTAGGCCAGTAGTGCATCCTGAAGATAGCGTTAGAGATGTATGTTAACATAACTAAGCCCTTTCTTGGTAACTTTTTTAGCATTATTGTGGTTATCTGATCTATGCCTGGTGCTTTTTTAGTATTTAAAAGTGAGATGAAATGTTTGATTTCTTTTGGAGTTATTAGTGGGATATTTGTAATGGAGGTGTTGCCTGGGTGATTATTGTTTAAGAAGTCGGATATGTGTTGATCAGGAATATCATTCTTAGGTGTAAATACTGTAGCTAGGTGCGAAGCAAGGAGATCTGCCATTTCTTGGTTACTTTTAGCCCAGTGACCTTTGTTTGGTGATTCTATTCGTACCGGGTAGTTTGTTACTGTTGGTTTTCTTGCGGATTTAATTGGTCGCCATATTGAATTGTCGTAACGATTTAGATTAGTTATGTAGTCTATTAGATTCGTTCCTCTCATTTGCCTTAATTTTTGTTTTTAGTTGATTGGTTAGTTGATTGTATGTTCTTCTTTCATCAGGAGCGTGAGTTTGCTGCCATTTCTTTCTGGCTTTCCTTTTCTTTGCTATAAGTTGTTTAATTTCCATGGGAATGTTAATGTTCTGTTTGTGAGTTTCCATTTTAGGTGTTGCTTATAGCGCAGCATGTTGCAAAGTATCTATAAGCCGTTTGGTTGCTTCCTCTAGTTCTTCGGGGGATTTTAAACTTATTTTTAGATTGATGTTGGATGAAATTTCACTTCCAAATATATCCCAGTCTGTTTTTCGATTATGCAATCTTTGCGGTTTTTTAACTGTAATAGCTGCAGTACTAATAGTGGCTATTATTGGCGTATGGTCTGATGATAATTCATAGTTAGACGTTACTTCTATGTACGTAGTGGAAATGCCATTCGTGATGTAGAAGTGAAGAAGGTCTGGTATTTTACTGTTGTCACTTGGCCAATGTGTTGGGCTGCCGGTCGAGTGGAATAAATAGTTTTTTACTTGTATGGCTTTCAACTGCTCTCGTCCTTTGGTCGTGGTTAGCCTTGAATCCCAAATTGTTTTTGCTGTTGTAGTCGCTCCTGCGATGAATTTTGGACCATGTGTTTGGAAGAAGTTTAGATAGTTTTCTTTCTTGAGGTTGTGCCGAGGTGGACAAAACACTGCAGAAACTGTTAGTTCATATGGCAACGTTTTGATTTTTAGTGATGTAGCCTGGAGATAGTCTTTTTTATATTCAGGTAGAACGTAGTGGTCTATGGAAGATCTTATTTGGATTGCAGATCCGGCATGTGCCGTATTATCAGGATGATTTGTATGATATAGTGTGTAGTATGAGACTTTTAGATAAGATTTGTCAGTGAAGTGGGTTTCGCTTACTAATAGGATGTCTATCAGGTGATGTTGAAGAAAGAGATTAATTTGATCTCTGCGTTGTAATAGTCCATTTGCGTTTCATTCTGCAATCCTAAGAAATTTAGCCATTAGTTTGTCCTGCTCAATAATGTCGTGAGAAGTTTCAAGACCATGTTGTTCTGTTGCATCATTTGACTGAACATACTCTTAAATTCTTCTAAGAATTTATTTAAGATGTTATCGTCATGTTGTGTTGTGGTGATATTTCTGTTTGCTTGTAGCATTCGCATAACTACGATTTTGCTCTGTATGTTTTTGGAGTGTCTTGGGGGTACTTATTTGGTGCCTGGTTTTATATTGATTAATGTTTGCAGCATTATTGGTGTTTTTAAGCAAATTGTGATAAAACTCACAATCCCTGTAGTTGGCCGGGTGAGGCCCTCCACACAGTGCGCAGGTTGCTGGGGTTTCTTTATTTTTGTTGCAGTTTACAGCGTTGTGTGATCCCCCGCATTTGACACAAAGGAAGGTTCTATTACAGTACGTGTTTGTGTGGCCGTAGAGTTGGAACCGTGTACACTGTACTATACTATTGTTCGTTCTCCTGTCCTTCGCGTTAAGTATATTGCGAACCTTGTGTCCCATGTTTTCGAGTTCCTCTTTAATATCTGCTGGATCTATTGTGTGATGAAGATATTTTATTACAATTCTGTAAGCTCTCTCTTCTTTTGGCTGGTACGTATGATGAATGATGTTATTTTCTTCCATATATTTTGTAAGTTTTCGGTAGGATTCTGGTGTATTGGTATTGATTTTAATAGTGTTGTCTGCCATAGTTTTAGTGACGAACTGCTCCTCTTCTAGAATTTCCGATAATTTTTTAATCATGCTTCCATAGTTAACTACTCCATAAACATATATTGGCGGAGGTTTAGGAACTTTTTCAGTTGGTTTGGTATTATTTTCTGTGGTTTTACCATCCTCCGTTGAAAGTGCGTCATATATGTTGCTCACACTGGTTTCGTCTCTCGTATTTGTGTCATAATTTGTTTTTTTCCTTTTAACGCTCTTTACAATCTGCCATGAATTTTCTTTGTTAATGTCTTTGTTAATGTTTTCTGTTTCTTCGTCACTAGTTGAGATCATTCTTACAAGCTGTTTGTGACTGCTATGTTGTGAAAAAGGCAGATGATTTTGCTGTAAGAATTGTTGTTGGTTGGGTGAAAATATATATTGCGAATGGCTTGGGGTCAAGGGCGTTTGCGAGCTAATTGAGATAATGGTACTTGCATTTGAGGTGTTTGGTGAAGCATTGCTGGTTGACTTTGCGTGATGTTTGGTTGATGCATATTTATTTGAGGATTGCTTATTACATCGTTATTAAAAGCCCCCAAGGGGAACATATTTATCGCTTTTTACACTATCACTAAACGCGTATTTTATTTGTAGCACTGGCAATAAAATATAAATAACCTAAGATTAACTTATCTGTGGATTTCCGCAGCGCTTCGAATGTGTTATCAGAACATGTCTTTACGCTACGAATTTCAAACCGATACTAGTTTTTAATTTGAAATTAATAAAAGCCATGATTAATCAGGATTTTTAAATTATATCTGTAACATTAATTATAAAAGGAAGAAAAGTAGTACCAACATTAAGACTGGTTTTTCTTCGTGATTATGTCTAGCATGTAATAACTTTATTAATGTCATTATGTGAATATCCATTAGCTTGTAAGCATTTCGTTAAACACTTACATTAATCTTTTAAAAATTCAGGATCAAAAGTTCGTTTTGATCGATCCACTAAAGATTTAATTAAAGATAGGGAATTGTTAGTTTTAGATATTAGTATGTCACAAAATGGTAAATTTCCATTAGTTTCCATTTAATTTCTATTTGGTTATATCCTTAGGAAGAATATGATCAATATATTCAGTAGGGACTTTTGTAAAAAAAGTGAAACAACATCAAAGCTGACCATCATATCACTCT
This sequence comes from Vesta saturnalis, assembly GCA_036346205.1. NCBI lineage: Eukaryota > Metazoa > Arthropoda > Insecta > Coleoptera > Lampyridae > Vesta > Vesta saturnalis. The sequence goes on from JARFJB010000472.1 coordinate 3,407,368, forward strand.
CATCAATTTTGAAACCATGAATTTTTTCAATAGTCAGCGGAATCTTTACTGTAATGGGGTGTTTTACGTGTATTTTTTAAATAGTTGTGGACCTGAACAGGCTAAATTTGGCCTATCGTGCTAAGCACTCAGGAACACTTAGGAGGATGGATAGAGGGACATTGAATTGCCAAGAGATGCCTATGAACAGCTACCTTCAATTTTTTCATATGTAATATGAAAATGTAATAAGTGAGACGAAAAACAGGAACTAGGGAGATCATTCCAGAGTTTAGAAGCCGTGTCGAAGAATGTGGATTGCGCCCGTTTGGTATAACTAGTAAAGATTTGTGCTGTATACTGGTGATGCGAATGATCGAACCGAGTATTCCTAGCAAAGGTAGCCCGAGATGATATCAAAGAATGTAATTCAGCAGCGCAATAACCATTGTAATACCGATAATACAAAAAAAGAACTGAAACCATTCTTCTATGTATGCTCAAGGGACTTAATGTCAGAAGTTAAGGACGGGTTATTTATAAGCCTAATCGTCCTCTATTGAATACGATCTACGATATCGAGAGCGTATTGAGGAGCACCAACAACCCAAAGGTGAGAATTATATTCTAGATGAGGTAGAATTTGGGCTTCATACAGCAGAAAGAGTTGTTAGGAGGTAAAGTACTACTTAGATCTGTACAAAAAGCCTATTTTACGAGCAACTGTTTTGGTAGCTGACAGAAGATAGTCAACCCGTGATAGATTTGAAGATACAGCCATTTCCAACAGAGTAATAGAGTCTGAAAACTTAAGATCGGAGCCATTCATACTTACAACAGGAAATGATCGATCTTTTTTGGCGAACACAAGGTAACACTGAGTTTCGTTAGCATTAAATTTAACTAGACTATTGATTTCTCATTAGAGAATACATTGAATGTCTTCGTTGATTGAATTTGCCATTTCAGCTTTAATGTCTTGAGACATAAAAGGTAGATTACCATTATTAGTAGACTGAGAAGAACCACAATGAAGAGTGCTGTCGTGAACAAAGTAATGGATCGGATTAGTTGTTGAAGAAATAAGGTCATTTATGTATAGCAGGAAAAGTGTAAGCGCTACAACTTGTCCCTGCAGCACGCCCGCGGTAATGCTAACTTCTTTTGAAAAACAGCCATCAACTACGACACGTATTCGTATTTTATCAAGAAAACTAGAAACCCAGTTGATGGGAGTATCATTTAACCCAAACGAAGCGAGTTTGGCAAGTGAACACTTATGATCAACTTGGTCAAATGCCTTTCAGATATCTTAAGCGACTACAACTGTTTCACTGGATTGTTCTAATGTATTATTCCAAACTTGGGTCACATATGAAAGACGATCACCTGTTGAACGACTCTGCCTCAACCCATATTGGTGGTCACTAAGGAGTTTGTTAGTTTCAAGGAACGAGAGCAATTGTTAATTGATGGCTTTTAGACAAAATGGCGGTGATGTCAATTGTTCGGTAGTTCGAGGGATCGGTCTTATCGCCGTTTGTTGGGAATAGGTTGAACATTTTCTAGCTTTCGTGAAATTCTACATAAGGCATAGAGATCGAATAGAGCTTAGATGGGACTTGCCATAGTTCGGGGCAACATTTCTTTAAGACAATGTCTGGGATCACCGTCTGGGCCAGTCGCCTTATTGAGATCAAGCCTACCGATAATCGATTCTAAGAGTTTGTACCGAAAATGATTTCGTTTCATAGCGTATGAAGAAGAGTTGACTAGGGGTACATCGTTTCCAGAATCATTGAGACACGAGTTTGATGTAAATAAATCCACAAAAGCATTGGCTTTGTCTATAGAATCAGCAACTACAGATCCGTCAAAAGATGTCAGGGGTGAAATGGAGATGTGCTAAAGTTTTTACTAATGATTTTAGCTAAAGACCAAAATTTACGACTGCCCAAAGGAGATGGAGCTAGTTTACTGCATTTTCGTTGTTCAAACAATTTTTTAGCTTTAGTGATGACACTTTTGCAGATATTACTAGCACCAACGTATTATGCATGACTCTCGACCGTTTTATTAGATTTCCATTTAATATAATATTTGTTTTTCAAAGATATTGCATCAGTACAAACCTCATTGAACCAGCGTTGGGAACGTGAATGACCTATACGATTCTGTTTTTTTGGGAATGTATAGCTCCATGCCCATGAGGATGACTTCAGATACTGAAAGAGCAATGTCCGAAGAAGAGGAAGACTTAAAACAATGTTCAAGCCATCGAAAGGTTGCAAACAGGTCTCGCAAATCACTCCACCTAGCTGACTGAAAACACTACAAGGTTCTATTACTGTTCCGAATAACAGCGGAATTAGGGACAATCGAAATTATTTCTATTAGACAATGGTCAGATAGACCTACAGGGGAAAGAACAGAAGTTATATAAACAAGTGGGTTTGATGTAAAAACAGGTCTAGAAGTTATGGAGTATGCCTATGATTATCTGGGATTCGTGCGGGTTCAGGAATCATCTATGTGGCATCACAAGCAATAGCAAATGTTTCTGCACTATGACCAGCTGGATTAGTAGAACATGAGAATTGAAGCCAATTAGAGCTATGAACATTGAACTTTCCTGCAATTGAGATATTGCAAGATGGAAACTGAGCCAAAACTTACTTAGGTAATCGAAGTTACTGTCATTAGGGGATCTGTACATGCAACAGTAAAATTTCACAAATTTAGGACCAGAATGTTTAAACTAAATCACGTCGATACTGCAAGTAGGGCGGATCGGGGTTTTCAGAAAGTTTCAGATAGAAACAAAATCCGAAGTTGTAATTGTTCAAGATGTTAAGATTAGACCTGATACCGCGGATGTTGCAATAGTAGATCAGAAAGTTAGAACTTTCGATAACCGAGGTCGCTTGGGCTTTGCTCTCCCGGACATCCCAATGGGGCAGGATTTTACGTCCGGAATTTATTATCCTAGAAACTACAGCCATGTGTATGAGGTTGTAATAGAAATGTAAGCTGCTTTGCAATATTATATGTAGGGGAACCATTGCACTAACAATAGGCTTTAATGGACTACTAGATTTATGGATTTTTGGTAGACTATGTAGTTTTGGTGAAAGAGCTTCAGAGTTAGTTGGCTTCTTTTTTATTTCTTCAGGAATAGATGACAATTTAATAAGTTCTTAAAAAAAACTTTTTTTGTAGGATCTTTTGGTATTTCACGATAAGTCTGTGGTTCCAACAGTTGTTCTACTAATATATTGTTATATTTAACATAACAGTTGCATTACCTTTATCTGATAGTAATATTTTTATATTTAAGATCAAGTGAGTGTTATAGAAGAGTTTAGGTTTGTATACCATAATGCAATAATACACCATAAAAAATCCAAATTTTAAATACAGTAGTTTCTTACATACAATCACCTAATCATATTTTAGCAAATAAACTAAACCACATAATAAGAAACAATTTAAGGTACAAATCAAAACACTCTATTAAGAATTCTTTAGAACTAATTACCTACTAAAGTGTATAATAAGCTTGTAAGTTTTGATGTTACTAGTATGTTTCCTAAAATACCCCCTCAAGAATGTATGAGTCTATTAAATAATTTTTTATTTAATAATAATGTAGAATTAGTTACAAGAATGGAGTTAATTCAATTATTTGATCTCTGTGTTAATCAAAATTGTTTCACATTCGTTAATAAGGCTTATCTACAAAAAACATGTTTTACCTATGTGCATTGTGCAGTTCAATTTCGCTCATTTTAGCTAATATCTTTATGGATAATTTAGAAGATCAAATATTTGAATTAAATATTTGTAATAAGATTGTATTTTGGTTTCGTTATGTTGATATAGCATGTTTTGATAGTTCGTCAGATTTCATTGATGAGTTTATAATGAATATTAACAATTTACACCCTAACATAAAATTTACGATAGAGAAAGAACAAAATAGATCCATTAATTTTCTAGATTTAAACATAAAAATTAATGCACAGAACAAGTTTGGGTTCTCAGGGTGACTCAGGTGACCATCAAATACATAAGTTAGTTGCTTATATATCATTAATAAACAGAGAAATGTCTTTACCATTAAACCAAACAAACGGTCACATTTCAAATACAATCTTGCAAACATTCTTTCAAAGACGGAACCGACAGAAAATAAATATATATATATATATATATATATATATATATATATATATATATATATATCATTTCATATTTTGGAAAAAGTAGCTCACATATTACAGAAAAACTAGTACAAAGTAGCTTTCAAAACTAATACCAACGTTCTTAAATGTTTATTTAATAGCAAAGATTCAACTAACGACGTTTTAAAGTCGAGTATTTATATATTGAACTGCACATTCTGTAATTCTGTTTATATTGGCCAAACACTTGCGAACTTTAAAGTTAGATACAAAGAACACATTAGATTTTACAAGTATTAACACACAGATAATTATGCCAAACATTTAATAGTAAATAATAGCCTTATAACTGCAATATAACCTGCAATAGAAAACACAAATTAGATGTTTTGGAAGCATTCGAAATTTATAAACCTAAACGGAAAGTACCTTTAGTGAACGAACGGGTTGATCTTATAGACTCATCTGCAAATACAGAATTATAATTTACATAAAGTTTGCTGTTTTACGTCAATGATTTGTTACCGTAACTACTTGTTTGTTATTTTACTTATACAGAGTGTGACGCGAATAGTTTTGATTAAAAGTAATGGCGGATACAGTTACGTTAAAAATCTGAAATTACGAAACTGTAGGTTTTGGATGACGCTGAGTTCAAATATAATATTGTCCTGAATGTGGCACTTCCGGTTATACCGGAAGTAGGCGTCAACTTTGTTAATTTAAATAGAACCTAATATTTTTTATTTTATTTTCGAATTCTACATGAAATTCTAGATAAAATTTGTGCACAATATCCTATACCAAAAATGAAGTATTTTGGAGATATTTCCATTTTTTTTTTAATTTTGAAAAAATCCTAGTCCACATTGAATAACGATATCTCCATTAAAAACGAAGCTAGTGACGTGAAATTGTAACCAATAAACAACAAGCGCTTGCTCGTTAACTCCATATATCGATCTCATTGATATTTCATACAGGGTGTTTTAAACTTAGCCGCCAACATGCACAATTTAAATCATTCATAAGTTGCTTACTTTAAATAGAACACCCTGTATTTTATTACGTTTTTCGCTGTATTTTTTTAAGCAAATTCGTTTGTTATCAGTATTGCCTATACCTAAATCCAACCACTTTTGAGATATTTCATTATCTTAGTTAAAACATAACAAGACTTAATTATTTCAACATTAGTAAAGGGTAGGCCATGGCTGTGAAAGATTTGATAGAACCATTTTGTTTTGACAGTTTTCTTTACCAGTTCGTATTTCACAGTAAATAATGGCAAATGTAGGATTTACTAATGATGATTTTTTAAATCTTATTATTATTTACGGCGAGTGTAATAAAATTGTTACACGGAGTTGCCGTGTTTTTGCAGAAAGATATCCAAATCGACCAAATGCAACTGGTGATATTGTAAGAAGATTGCTTAAAAACTGCCGTCAGTTTGGTCAATTTAAGACAAAAATTAATAAAAATAAACCACTAGTGGACAATGACATAAACGAAATTAATGTTTTGGGTTATTTTACGGCCTCTCCAAATGCCTTCATTAGATATTGAGAGAGAGAGATCTTACTTTGTCAACGAGAACAATTCATCGCATTTAAAAAAAACACAAATGGATACCATTTTCATATCATTTAGTGCAACACTTACAATTAGGTGATCTTCCTCGAAGGGTAGAATTCTGTGAATGGTTTTTAATGAAGATCCAAGAGGATGAAAACTTCATAAAAAAAGTTATATGGTGTGATGAAGCAAAGTTTAGCAAAAATGGATTATTTAATCGACATAATTCCCATTTTTGGTATAATGAAAATCCACATGTTAGTAGAGAATATTATTTCCAAGATAGTTAGAGTTTTAATGTTTTTTTGTGCAATAAAAGACGATAAAATTTTAGAACTACAATTTTATGATGAAAATTTAAATGGTACAAGATATTGCCACATTTTAGAGGATGCCATACGACCGGCGTTACATACCTTAAAAAATGGAGGGGCGCTTCAGGGTCATTCCATTATCACGGGTGCAACATTTAGACGCCTGTTTTAGTTTAACCTAACTAATTAAAAAACATTTTTAATTAAATTAGTCTTTAAAAGACTACATTTTAATGTGTTTACTTTATATTAATTAACAAAATTTTAAAATGATATTTTAAAAGCCAGGAAAAAGGTTCAAATTGCCATCGCGGGTGCAACAAATTTGGCCCAACCTTTCCAGATCACAAACAAAAAACACATAAATCTGTTAATTCTTATACATTTAATATGTTATGCCTTAATATTTTGAAATGTATTAAAGTAACAAAGAACATAAAATAAAAACTCGAAACAAAACAAAAATAAACAATGAATTATTAATTTTTTTAACAATCGCGGGTGCAACACCAAATTATCGCGGGTGCAACCTGTCTAATTAAAGTGAACATAAACATCAATTTTACTTATATAGGAACAAAATAAGAGATCAAACCATATTTATTACTAACAATTAAACTTTTGTTGTCGATTATACTAATTATTTCTTTTCAAATACGTCAATAATTGCCGAAAATTCTATGAACATATTATTTCCATCAGTCTTTTTCTTTGGCGCTTCCAATATCGCGATAATATCATCAAAGTGCACGTCTGCTATGTGATTAATGATTTCTGTGAATCGTTTGCCATCAACCGTCATCATAAATTGTCTTATTTCTCCATCTTCATCCATATCAGTCAGACACAATCCCACATAACGATATTGAGTATTTTTTTTGCCGGTTTTGCAGAGCAATTGTACGAGCACATACACACCAGCGCAAATATTTTTCGGTAAGACAATAACTTGGTCAGTAGCAGTTTCAGGACATGCTTCTGGTGATAATTTTGAAGCTTGAAGAGACGTTGATGGAGTTTCGTCATTTATAAATTCATTTTCTGAATCAGTATCTAAATCACTGTAAATATCAGAAACGCGCAATCTCTTTTTAAGTGGCAATAAAGATTTGCTCTGATCCGAAACTGAAGGAACAGATGTATCAGAACCCGGAATTATTTTTCGTGATTTGTGATTTGAAAGAGGTTCCAAATTGTCATCGGACCAATCACTATTTGTATTAGCGGTGGGTTTTGGCGACTTCAAAACCAATGTGCATTTAAAATGAGACAGTGAGGTGCGCGCCACAGAAATGCTATGAGCCTCTTCAGATTGGAAGAAATGTTTGGATTGAATACCTGGTATATTTTTCAGCCCTTCCGATTGATCATCCAGCATGGCTGTCTTTTCTTTAACTTCTTCCTTTGTTACAAATTTAAAGATGATGTTCTTAGAGAGACTGCGTGCTAAATTATAGAATTCTAGGGCACTGTTAACGATGGCTTTCCGAGACTTAACCGCGATCCACACTGATCTTTTGACACTTCCACCAATTCCATCAACGGCACCTTTTACGTGTGAGGCAGCGAAAAAGTTCCATTCGAGGTGATCGAATCCATATTCTGCTTTGATTGAATTCATACTTGCCATTACATATCGATTCTTAAATTGAATTGAGCGGCGCAATTGTCGCTGAAGATATACAAATATGTAATAATGTTATCAGAGACTGACTTGATATACTCAACTATTTTTTGGAGGAAGAGATGCACAGTATATTTATTGTGACTTAATTCATCACTCGCTATGACCAATGAATGAAGTTTGTCGGTAGTCCAAATACAACACGTGAAAAGCGTGACTTGTGCATGAGACCCATGTACTGATTGTATTTCGTCTTGGCTAATTAACGCGTAGTTCTCGGCAAAGTCTATTTGTATGACAGCTTTCTCACTGGTCAGGCCTTCTTTTGCGTGTTGGAAGTAATCGGATTGTACATTTTTAACAAAAGAATGTAGCTTGAATTTACCAGTGCTGTCATGTAGTTCGTCTAGTGCTTCATTAAAAGGTTTGCTAATTACGATCTGTTTTGGTCTCTCATTCTGAAAGATCCAGGCCTTCCAATTAACACAGGGATTGGAATCTAGAGTAATATCCCAAATGTTGGATTCTTTACATGCATCGCAACTACTGGACAGGCAGTCTTCATTGTCGACACTACATGATACCTGTTTCAGAAGCTCTTGGTGAGTTTTGGGAAAGTCGGTCGCATGTTTCGAAATAGCCAGAAGAAGATTAATATAATTTGAGTGCGTTGTGCAGACGCAAACATTATGAGTATCATTAACTGACAGAATGTGAGCTGGTCTCTCATTATAAAAAACGGTCTTGCCTATAGATATTTCAGGATGAGTTTCTTTAAAAATTTCGAAGGCTTCTCGAATGCTCATAATCATTGTTCTTTTCTGGATTCGCATTTTCGTTCCTGTATTGGACTTGACTGTTTTCACATCTTTTATGCCAGGCATTTGTCTGCTAATGTCATCCCTATTATAAAAATCACAAATCAGTTCTTTCCCTCCATCCGTTAGCTTTCGAGGCGCCGCTTTAGGGGCGTCATGTTTGTCAAATGCAGCAATGTTGAATTCAGAAGCTATTTTTTTTATAACTTCCACTGCTTTGGTGGGACTGGCTGGAAGATTACGTTTTATTTTTGCCACAGCCTTCCCTAGTGTGCGAGGACTGCTGTATCTAGAAGATGTTTGATTAAATTGTTCTTCCTTACGTCGCTTTCTAGTTGCCTGCATTCATTCTATGGATCTGATTCTAGCCAATATTTTCAAATCTTCATCTGGCTCCATGTTCATTTTCATTACTTCTCTCCGTTTGGAATCACGAGCCCTTTCTCGTTGGAGGTGTTCAGCATGAAGCTCAGGATTTTCTTTTAATTTCCTCCTATATTTCTGCGAAGCAGTCTCCTTATGTTGCTCTGTTATCATTTTAACCTATATTTCTGTAAAAAAAATACAGAATATAATATAGACACACATATTTAATATATATCATCAATCGTCTTCAGCATATATTATTAGTCAAGGTATCAAAACAACGAAATGAATAAATTATCACACAAAAAGGTTACGTGAAAAAAAGTTGCACCGCGATCTCACATCGAGATCGCGGTAAACATTAAGTTATCGTTTATTTTAGCCTAACAATCATTACACCCTTAAAAACAAATAATTTAAGCTTGGTTTTGATTTCTTCTTACTTTTGCAAAGTTTCAGAACGTTAGCTTTTTATTTCTGTGAAAAAAGTAAACTTTTATATCTTTTGCATCGCGGGTGCAACAAATTAACAGTGTATTCTAGCAGTCAATAATTCTTAGCAAATAACAACATATACTTACATTTTTTGGAACACGAAGATAAATGAATATTGTCACTTCACGTTTAGCCGGTAAAACATAACCTCAAACTGTCAACAACAACTGTTTCGCGCCAGTGTTGCTAGTTATGATTTTACAGATTATACCAATTCTTCGGATGGTAATATTTTCAAATGCGCCAAAAAAGAAGATATGGTACATAAAATCAAATAAAAATAAATTTATTATTATATGGAAGTTGTACAAAAAATAGCTTCTGAATTCAACATTGCTGCATTTGACAAAAATGACGCCCCTAAAGCAGCGCCTCGAAAGCTAACGGATGGAGGGAAAAAACTGATTTGTGATTTTTATAATAGGGATGACGTTAGCAGACAAATTCCTGGCATTAGACTTTCCTTTTTGCACTAATAACATAAAAAACAACTAATAGCGTGATTGAAAAAACCATGTCAGAAATCGTCTATAGCGGAATCGCTCCTCATAACTTTGGGCCTGTTGCTCAGCATCTTTACGACATGTTTGATGATAGATGGATTGCCAATCAAGGTCCGTTTCGTTGGCCAACTCGCTCTCCTGATTTGGCTCCTCTAGATTTTGGTATTTGGGGTTACATTAAAAATCAGGTATTTTCCAAACCTGTTACAACAAAGGAAGATATGATGCAGAGAGTCTTACTTCCTTTTAATTCTCTAACACCCGACCATATTTCCAGAATTACAAGACATAATGAAAAGGATTCATAAATGTTTAGAAGTAGATGGTGCTAATTTTGAACACTTATTATAAAACTTTATTTGTTTAATATTACATTTAGTTATTTTTATTTGTAAGTTATCTAATTAAATTAATACAAAATACCTAGTCAACGTTTTAATGATATCCACAATTAATTATCCTTTTAGGCTATTGGTTACTTTTCAGAATAAATAACTTATGAAAAAATAACAACATATCACCTTAAATAATAGAAATCATGGCCTACCCTTTACTAATGTTGAAATAATTAAGTGTTATTTTGTTTTAACTAAGATAATGAAATATCTCAAAAGTGGTTGGATTTAGGTATAGGGAATACTGATACCAAACGAATTTTCTTAAAAAAATACAGCGGAAAATGTAATAAAATACAGGGTGTTCTATTTAAAGTAGGCAACTTACAAATGATTTAAATTGTGCATGTTGGCGGCTAAGTTTAAAACACCCTGTATGAAATATCAATGAGATGGATATATGGAGTTAACGGGCAAGCGCTTGTTGTTTATTGGTTACAATTTCACGTCACTATCTTCGTTATTAATGGAGATATCCTTATTCAATGTGGACTAGGATTTTTTCAAAATTTAAAAAAAAATTGAAATATCTCCAAAATACTTCATTTTTGGTATAGGATATTGTGCACAAATTTGATCTAGAATTTTATGTAGAATTCGAAAATAAAATAAAAAATATTAGGTTCCATTTAAAATAACAAAGTTGACGTCTACTTCCGATATAACCGGAAGTGCCACATTCCGGACAATATTATATTTGAACTCAGCGTCATCCAAAACCTACAGCTTCGTAATTTCAGATTTTTAACATAACTGTATCCGCCATTACTTTTAATCAAAACTCTTCGCGCCACACCCTGTATATTTTCTCTTGATAATGTTATATGTTGTATTGAAAAACGCGTAGAGAAATAAATAATTATATAAAAGTAATTGTGAAATGATATTGTGTCTAAAACATTAGTGTTATTAAATATGGAATTCTATGAAGTAAGATTATCGATATAATTTTGTTTACCGTTTAATTTGTTTCAATCACTTACCTTATGAAGTTGCAAATTTAATAAAATGAGTTATCCATTAATTCAGAACAATTATTACCTACGGGATCTCATTATTTTACATTTAGTTACATATTTCCGCAACTCTTTTGGGAGTGTGTATCTTTATAATTTTCAGTTTCTAAATCATTTACACCTACTTTATTGTCTTCTCGGTTGACTGAAATTTGGAATTTGATGATTGGTGTGATCTCTCATACTGCTTAATACATGCACAATTAATGAAAGATTTGACAATGTTTCTGCATTTTAGGTAACGAAAATTAGGTCAATGTATTAAAAATACCTTTAAGAGGATGAACTATTTAAGTGTTTGTAGTGTATTGTATACAAAACGAAGGCGGACAAGTTTTTAAATGGTTAACTAATCTGAAATGCCACCGTCTGAGATTAGGTGAAATTCTTTATAACGAAAGTAAAAAGCCTACCTATGCACATATGCATCAGTGGGAGAAATTAACTGTTTAAGAAGGGAGAAAAACAGTCACTTTCTTTGACGCTCTTGAAAACAAAATTTGGGTCATTGTTGACTTTCTGTTAAAGTATCTTGTAGTGTGCGGTGTCGAATGTTATTGTTTGACGACATTGTTCATAATGCATATTTGGATATATTGCATTGGTGAGTATACGTTTAACTTACGATAACATATTTTTGATCTAGTATTATAAAAAAAGAAGCATCCTGAATATAACGTTAAATAGCTCAATTACATTATACATTGTTTAAAATAGTTTTAAATTATACCATTAATCGCATTAAAAATCGGATATTGTGATTAAAGAATTAGAAATTAAATACAACGAAACAATTGAATGGAACTTTTATGTTCCTACATAACTTTCTATGCAAATGACAAAATTTATGGCAATCAAATCGAATTATGTATGCGATAAAAAATATTTAAACGTAACGTACATTTTCAAAATCCATGCAGTAATACGAAATCGATTTCGTCTGGCCCGAAGCATTGCAAAAGGCAGGGAATTCCAATTACATCAAACGGATGCTATTGCTCGTCTTGGTGAAAGGGAAATTATTCATTACTTTCCTCTACGTTCTTGACACTGTAATATCGTTATTCTTTAACACGACATCGCCGTTAGCTATATAATGTTACATAAAGTTTGTTTTATTTTAGGATCATTACTGATTGTCGTAAATGGCTCCGATAATTTCTTCAGAAGTAGACCTAGTTATAGATACTACGAACCTAATTGGCTTAATGAAAATAGATGGATACGAATTCCTCAACCACGAAGTGCACATGTTCAAGCTGAAGATATTGGCTCGGGAAGACATTTTCGTCCTGATACGTTATCTACGATTTCTGAAACGCTTGGTGCTCTAAATACCGTCGGTAGATATATTATTAACGTGACTCGTGGTGAAGACGCAGATTTACCTGAAGATGTTCCCAGTGCCATTTACACTATAAGCAAAAATGTTCTAGGAAGAAATGTTACTGACACTATAAAGCCATTAGTATCTCCTTTAGTGTCGCCGTTAGTGAGAGAAACGCATTCGGCTGTTAATGAAAAACCGCAAACTACAGAAGAAAGTGAGGATTATCCGAGAAGTTGTACAACACCAGAGGGTGCATCTGGGTAAATCCATTTTTATTATCATATTTCCTCAATTTCTCTACGAATTAACGCATTATCGTGTCATTACCATTTCGCGTTATTTGGGAAAATACGCGTTACATAAAAAATGAAAAGCGAAACTTGGTGATTATAATAAAATTTTTGCGGTTTTGATGTTAATGAGAGTGTTTACATTAATTCTCCTCCATAACCATATAATAAACTAAAAATATTATCATAATTACCCACTTTGAGATGTACAATAATAATTTACATAGAAAGCAGTGCATTTTAAGATGTAATCTTTATACATATCAAATTGCAATTGCTTACCTAGCGGAACTCTGTTATTAAAATTGAGTGACGCGCAAGGTCAATAACAGAATAAAATAAAACATGGAACTATACAAATATTGTTTAACAAATTAGGCATAATTACCAAGCATGCATAAAACATGCGTAAATACATTTTTTAAAAGCAAATAAGTAACTGACATGTGACTTAATCAGATTTAAGTTGGCGATTTCTGTAGACCCCTCAATCCGCAATACAGATTCGTTTCTTTATTCAACTTTATTTTTTCTTTTAAATAATAAGCTTGGCGTTTATCGTAAATCAATATATTTGAATTATAATGTTTGTGATTGACTTTATAAGGTGCATTTCGTTAGCCCCACCCATTTTAAATACTCGAATCTTAACCGTTAGTGCATCGGGCCAGCGGTGAGGTTCTAAAACAATTGGGGCGCGGGGTCAGAAAATGCTATACGCGCCCAACTTGAATATTGATGGTGTACAAAGTTTAATATGAATATTTCCGGAGTACTAGGCTTAATTGTTAGTACAATATTCGCGCATATTAGGGCACTCAAGATTTTCATTGGTGCACTGTTTGCTTTTGGCGAAATTAAAAGAAATAGTGAGTGGAGTTGGCGAAATGCTCCCCCGTCCAATTTGAATATTGCTGGGATACTAAGTTTAATCGTTAGTGCAGTGTTACAACACTTAAGACTTTTGTTATTAAAATATATCTTTTGGAGAAACTAAAAGAAGCCGTGGACGGGGTTGGCGAAGTGCTCCCCAGTCCAATTCGAATGACATCAGGGTACTAGATGTAATCGCTGGTGCAGCAGTAGGGCATTTAATAAAGCTTTTCATTTATTCTTTTAATTACTTAACCCTTAGATTTTCCAATCGGTTTTTAATTGCTGCTTAATGGCATAAAATTTAGTCTTTTGCGATCGCATGTTCATCCACCTCCATTACACTTTTTGTAAAACCCAGTTAATCTCTATTTCTATACTCCCGAGGCACTTGGTTTTTGGCTTTCCTCCATGTTATTCCCGCTATTTTGTTTTTCGAGTCTAGCTGCAAGAAGCGAGCTTCTCAGGTCATTCCGATTTATTTGAGTTTTTTTAATACGAGACACACACTAAAAATCCATAATGTGCTGTAAAACATGGAGTTAAGCAGAGTTAAGTACCATTTAAGCTGACCATTTCTGTCAATCTGCGATATAGATTCTATTACTTTGTTCAGCTTGGTTTGTTTCTTTGAATAAGTCTTGACGTTTACTTTAAACCAATATATTTGAATTGTAGTATTTGTGATTGACTTTATACAAAATAATGGATAAAATAAGGTGCATTTCGTTAGTCCCACCAATTCTGAATTCTTTAGTGCAGTATTGCCAACGTTTATATTCTAAACAAACTGGGGCGAGTGTCATAAGCTATTACATACGCCCAATTTGAATATTGACGATGTACAAAGTTTAATAATTAGTGCACTTGAGATTTTCGTTAGTGGAATCTGGCTTTTTGAGAAAATAAAAGAAGTGGACGAGGTTGGCGAAATGCTTCCCCGTCAAATTTGAATAACACCGGGGTACTAGGTGTAATCGCTAGTGAAGTGAGTTATTAATTTCTTTTTAATTGCTAAACCTTTACAGTTTCGAATAAGTTATTAATTACAGTTTAATGACCTACGAACTGGGTTCTCTTGCGGTAGCGTTTTCATTCGCCTCTAATACTATTTTATTAACGCCCCATTTCATCTCGATTTCGATACCCCCTGTACATTTGCTTTTGCTTCCGTCACCTTATTTCCGCCAACTCGTTTCCCGAGTCTAGATACAAGAAGCGACTTATCGCGAATTCCGATTTATTTGAGTATTTTTAATAGCAGACCCACATACTAAACATCCACAGAGTGCTTTAATACATCGAATGAAGTAGAGCTAGGTACGATTTAAGTTGGAGATTTCCGCTTCAATCCGCGATACAGTTTCAGTTTGTTTGGTCAGCTTTATTTTTTCTTTCAAATAATAGTCTTGACATTTGTTGTAAACCAGTGTATTTGAATTATAATATTTCTGAAAATCAATGATTAAAATAAAATGCATTTCATTAGCCCCGCCTAATTTAAGTTTTGTAATGAAATGAATCTTGCCAACGTGGATATTCTAAACAAATTGGGGTGGGAGTCAGAAAATTCTACACACGCCCAATTTGAATCTTGACGATTTACAAGGATTTATTATTGGTGCAGTGTTAGATCAATCTCGCTTTTCGAGAAATTAAAATAATTCGTGGACGGAGTAGGTTAAATGGTCCAATACGCACCTTATCTGAGTGCTAAGTTTAACTATAGGTGCAGCGTTAGCGCACGTTAGTGCACTTAAGATATTCATTAAAGCGATGTTGCTTTTAGAGAAATTCATAGAAGACGTGAGCGTCCAATTTGAATAACACCGGGGTACTAGATGTAATAGATAGTGCAGCGGTAAAACATTGGCATTTGAGGATATTTAATTACCTTTAATGAGTATTTCATTTCTTTTTTTAATTGCTTAAGATTTAGATTTTCCAATACGTAATTGCTTCTTAATAGCTTAAAAAGTTTGGTTTTCTCTGTGGATTTTTCATTCACTCCCATCACACTTTTTTTAAGACCCCGTTTCACCTCTATTTCTACACCTCCAGGGTATTTGAGTTTTTGCTTTCCTCCATCTATTCCGGATATCTTGTTTTCCGAGTGTTAGGAACGAGCTTATCAACGAATTCCGATTTTTTGAGTATTTTTAATAGCAGATACACATAATAAACATCCTTAGAGTGCTTAATACATCGA
Source organism: Vesta saturnalis (assembly GCA_036346205.1). Classification (NCBI taxonomy): domain Eukaryota; kingdom Metazoa; phylum Arthropoda; class Insecta; order Coleoptera; family Lampyridae; genus Vesta; species Vesta saturnalis. The sequence goes on from JARFJB010000472.1 coordinate 3,423,342, forward strand.
ATCAATTAGAACTAAATACGATTTAAGTTGGCCATTTCTTTAGATTGCTTAAATTCGCGATACAGGTTCCGTTTCGTTGTTCAGATTGCTTTCTTGTTTTACATAACAGTTTTGGTGTTTGTGCAGGTAAACCAACATATTTGGATTGTAATATTTGTGATTGACTTTATACAAAGCTATGGATAAGATAAGGTGCATTTCGTTTGCCCCGCCCATTTAGATCTTATAATGGAAGGAACCTTAACCGTTAAAAAGTTAGAGTAAAAGGTATTATTATTAGCGCAGCGTTAGTGCACATCGGTGCAGTTGAAATATTTGTTAGTTCAATCTCGCTGTTCGAGAGATTAAAGTGTGCGCGGGGTTGGTTAAATGATCCCAAACCAACATGAATATTTCCGGAGTGCTAGGTTTAACCGTTAGTGCATCGTTAGCACACTTTAGTATAGTTAAGATTTTTAGTGCCATGTTGCTTTTGGAGAAATTAAAAGAAGTCGTGGATGGGGTTTGCAAAATGCTCCCCCGTCTAATTTTAGTATTGCCGTGTACTAAGTTTAATCGTTAGTGTAGGTTAACTCACTTAAGGTTTTGGTTAGTTAGTTTTTAGTTCAATGTTGGTTATTGCCAAAATAAAAGAGTCCTAGGACGTAGCAAGCGAAATTATCCCCGTCCAATTTAAATATTGCTGGGATACTAGGGTAAATCGTTAGAGAAGTATTAGAGCGCTTAAGATTTTCCTTAGGGCAACGTTGCTTTTAAAAGATGTCGTTCTTTTTAACTGTTTAACCCTTGGATTTTCCAATAGGTTAACTGTTCTTTAACAGCATAGCAATTGGGTTCCTGTGCGGTTGCTTTTTCATTCACTTCTATTATACTCTTTAAGGCCCCCAATTCATCTCTATTTCTACACTCTCGGCGCATTTGTTTTTTGGCTTTCCACCATTTTGTTCCGTCATTTTACCTCCATCTTGTTTCCACCATTCTGTTCGCATTGTCTTGTTTCCATGAGTTTTTTTGGATTTCTATCACCTTGTTTTCTACTATACTGTTTACATGTGCTATTTTGGATTTCGGCCAACAAACAATTACTCACACAAGTAAACATCCTACCTCACAATAAAAACCACAAGCTAAGCAAGCTAGCCACTAATCAAACTCCAACGTCTCCAAGGGAAAGAAGGTAGCTACAAACCAGATAAGAGAAACAGGCAAACATCTACTATTTTATGAATAAGCCAAATAGTCACGTTTTGTAATAAAAAAGTGTCACTCACATCTGGTTCTTATTTTTATTTCAAGAGCGCATGTACTTGAGGTGTAAATTTTGTTACCGAGGTGTTAATACTGTTTCGATATCTGAGAGATACACCAAACCTATTTGCAATACAAATACTCAAAAAGTTGTTTGGTTCTACAGTGAGTGGCAACTGTTATTCAAAAATGTAGCAGTGGTATTTCAGCAGGAGTTACCAAGTATGAATTGTTTTGAGGGTGTATAAACCCGTACTAATAATTATTGATACACTAAACCAATAGCTAATGGGATTGCAAAGGGTTGTTATCGTAAAAACCTAAACATATTCTTCCTAACGCACGGGCAGATAACCTTTACTTTTGTGCTGAATAAATGATGTTCTTTAACGAAACTTATTTGGGGCTTGTTTTCTTATTACGGCAAACAATCAACACCAATAAGTTGTTATAAACACAGATGTGACCCATCGGTGTGAAACGCTTATTTTGTAAGTACACATTTGTGACCTACCTGCGATTACACCCAGTAGCCCGGTGATATTGAAATTGGACGGGCAAGGATTTCGATAACCCAATCCACAACTTCTTTTAATTTCTCAAAGAAAAATTTGAACTACCCATAATCTTAAGTTCACTAACGTATAACAACGATTAAACCTCGTACCCCCGAAATTTTCTAATTGGAGGTAGGGGGAGCATTTCGCTAACCCCTCCTACAACCCCTTTTAATTATTCGAAAAGAAATTTTGCTCTAACGGCAATTTTAAATCCACTATCGTGCACTAACACTGCGTTAACGATTAAACCTAGTACACTGGCAATGTTCAAGTTGGGAGGGGGGGGGGGGGGTAGTATTTTATGAACCCCGCTTACAGCTGCTTCTAATTTCACGAAAAGCTATATTCCGTGAACGATAATTGTAAGTGCACCGGAGTACACTGGTGCTGCACTGTCCATTAAACCTTGTACATCGTCAATATCCCAATTGGATTGGTGTAGTATCTTCTCACCCCCACCTACATTTTTTTTAGAATAACTCTGCTGGTATTTCTGCACGAAGGTCAAACAAGTACGATCATGCACTGACAATGCACCAACGGCCAAGATTTGTTTTATTAAAAAAATGTGCTGGGCTAGCGCAATGCACCAAACAAATTATTCATTTAAAACAAAACATAAACTAATGCAACTATTAGCTACATGAACAAATATAAAGCAAAGTTTTATAAAGCCAATGAAACTCACATCGTCCCAGAGGTTGGAAATCGGTACGCCAGCGTACTGTAAACATATCATATTACGTTATAAAATATAATCAACGTTCGCTCTACTTTGAAAGGCAAAATGGTTTTCAATAATTCAATAATTTAAGTATAAAAATTGTTCGTTTTGTGGAGGTTGCTGCGTCGCTGCCAACTTTATATCTACATGAAGACAAAGCCACTTAATTGAATCGATGTTTTAGTAGGTTACGAATTAAACCTTGAAAACGTACATAAAACTTAATTTTCAAAATTTAATTTTTGTAAATACTAGAACAGATTTAGAACAAATGGTATTCTCCGAAACGCAGCATTTGACTTACAGTATTGTCTTCGGTGTATTGTCAGCAACACAAAGAGAATAATTTCAAACCCATAATTACGTTATGTTTGTTAAAAACAACTTTTAATCTATTGGAGTTTTAGCCTCTGTGCTTCGAATGATGAGAACATCAACGTGGATGCCGTGCACCGCTGAATTTATTAGAATGTTACTGAACCACCGCAATTCCCTAGTCGAAGCTGTATCGATCTGATTTGATAATTTTCCTTACTATACAGTTGCTAATCATTAAAGAAAAATTTGAAAACAAAAATATGCATATAAAAGGGCACTAATCCATATCTCGGAGGCAGGCACCGGGAGTGACAATGCTTCATATATTCGTTTAATTAAAAAAACATACAATATTAAAATTAAATTATTTTTACTAATTTCATAATTTGCAACTTATAAAAAATGAACTTTGATTTGCAGCGTACTGCTTGGATCTGTACGAAAAGCCTATTTTACAAGCAGCATGGGTCATTTGTACTTACAACAGGAAATGATCGATCTTTTTTGGCGAACACACGGAAACACTAAGTTTTGTTACTATTAAATTTAACTACATTTAAGGATACTTTGAATTTTTTTGTTGATTGAAATGGTCACTTCAGCTTTAATGTCTTGATTTGATATGGAAGGTAGATTACAATTATGAGTAGACTGAGATAAACTACAATGAAGAGTGCTGTCGTCAGAGAAGCGATGAATCGGGTTAGTTGTTAAAGAAATAAGATCATTTATGTACTTGCAGAAAAAATGCGGAAGCTATCACTGATCCCTGGGGCACGCCCGCGTTAATGCGAACTTCTTTTGAAAAGAAGCCATCAACTAGGACACGTACTCGTGTTTCATCAAGGAAATTTGAAACCCAGTTGATAAGCGTATTAGTTAACCCAAACTATTCGAGTTTGGCAAGAAAACACTTAGGCCAGACTTATACTATATACTACTTATACTAATATATTGTTCCAAACTTGGGTCACATATGGAAGAAGATCACCGGTTGACGACTCCTCCTAAAACTATATTCGTGGCCACTAAGAAGGTTGTTAGATTCAAGGAAAGAGAGTAGTTGCTGATTGATGCCTTTTTACATGACTTCAGACAAAATGGAAGCGATGACAGCTGGTCGGTAGTTAGAGTGATCGGCCTTGTCGCCTTTTTGGGTGTAGGTTGAACATTTGCTTCCATGACGAAGGAAATTCCTCAGAAGACGTAGAGATCGAATAAAAATTAGATAGGGCTGGAACTAGAATGGAGAGAATTTTCTTGGGATACAGTTTGGCCCAGTTGTCTTATTGGGATCAATAACACTTAGTCGTCCCCATAAAGTTTATTGAATTAAAAATTAGTTATTAATTAATAAAAACTACGCTGACACGTTTCAGCCTTTTAATTCAATAAACTTTGTGGCAACGACTATGTGTTATTGTTTTCCAAAGCACAACCCCACGTATGAGAATGGATCAAAAACTTTTCCAACACCATTAATACATGAGTTTGGTGCAAACAAATCCACAAGGAGATTAGCTTTGTCAACTGGATCAGTAACTACAGATCCGTCAACAGATGTCATGGTGGGAAATGAAGATGTAAAAAAGTTCGTACTTACGGCTTTAGCTCAAAGGTAGTTAGTTCATTGGATTTTCGAAGTTCAAGTGCAGATATTTCTAGCACCAACGTAGTCTGCATGACTGAACCTTTTTATTAGATTTGGTATTCAAGGATATTTTATCAGCACAAGCCTTATTGAACCAGAGTTGTGGCCAAAAATCGCCTACATGATTTTGCCTTGGGAATGTATAGCTCCGTTCCCATGAGGATGACTTCAGATATTGTAAGAGCAGTGTCCGAAGACGAAGACGACATAAAACAATATTCGTACCATGGAATGGTTGTAAAGAAATTCCGTAAATTACTGCATTTAGCTGACTTAAAACACCACAAGTAGATTTGATGTAAGAAAAGAGCCTACAAGATGTGGAACATAGTTACGGTTATTAGGGATTCTGTTTCTGCATTATGACCATCAGGATTAGTAGTTGTTACAAAATGAAGGCAATTAGAGTTATGAGCATTGAAATCTCCCAGAATTGAGATATCTCAAAATGGAAACTGAGACAGGAGATAATCAACTTTCAAACTAAGGTAATCGATGAATTTTTTATTCTCTAAAGAAGAAATCCTCTTGTACGCGAAAGTTGGAGTGAAGATTGTATTGTGAAAATTGCTAGTCGATTGAATCTGAGTTTTCAGAGGGGAGTTATACTGTAGATAGGAACAAAGTTTTAGGTTGTAATTGTCAAGATGTTGGTGAACAGTATTAATATTAGACCTAATACCGCGGATTTCGCAATCATGGAATAGAAAGTGAGCACTTTAGATGACCGGGGTCACGTGGGTCTTGCCTTCCCAGAATCCAAACGGGGTAGGAATTTACATCCGTTACTTATTACCCTAGAAACCACAGCCATCTCACAGCCTCTCACCTTCAAAATTAGAAGTACAATATTGCAACTACTGTTTCATGGCTTGTTTTTAAATTTAAATGATTATATCTGATACTATAAGTCTGAGTTCGTTAGGTTAACTAAAAGGACTTTGCGTAATACATTTTTTTTTGTAGTTTATAAGACAAGCGCACTTTAATCTTAGGGTCCCTAACGGTTTTTGAAACTATACACGTAACAGAATTAACATAACCATTATTGACTTGATGTATATAGTATAGTTTTTAGTGTGTTAAACTATTCAAATGTTAGTACTAACGTTTTATGATCTAAACTGTTTCGCATATGTTACTAAATGTCATTAACTAGTTTATTTTTTGTCTATTACACATCAGTTTGAAACCCTTTGCAATGGTTCACTGATTGATTTATTACAATCAATATTCAGAATATAAGGAAACGGATGTATGCGACAGCCGTTAAATTACATATATGTCCAGTTACATAATTAATACTACGTGGGGACTTGGTACAATAGTTGTCTAACTTTTGAACGTTTTATATTTTATGAAATCGTCATATTATATAACTATGTTTTTGGTAATATTGTTGCGTTACGTTTTTACCTTGAGTTTGACAAAACGCCTGGTTTACAATTCTTTTTAAAATTACCATATTTAACTCAGTTCACACAACTTATTGGTAGTGTTTTTTCAATGTCCTTTCATTTTTTGGAACATTAAAAAAAATTCCTGAACTTTTTTTATAAAGATGATCTATCATATAGTTACTACATTTTACCGTTAACGTTCAAGAGAAATCGTGAATGACCGTTAGTTGTTATGAATTCTTAAGAGTGAGGTAAGTCATGATAAAGCTCGGACGTTTGAAAAAAAATTACAATATGGTGGCCATGTTTTATTGAAAAAATACGGGATTCTTATATTCGCTCTATCATAAATATTAAGCGTTATAGACAAACTTTTTTTGAAAAGTATGATATAATTTTATTTTTTTGTGACTTTCTGATAAATCTAATAGTTTAAGAAAAAAACAGAAAACAGTTTTATACAACTGTTTTATATACAGTTTTACCCGAACAGGCAAAACCATACGGGTAAAACTGTAACAAAAGTGTAGTGTATGGCCGAAAACCGTCCGTTTTGTCCGCGTTCAAAAATATCTGCCGACGCTTGATTTCAGTTCCATCCTCACGGCTCGACACAAACTGCACATAGTGTGTGGGTGATTTTATTCTTCGATCTACCCGTACGGTGTTGCCCGTCCGGGGAAAACTGTGTAAAAAGAACGAGGTCTGTGGCAACCTTTATAGTTCCGGTTGTTTTTCTGAATTTCTTTTTTTTTTGACAGAAGTGAACAGAACGTTCTACATTGTTTACCATTACATCTGTTGTAGGCAGGACACTTCTACTAAGGATTAAATGTAATTCTCTTAAGCCTTCCTATCATTTCAGAAGTTGAGTACGAACCAGTTAGTGCATACGATATAGCCAATCGATGGGGTCCAAGGGATGTTATAATTCTGTCCCTGCTTCGCGTTGCGATGTCATGGGTTAATTCAACTTTGTGTCGCGTCTAACTAGCTTTCTACCAAAAAGTGTGAAATTAAAACAGCGGATAAGTTTTATATTGCCCGCTGTACGCCATACAAATGTAATTTAATAAAAACACTTTTTTCCTGTTGGGTTCTTAAACCAGTTTGCAGAGAGACTGAGAGTATTGACAATTTATTATATTAAAGGTACCTATCACAAACATATAATACGTATTATCGCGATATAAACTAATAATTATTTTTACCCTTGCCCTTTTGGTAGAAAATATAAATATTAAAAGTTCAAATGTTCAGTCACTTTGATCAACAATCAATGCGTTTCGAGTTTTTTTAAATTTCGTACCGATCCGATTTGGCCATTTTGGGGACTTTGAAAAAATAATTTCCATGCTGTGAGAAGGTCATATTCAAGAAACTATCGTCTGAGACAGAATCATCTTCCTAGGTGTTTTCGATAGTCCGTAATTGATTACAAGAGAATTTAAAATTTGCTCCGAAACGTAAAGCTTTCGGCACTTGCAACTTATACCACATGCTTTGCGTTTATGATACACTCTTCATTATACTTCTTATTAGGAGTAAGTTTAAGTTTTCCAACCCGTACAACCCGCATTAAGTTCATTTTTAATCCAATTTGTAATAAGTGAAGAAAAGGGCCGAGCTACAGCTGAGGGATAATTGTAATTTAAAATATTTAGCTTCGATGCGATATTAAAACAGTGTTTAAACCCTTACAATGAATAAGTCACACTCTTGACGAACCGGGATACAACATTTTCTTACCCCTTTCGACGCAACGGGGACATATTTGTCCCAACATTTTATTCAAGAACACGGGAATTGAAACAGCGCTTTGAAATACAGTGGTATCAGGTAAGTCGGTGTTGTAGATTTCTTGCTTTGTGATTTTTGTATTAAACGACAAAAAATTGTGAGTAGGACGTATATATCTCAGCAGTATTATTACGCGGGATATATTGGATCTAGGAAAATTCACCGCCAACAATTCACCGACAGCAATTCGCCGACAATAATTCACCGAAAGTAAATTCACCGCCACAACAATTCACCGAAACCAACATTCACCGGAAAAAAAATTATTATTTAACTAATTAGTGAAAAGTAACTTATCTATAACCACCAGATAGTACTTGGTTACGTTCGGGATCTAGGAAAATTCACCGCCAACAATTCACCGGCAGCAATTCGCCGACAATAATTCACCGAAAGTAAATTCACCGCCACAACAATTCACCGAAACAACAATTCACCGAAACCAACATTCACCGGAAAAAAAATTATTATTTAACTAATTAGTGAAAAGTAACTTATCTATAACCACCAGATAGTACTTGGTTACGTTCGGGATCTAGGAAAATTCACCGCCAACAATTCACCGACAGCAATTCGCCGACAATAATTCACCGAAGGTAAATTCACCGCCACAACAATTCACCGAAACAACAATTCACCGAAACCAACATTCACCGAAAAAAAATTATTATTTAACTAATTAGTGAAAAGTAACTTATCTATAACCACCAGATAGTACTTGGTTACGTTCGGGATCTAGGAAAATTCACCGCCAACAATTCACCGACAGCAATTCGCCGACAATAATTCACCGAAGGTAAATTCACCGCCACAACAATTCACCGAAACAACAATTCACCGAAACCAACATTCACCGGAAAAAATTATTATTTAACTAATTAGTGAAAAGTAACTTATCTATAACCACCAGATAGTACTTGGTTACGTTCGGGATTTAGGAAAATTCACCGCCAACAATTCACCGACAGCAATTCGCCGACAACAATTCACCGAAAGTAAATTCACCGCCACAACAATTCACCGAAACAACAATTCACCGAAACCAACATTCACCGGAAAAAAAATTATTATTTAACTAATTAGTGAAAAGTAACTTATCTATAACCACCAGATAGTACTTGGTTACGTTCGGGATCTAGGAAAATTCACCGCCAACAATTCACCGACAGCAATTCGCCGACAATAATTCACCGAAGGTAAATTCACCGCCACAACAATTCACCGAAACAACAATTCACCGAAACCAACATTCACCGAAAAAAAAATTATTATTTAACTAATTAGTGAAAAGTAACTTATCTATAACCACCAGATAGTACTTGGTTACGTTCGGGATTTAGGAAAATTCACCGCCAACAATTCACCGACAGCAATTCGCCGACAACAATTCACCGAAAGTAAATTCACCGCCACAACAATTCACCGAAACAACAATTCACCGAAACCAACATTCACCGGAAAAAAAATTATTATTTAACTAATTAGTGAAAAGTAACTTATCTATAACCACCAGATAGTACTTGGTTACGTTCGGGATCTAGGAAAATTCACCGCCAACAATTCACCGACAGCAATTCGCCGACAATAATTCACCGAAAGTAAATTCACCGCCACAACAATTCACCGAAACAACAATTCACCGAAACCAACATTCACCGGAAAAAAATTATTATTTAACTAATTAGTGAAAAGTAACTTATCTATAACCACCAGATAGTACTTGGTTACGTTCGGGATCTAGGAAAATTCACCGCCAACAATTCACCGACAGCAATTCGCCGACAATAATTCACCGAAAGTAAATTCACCGCCACAACAATTCACCGAAACAACAATTCACCGAAACCAACATTCCCGAAAAAAAATTATTATTTAACTAATTAGTGAAAAGTAACTTATCTATAACCACCAGATAGTACTTGGTTACGTTCGGAATTTAGGAAAATTCACCGCCAACAATTCACCGACAGCAATTCGCCGACAAAATTCACCGAAAGTAAATTCACCGCCACAACAATTCACAAACAACAATTCACCGAAACCAACATTCACCGGAAAAAAATTATTATTTAACTAATTAGTGAAAAGTAACTTATCTATAACCACCGATAGTACTTGGTTACGTTCGGGATCTAGGAAAATTCACCGCCAACAATTCACCGACAGCAATTCGCCGACAATAATTCACCGAAAGTAAATTCACCGCCACAACAATTCACCGAAACAACAATTCACCGAAACCAACATTCACCGGAAAAAAATTATTATTTAACTAATTAGTGAAAAGTAACTTATCTATAACCACCAGATAGTACTTGGTTACGTTCGGGATCTAGGAAAATTCACCGCCAACAATTCACCGACAGCAATTCGCCGACAACAATTCACCGAAATAAATTCACCGCCACAACAATTCACCAAACAACAATTCACCGAAACCAACATTCACCGGAAAAAAATTATTATTTAACTAATTAGTGAAAAGTAACTTATCTATAACCACCTGATAGTACTTGGTTACGTTCGGGATCTAGGAAAATTCACCGCCAACAATTCACCGACAGCAATTCGCCGACAATAATTCACCGAAAGTAAATTCACCGCCACAACAATTCACCGAAACAACAATTCACCGAAACCGACATTCACCGGAAAAAAAATTATTATTTAACTAATTAGTGAAAAGTAACTTATCTATAACCACCAGATAGTACTTGGTTACGTTCGGGATCTAGGAAAATTCACCGCCAACAATTCACCGACAGCAATTCGCCGACAACAATTCACCGAAAGTAAATTCACCGCCACAACAATTCACCGAAACAACAATTCACCGAAACCAACATTCACCGGAAAAAAAATTATTATTTAACTAATTAGTGAAAAGTAACTTATCTATAACCACCAGATAGTACTTGGTTACGTTCGGGATCTAGGAAAATTCACCGCCAACAATTCACCGACAGCAATTCGCCGACAATAATTCACCGAAAGTAAATTCACCGCCACAACAATTCACCGAAACAACAATTCACCGAAACCAACATTCACCGAAAAAAAAATTATTATTTAACTAATTAGTGAAAAGTAACTTATCTATAACCACCAGATAGTACTTGGTTACGTTCGGGATTTAGGAAAATTCACCGCCAACAATTCACCGACAGCAATTCGCCGACAACAATTCACCGAAAGTAAATTCACCGCCACAACAATTCACCCAAACAACAATTCACCGAAACCAACATTCACCGGAAAAAAAATTATTATTTAACTAATTAGTGAAAAGTAACTTATCTATAACCACCAGATAGTACTTGGTTACGTTCGGGATCTAGGAAAATTCACCGCCAACAATTCACCGACAGCAATTCGCCGACAATAATTCACCGAAAGTAAATTCACCGCCACAACAATTCACCGAAACAACAATTCACCGAAACCAACATTCACCGGAAAAAAAATTATTATTTAACTAATTAGTGAAAAGTAACTTATCTATAACCACCAGATAGTACTTGGTTACGTTCGGGATTTAGGAAAATTCACCGCCAACAATTCACCGACAGCAATTCGCCGACAACAATTCACCGAAAGTAAATTCACCGCCACAACAATTCACCGAAACAACAATTCACCGAAACCAACATTCACCGGAAAAAAAATTATTATTTAACTAATTAGTGAAAAGTAACTTATCTATAACCACCAGATAGTACTTGGTTACGTTCGGGATTTAGGAAAATTCACCGCCAACAATTCACCGACAGCAATTCGCCGACAATAATTCACCGAAAGTAAATTCACCGCCACAACAATTCACCGAAACAACAATTCACCGAAACCAACATTCACCGAAAAACAAATTATTATTTAACTAATTAGTGAAAAGTAACTTATCTATAACCACCAGATAGTACTTGGTTACGTTCGGAATCTAGGAAAATTCACCGCCAACAATTCACCGACAGCAATTCGCCGACAATAATTCACCGAAAGTAAATTCACCGCCACAACAATTCATCTAAACAACAATTCACCGAAACCAACATTCACCGGAAAAAAAAATATTATTTAACTAATTAGTGAAAAGTAACTTATCTATAACCACCTGATAGTACTTGGTTACGTTCGGGATCTAGGAAAATTCACCGCCAACAATTCACCGACAGCAATTCGCCGACAATAATTCACCGAAAGTAAATTCACCGCCACAACAATTCACCGAAACAACAATTCACCGAAACCAACATTCACCGGAAAAAAAATTATTATTTAACTAATTAGTGAAAAGTAACTTATCTATAACCACCAGATAGTACTTGGTTACGTTCGGGATCTAGGAAAATTCACCGCCAACAATTCACCGACAGCAATACGTCGACAACAATTCACCGAAACTAAATTCACCGCCACAACAATTCACCCAAACAACAATTCACCGAAACCAACATTCACCGGAAAAAAAATTATTATTTAACTAATTAGTGAAAAGTAACTTATCTATAACCACCTGATAGTACTTGGTTACGTTCGGGATCTAGGAAAATTCACCGCCAACAATTCACCGACAGCAATTCGCCGACAATAATTCACCGAAAGTAAATTCACCGCCACAACAATTCACCGAAACAACAATTCACCGAAACCAACATTCACCGGAAAAAAAATTATTATTTAACTAATTAGTGAAAAGTAACTTATCTATAACCACCAGATAGTACTTTGTTACGTTCGGGATTTAGGAAAATTCACCGCCAACAATTCACCGACAGCAATTCGCCGACAACAATTCACCGAAAGTAAATTCACCGCCACAACAATTCACCGAAACAACAATTCACCGAAACCAACATTCACCGGAAAAAAAATTATTATTTAACTAATTAGTGAAAAGTAACTTATCTATAACCACCAGATAGTACTTGGGTAAATATGCTTAACTTTAATGGTAGCCCACTTTCATTGTGTAATAATAAATATAATAATAAAGAAAATATTAGTGTATAAAAATATAATTTATTAATAAAAATCATCGTCAAAAGTAAGGCAAATATACATATTTGACATAATATTATTAAAACATAATAACAAAATAATAAACATAATATAAGCAAAAATTAATAAGATATGTTATGGGCTATCCCTCTAATGTAGTCAAGTATGTTGCTAGGATTATACTGATCAACAAGAGGCTTGACACGCTGAGCACAATCCCTATATTAATTAAAGAATTAATTAAAGGTAAATCAAAATCGAATAACAGGAGGTAAGTTATTTTTAACTAATTAGAAAACAAAATTAGTGTGTTACTGTAATATATTTTTGTTAAGATTCTATTGAAGATAATAAAAATATCTAATAATTATTCTTATTATGAGCGATGAATTTTTGTTTCAGTGAATGTTGATTTCAGTTAATTGTTGTTTCGGTGAATTGTTGTGGCGGTGAATTTACTTTCGGTGATTTGTTGTCGGTGAATTGATGTCGGTGAATTGTTGGCTGTGAATTTTCCGGAACCCGGTAATAAGTGAAGAAAAGGGCCGAGCTACAGCTGAGGGATAATTGTAATTTAAAATATTTAGCTTCGGTGCGATATTAAAACAGTGTTTAAACCCTTACAATGAATAAGTCACACTCTTGACGAACCGAGATACAACATTTTCTTAACTCTTTCGACGCAACGGAGACATCTGTCCCAACATTTTATTCAAGAACACGGAAATTGAAACAGCACTTTGAAATACATTGGAATCAGGTAAGTCGGTGTTGTAGATTTCTTGCTCTGTGATTTTTGTATTAAACGACAAAAAATTGTGAGTAGGACGTATATATCCTAGCAGTATTATACCGCGGGATATATTTATCCCTCCAGTATGTATGTAAGAAATGAAAATAAATGTTATTTTCCAAGTATACCTTGTTTTATTACGGCTGGGACGAATTTGTCCAAGGATATTTATGCAGTAAGTACAAAAAATAATAGCCAAAAGCCGTGTCGAAAGGGTTAAGGTTACTAAAAATGTTTTATTCTGACGTCGTTCGAATTCGTGAAAATGATGAATATTAAAGCGGAAAATGTTTGATATAATTTCTTATGCCTTAATTGAAGAGTAATCATGTGCTTTCCTTAAACGATTCTGCAAGGGGGAAATTATTAATTTATTCAGTATGACACACCCTAATTTTACATTCCATTTCCTATTAGCTGTTTTATGCTAGTTTCACACTTCTGCTTCAGAGAAAGTTGTTTACTTTTAATCAGTTTATTTCCGTATGCAAGGAGTCTAATTTAAACGTGATAACAGATTTAAATTTTATACTCCTAGTATTTGTCGTTATAAAAAAAATTTAAATAATTTTTTGGATGTTATTTTTGATAGTTACCTCGATTATTATTATTTTGGATTTTTACAACCTGACACTTTTCGCTCGAATCGTATAGCATTTTTAATTTT
>JARFJB010000472.1:3472500-3550000 GCA_036346205.1 Vesta saturnalis
CATGAATTTACCTATAAATGATTATCAATCATCTGAAACCGTTGAAGATAATAATAATAATATTCCATTTAGAAGCGTGTAAAAATATTGAAACAACACACTATAATACGACTTTAGTGGTAGATTTGTTACTGACTAATACGAATTAATGAGCTGGCGAACCAGTTTACCAAGACTAGCCGAGATTGTAAATCAAGAGATAATAATTCAGACAGCACAATAGCCAGATTGTAATCAACTATAATGTACTAAAGAAAGAACTGACCATCACATTCATTCAAGTGGACATGTAAGTTAAGTGACAGGTCAAGATAATAAGCAACTAATCGTTCTACTTATGATAAACCAATATTGTATGAGATTTGCAGTATTGGGGAGCACTTCAACCAGGTGAGAATTATATTCATCAAAATGAGCCGAATTTGAGCCTTATACAACAGAAGGACAGATTGCATAGGTCAACATTTACTGTCTATAGATCCGTACAAAAGTCTATTTTTTACCCAAAATACCCAACTAAGCTACCAGTGGTAATGTTGACTATCGGTAAGTTTTACATTATGCGACTGGCGAAGGTGATAACAAATCATCACATTTAATTCAAGCAGAACTAAACACAACATACGGCAATGATTTAAGCTAAGATATGAGCTTAAATTGAATCCTTCGATGGTAATTTTGAATTTGGCAATGTCTATTAATGTTGCATCTGTTTCTATATACGTCATTTACACATCAAAATATTATGAAATATCATTATGGTGTTACGATGTTGTCTCTGACATAGTATTACCAATAATCTTTATGGCGTTCAGATTAAAATATACAACAATGTTGATACATGCAAAGATTTAGGCGTCAATATATTTTAATCCATGGTTTGTGTAATCAGTTTGACGTCTAATTTCCTATTCTTCAAAAATATGTTGTCTATCACAACTGAACTGTCCAATCTTTTGGCGTCTTAATTTAAATATACATAATGTTATTATGCAGATGCATCCAAGTGTTTAATTATATTCAATCAAATCGATATCTTCTGTTTACGTTGATCAACGCAACACCACTTTACGTAAATCTTTATTTTCCTTTACATGAGCGACTTACTCGGAAGTTTTGCAAACTACTGTTTAACCATTTTTCAAACCGTTATCTTAATCTGTTTCAGTTAGTATTTCGTTAAATGACTTTAATTATACGAACAGATGTTAAGGGTTGTTTATGCATGTTGTTTGTGGAATATAATTTTTGCTGAAATATCAAATATTGTTCCTAATATTCAAATGCAACGTATTTAAAATTAAAGTGCTATTTAGATCACGATTCATTTTTCAACTTATTTTTACTCAAAACGAAACTGTGTTCATGATCAGGATACAAGTAACGTAGAAATGAACTGTTTGTTTCTATTGATTTTGCTATCCGGGAACAAATTACAAGGCAAAATCATGCCTTATTATCCTTATGTATAATGCACTCTACAAAATTGCTAAACCGTATAAAGATTTTTCTAAATCCAGTAATCCTTCGGTTAATATAGCGTAACTACTGACGTTTCAGTGCATCACACTATTATAAATGGTACATATCTACAGGAAAATGTCACTCATTTTATGAACGAACATAAGGTGTATATTGTTCTCGCAAAAATCTTTGCGCGTTATTAAGAATTACGACGATTAAGATTTATTAAATCATCATTAATGAATCAATTGTTAAATAATTGACGGAGGCAAAAATCTGATGGCATAAACCGAAATGATTTGCTTTTGTAAACCATTACAAAAAATTAGTGCACTTTAACCCAACATGGAAAATATACCACAACTATAAAAGTGAAAGGTTTTATGTCAAAATACTTAAATAACTTTTTGTAGTTTTTACACATATGTTGACTCTGTAATGTGCTTCGTTTTAAATTGTGTAGCAATAAATTAGGCAATAGTATATCATAACAATTTTGTATCTAAGCATCCCAGCAAGTTGTTCCAAACCTGTGAAAACTAGGCTCATAATCAATTAGGTACATAAACGTTTTTTTATGCAATTCAAAAAGAAGCAGACTAATATTCAGCCAACACATCACTATAGATACTTAAACCAGGAATCCAAACTCTTGCATCAAGGGCAAAGTTGTTCTTTATCAGCACAGCAATAAACCATTCTGGCCTCTTGCAAAATAATCAATCAAAACTTTTCCAAGACAGTCTTCCTTCTAACAACCGATAAAGAAAAGAATCCACCTTCAAAACAATCTATTTTTCAAACAATTTTTCGCTAATTCTACAAGTAATCCGTCTCTTAATGGCCCTCTACCAACAACAACAAATGTACTTCATTCGATAAAACAAGTTACAGTTAATTTCAAAGCAGTCAGAAAGATCTTAACCTACATGGTACAGTTCTATCGAGTTTACAAGACAACTTGCGCTGTTGCCCTTAAAATATCTTTCAATAAGGTTTTGTATACGATACCTTTTAACCAGCTTTCAACCTATGTTTTACGCCAAAAACTATTTTAATATATCCAAATTAAGGCAGGAGTCTATCAGGGCACACAAACGACCTGCTTTTTCCTACGAAATCTAATTCACAGCTAACAAAATCCAGACATTTCCATTTTTCTAAGGAAATCATCAAACTTTCACTCTATACGCATGTCCGGTGAAGGCTAGAAAACAAACAAGTCGCTTAGTCGGATTGATGTCGGATCCGAGCAAGACATCTGTTGACATAGTCATATCCAATTTTTCAATCAGACTAGGCTTTCACTTGCAGGATAGGAAACTTTTCTCTCCAGCTATCGTTGATGGACGCAAAATGATAGGATATATATATATATATATATATATATATATATATATATATATATATATATATATATATATATATATCGTTCTATCATTTTTGCGTTCATCAATCTGGCATTTACCAAATCAATTTTTTTCTGAATAATTTTCTTGGCATGATTGTTAGAGAAACACCAGTGGTAGCAGTTGATTACGTTGGCACCCAAGAATGTTCATTTTTAGTACGGTTTCCATATTACACTTCTAGGTTGAGATTTTTTAAAAACCGTACGGACGCCAAAATCCTAAAGTACGTAAAATTGTACACAAATTTATTTCTTTCTTTGCCGCTACGGTGCTTTTTCTAAATATATTTTTACAGTATGACTTCCGACAATTCAACATCATTCTGGCGTCTTTAAATGACAACACTGTACAACAAATTTTTAGTAATTCTTCTTATTTGAATGGAAGTAGTTTTATATGCTCACAGTCTATAGTTTTCTGGTGCATTCTAACTAAATAAGATTTGATGTTACATCATTATAAACTCCAACCTGCGGTTTCTCTGTATCATTTTGAACTCACTTTACCTTTGTATATACACTATGTGCCATCCATTTCAAATAACTGCCAAGGTAAGATACACGACAAAGGAGCTCTGAATTCTGGACGCGCGATAATAGGACGTGGAATTTCGGACACAGGATAAAACGATACGGGCGAGATAAGGACGCGGTAAAATATAGATACAGCTAAAAATTATTATTAATTTTATTAAATACATAAATAAAAAGTTTACCTCGAGTAGGGTTTGAACCTGCGACCTAATTTAGCTACAGCGAAAAATGGATGCGGCTATGTTAGACCGCGGGATAAAAATGCGCAAGTGATAATTTTTAATGTACATGGGTATTCATCAAAATTTCAGATTCACAAATACGTAACGGTTACTTGTTTTTCCACTTCATTAGCATACCAAGCATCAATAGTTGAAGCTAACCAAAGGCATTAGTTATTAAAATGGTAGGTAAACTACTCCAAAATATAATCTTTAAAAAGTTGGTATATATATACTATTGGAATACTCAAAGAAATGAGGCATACATTAATTTGATTCCTATAGAGTATCCCATTAATAATTAGAGTAATCTAATGACCGTAAAATTCAAGCATATCTTATTCCTATCATAGGTGGAATTACTAACTTTGTTACTTGCATAGCGGATATTCACGTTTTTTTTATAGGGCGTCTCAGAAAAGTAAAAGCCATGGTAATAGCGATAATGCAAACGAGACCGCTCGCAAGAGACGGCGTTTGACATAAAGCATATTATTTATCACACTACACTCGTTAATAAACCGGAAAGGTATCTTTTCGATATTACTGAAAATTACAAACGTTGTGAGAGGAATCTATCCAAAAATATGTGATCAGTGCCCAAGTTTAAGTCTGATTTGTAAATTACAAGAAGTATGCACGATAGCTGAAGAGAAAAGTTTCCTATCCTGCAAGTGAAAGCCTAGTTTTTAGCAACTGATTGAAAGATTGAATATGCCTATGTCAACTGATGTCTTGCTCGGATCCGACATCAATCCGACTAAGCGACTCGTTTGTTTTCTAGCCTTGACCGGACATGCGGATAGAGTGGAAGTTTGTTGATTTCCTTAGAAAAATGGAAATGTCTGGATTTTGTTAGCTGTGAATTAGATTTCGTAGGAAAAAGTAGGTCGTTTGTGTGCTCTGATAGACTCCTACCTTAATTTGTATATATTAAAATAGTTTTTGCCGTAAACCATAGGCTGAAAGCTGGTTAAAAGGTATCGTATACAAAACCTTATTGAAAGATATTTTAAGGGCAACAGCGCAAGATGTCTTGGAAACTCGATAGAACTGTACCATGTAGGTTAAGATCTTTCTGACTGCTTTGACATTAAATGTAACTTGTTTTATCGAATGAAGTACATTTGTTATTGTTGGTAGAGGGCCATTAAGAGACGGATTACTTGTAGAATTAGCGAAAAATTGTTTGAAAAATAGATTGTTTTGAAGGTGGATTCTTTTTCTTTATCGGTTGTTAGAGAAGGGAAGACTGTCTTGGAAAAGTTTTGATTGATTATTTTGGCAAGAGGCCAGAATGGTTTATTGCTGTGCTGATAAAGAACAACTTTGTCCTTGATGCAAGAGTTTGGATTCCTGGTTTAAGTATCTATAGTGATGTGTTGGCTGAATATTAGTCTGCTTCTTTTTTGAATTGCACTTAAAAAAAAACGTTTTATGTACCTAATTGATTATGAGCCTAGTTTTTCACAGGATTTGGGAACAACTTGCTGGGATGGCTTAGATACAAAAATTAAGTTATGATAGGTACTATTGCCTAATTTATTGCTACACAATTATTTAAAAACGAAGCACATTACAGAGTCAACTTATATGTGTAAAAAACTACAAAAAAAGTTATTTTAAGTATTTTGCACATAAAATCTTTCACTTTTTATAGTTTGTGGTATATTTTCCATGTTGGGTTAAGTAAGGCACTATTTTTTTGTAATGGTTTACAAAAGCAAATCATTTCGGTTTATGCCATCAGATTTTTGCCTCCGTCAATTATTTAACAATTGATTCATTAAATGATGATTTAATAAATCTTAATCGTCGTAATTCTTAATAACGCGCAAAGATTTATTTGCGAGAACAATATGGACACCTATAGTTCGTTCATAAATTGGAAGTGACATTTTTCCTGTAGATATGTACCATTTATAATAGTGTGATGCACTGAAACCCGTCAGTAGTTACGCTATATTAACCGAAGGATTACTGGATTTAGAAAAATCTTTATACGGTTTAGCAATTTTTGTAGAGTGCATTATACATAAAGGGATAATAAGGCATGATTTTGCCCGTGGTGTAATTTGTTCCCGGATAGCAAAATCAATAAGAAAACAAACAGTTCATTTCTCTACGTTACTTTAGTCCCAGTCCTGTGGTCATAGACACACAGTTTCGTTTTTGAGAGTAAAAAATAAGTTAGAAAAATGAATCGTGAGTGCCCTAAATACCTGCCTACTTTAATTTTAAAATACGTTGCATTTGAATATTAGGAACAATATTTGATATTTCAGCAAAAATGAAATTATATTCCACAAACAACATGCATAAAAACAACCCTTAACATCTGTTCGTACTAATTAAAGTCAATATTAACAGAAATACTAACTGGAAACAGATTAAAGATAACGGTTTGAAAAAATGGTTAAAGCAGTAAGTTTGCAAAACTTCCGGAGTAAGTCGCTCATGTAAAGGAAAATAAAGATTTACGTAAGAGTGGTGTTGCGTTGATCAACGTAAAACAGAAGATATCGATTTGATTGAATATAATTAAAACACTTGGATGCCCAGGTCCTGCAATAATAACATTATGTATATTTTAAATTAAGACGCCAAAAAGATTGGACAGTTCAGTTGTGATAGGACCAACATATTTTTTGAAGAATAGGAAATTAGACGTCAAACTGATTGCACACAAACCATGGATTAAAATATATTGACGCCTAAATTTTCGCATTATCAACATTGTGTATATTTTAATCTGAAGCGCCAAAAAGATTATTTGGTTATGTTATGAGAACATGCAACATCGTAACCCGCCATAATGATATTTATAGCAGAATTTTGATGGTAAAGACTATAAAGAAACAGATGACAACATTAATAAAGAATTTGCCCAAATTCAAAAATTACCAGAAGGATTCAATTTAAAACTCAATCCAGCTAAATCAAATTGTATGTTGTTTGCTAGTTCTGCTTGAATTAATATTGAAGAATATTGTAACCTTGCCATCGATAATGTAAAACTTCCGATAGTCAAAGCCACTGGTAGCTTAGGGGTTATTTTGGGTAAAAAAAATAGGCTTTTTGTACGGATCTAAGCAGTACTTTACCTCTCGACAACTCCTTCTGCTGTATAAGGCCCAAATTCGGCCTCATCTGGAATATAATTCTCACCTCTGTTAGTGCTCAATACGCTCTCGATGTCGTTGATCGTATTCAAAAGAGAGCGATTAGGCTTATAAATGACCCGTCCTTAACTTCTCACATATAGTCCCTTGAGCATAGAAGGATGGTTTCAGTTCTTTCTTTGTATTATCGTTATTACAACGGCTATTGTGCTGCAGAATTATATTCTTTGATACCATTTCGGGCTATCTGTGCGAGAAACACTCGGTTCGCTCATTCACATCATCAGTATGCAGTACAAATCTCCACTTGTCGTACCAAACGGGCGCAATCCACATTTTCCTACACGGCTTCTAAACTCTGGAATAATCTCCCTAGTTCCTGTTTTCCTCTCACTTATGATATGAGAAAATTTAAGGTAGCTGTTCATGGGCATCTATTGGCAATTCATTATCCCTCTATCCATCCTCCTATGTGTTCCTGAGTGTTTTAGCACGAAAGGCCTAATTTAGCCTATTAGTGTTCAGGTCCACAATCATAAAAAAAAAACCAGATAAGATTTCGAGAACATGTAGCAAAACTTATATAAAAAGCATATTCTTCATTAAAAATTTTATATTGTAGTAGACAATTTTTAAATGTTGAGCTTAAAATATTGCTATGCGAATCATTGGTACTCTCTTACTTTACTTACTGTGACTTTCTGTGCGTTCCATGTTTCACTGTCTTTGAAAAACAAACAGTTCAAGCAGTACAAAACTCTTGTGTTCATTTCATTTATTGTATTAGAAAGTATGAACACATTTCTCACAAATTCAAACAGCTAAATTGGCTTTCTATGGAAGAGCGCAGAGTTTTACATTTAGGAATATACACCCACAAAGTCTTTCTAGATACAAATCCATTAAATCTCCTAAAAGCTAAATTTACTAAGAAGTCTAGTTTACATAACGTGAACACTAGATATAAAGATAATTATAATGTGCCCCGCCATGTTACAGCCACTTTCATTTGCATATAGTTCGGTTAAATCGTATAATAAGCTACTTAGCGAACATAAAAATTTAAGCATTGGGCAGTTTAAATATAAATTAAAGCATTTAATAATAAGTACTGATATGTAGATCCTAGTAGTTAGAACTTACCTTACAGTTAAGTTAAGAAACAGTAAACATTATTGATAGTTGAGTTTTTTGTTTTCTGTTTGTCTGTTTTCTTTATTCTGTCTATTATGAATTTATCCTACTTTCGTATGTATGCATAGAATTATTGTGTTTACACATAAATTTATTTTATTCAATGTCTAGCTGGTTAAGTGGAGTAGCCAATCTGTGCTAGACTTCGCCAGCTATACGTTGAAAATATTATTTTCTTGTTTAGTCAGTAGGAAATTAAGCTACTTCGTATATTACTGTTCAATAAAAGTCGTTATTATTATTATTTTTATTTTTATTATTATTATTATTATCTTAACGTACGGTTTCCAGAATGATTGATAATCATGTATATAGTAAAAGTAAAGTTAGGAAAAAATGGAATCGATTATGGGAATCAGAAAAACCCTGATTTATATACTTGAGTAGAAGGGAGACACTTGCGCCGCCATCTTGGATTTTGACGTCACGAGACCGCCCACGTGGGAGACCATATTTTCCACCCTTATTTTTTATGGTTTCTTTTCGGAGGCCTTTTTCAACCCTATTTTTTACACACTCACGTGTGAGACCGTATTTTCAACCTCTGCTGGAATTTTCATCCCTAATTATTTTTTACATACACCCACGTGTGAGACCGTATTTTCTACCCTTTCTTTTCGAAGGCCCTTTTCAGCCCTAATTATTTTTACTCGCTTACGTATAGGACGTGTATTTTCACCCCTATTTTATAACAGCTCACGTGTAGGGCGTGTTTTTCGCCCTTTATGACAGCTCACGTATAGGACGCGTATTTTCACCCTATGGTTTCTTTTCGAGGTCAACCCTAATTAGAGCCTTTTGCAACGCTCAGGGGGGCTGTTTGGTCTGGGGCTGGCCCTGAGCTGGACTTGACTTGGGGTTGGTCTTAGGGTTATTTTGATGGTCATCTAATTAAGGTCCTTTTATATTAAGCGCAGTGCCCTGGAGGTTAGGCAAATGCACACGCATACAATGTTGGAAATTGCATAATTAATAAGATATTATTATTAAAATTATCGATCCTATTGTTTTAAAATGGTCACATGCTACTGGATGATCTTTTACCTATACGTTGTATTTCTAATAAGGAGGTTCTTGTGACACGTGTAGGGCTTCGCAACTTCTTTTCAGGTGTGGGAACCTAACCTTATAAGACAAGTGTAGAGTTTAGCCCCTATCGTGGCCCCCTTGATGCAATTGTATGAGGGTTCTAACTTAATCTTACAGCTGCAGGCCTTCGCCCCATCATACAAAATTGTATTCTAATAAGGAGGTTCTTGTAAGACAGGACTTGTATCAGGGTCTGCGCCCGGGCTCCTTTGAGTAAGAATTGATTTTAGCGCCATCTAGTGGCGTATAGTCTAATTAACATTCTCTATAATAGAAGCTGATAATGCACATTTCTCTCTAGCTCTATATTGTTTCTTCGTCCCCCTCTCTCTTTCTCTCTCTCTCTCACACACACACACACACACACACACACAAACAAATCACGCTCGATCACCAGATCAATCTCAATCAATCAATCAATCAACTGAAATTATGTCTTACAGCTTGCGGAAACCAGATTACAGTGCAAACTAAATACATTAAAGTCTAATTAAATATGGCGTGAAATAATAAATAATTTCTACCCTAATGCAATGATGCTTTACGTATAGGCAGATTCTCTAAACAGTCACCACCTATACATTCGAAACATCATATCTTATTTATTTGGATGTTCAGTTACACACACACAAACACACACACACACACACACACACACACACACACACACACAAATTGTTTCATTGTAACGTATTCATTAACAGCTGTAAAAACCCCATTAAAAGAATGGAAAGTAATAATTACTTATATATATATATATATATATATATAACATAGAGTTAAATTAAATTAACTTGTTTTTAAGAATATCAAACTGCTGTAATGGAAATAAAAGGCAAAAGGTTTTAATGGTTTATTATTACTACAATTACTACAAGTTTAAAATCCACGAATACGTGCGTACCTACTATTTTGTAGATCTGATCTTATGACGTCATCCTATAAGCATAATAATACATTTTAAAAATCTTTATCGACATTTTTGTTAGCAATATCAGGTAAAAGCATATATTAAAAATAATACGCTTACCTTTAGAAGTTTTTCCTTCAACTGTACCATACGCTGAACTGACATTTTTTATACAACGTGTCCCACTAAAATACGATTTGTGAATGGCAGTGTATAAACAGGCCATTACATGCCAATCATTAACTATTTTAGAAAGTAATACAGAAAACCGGAATACCGCTACTCGTATTTAACAATCATGTACTTACAAAAATTTACATTCAAAACACATACAAATATTTCAAAAATTTTGCTAACGCGGAAATTACTTTAAATAATTGAATCTTCAGATTACATAAAACTATTGTATACTCTATTACGTTTACACACACAGTGTGTGTAATATATTTTCAAACGTTAAGCTTTCCTTCAATTTTGTTAATAAACTTGTTTTTTTTCCTAACGGTGCTCCACCGTGTTGATTCATGTTTGCAGGTTTACAAGATTTCGCTTTAGCGTGTTTTCGTTTTGCGTATTTGTTCTTGTGTGGCGTGTTTTCGTTTGTGTGTTTTCGTATTTGTGTGTTTTCGTTTTACGCGTTTTCGCTTTTGTATGTCTTCGCGTTTGCGAATTTTTGTGTTAGCGTATTTTCGTGATAGCGTTTTTCGTTTGTGTGTTAGCGTGTTTTGGCTGTAGCGTGTTTTCGTGTTTGCGTGTTTTTGGGTTAGTGTGTTTTTGCGTTTGCGTGTTTTCGCACTCTGTGTGTGTGTGTGTGTGTGTGTGTGTGTGTGTGTGTGGTGTGTGTGGGTGTGTGGTGTGGTGTGTGTGTGGGTGTGGGTGTGTGTGG
Source organism: Vesta saturnalis (assembly GCA_036346205.1). Taxonomy (NCBI): domain Eukaryota; kingdom Metazoa; phylum Arthropoda; class Insecta; order Coleoptera; family Lampyridae; genus Vesta; species Vesta saturnalis. The sequence continues at coordinate 3,483,332 of JARFJB010000472.1, forward strand.
GTGTGTGTGTGTGTGTGTGTGGTGTGTGGTGTGGTGTGGTGTGGGTGTGTGTGTGTGTGTGGTGTGGTGTGGGTGTGTGTGTGTGTGTGTGTGTGTGTGTGTGGGTGTGTGTGGTGTGTGTGTGTGTGTGTGGTGTGGGTGTGGTGTGGGTGTGGGTGTGGGTGTGTGTGGGTGTGGGTGTGGTTGGTGTTGTGTTGTGTGTGTGTGTGTTGTGTGTGTGCGTGCGTGCGTGCGTGTGTGGTGCGTGCGTGCGTGCGTGTCGTGTGATAGAGAAAGAGAGGGACGAAGAAACAAGATAGAGCAAGAGAGAGATGTGCATTATCAGCTTCTATTATAGAGAATGTCTATACGCCACTAGATGGCGCTAAAATCAATTTTTACTCAAAGTGGCCCAGGCGCAGACCCTGATACAAGTCTTGTCTTACAAGAACCTCCTTTTTAGAATACAATTTTGTATGATGGGGCGAAGGCCTACAGCTGTAAGAATAAGTTAGAATCCTCATACAATTGCATCAAGGGGGCCACGATAGTGGCTAAGCTCTACACTTGTCTTATAAGGTTAGGTTCCCACACCTGAGAACAAGTTGCGAAGCCCTATGCGTGTCTTACAAGAACCTCCTTATTAGAAATACAACGTTTTCTCGTATAGGTAAAAGATCATCCAATAGCATGTGACCATTTTAAAACAATAGGATCGATAATTTTAATAATATCTTATTAATTATGCATTTGCCTAACCTCGAGGGCACTGCTCTTAATATAGCCAAAGGACCTTAATTAGATGACCATCAAAAATAACCCTAAGACCAATCCCAAGTCCAAGTCCAAGCGCTAGTCCAAGTCCAGCTCCAGGGCCAGCCCCAGCACCAAGACGAGCTCCCCACTTGAGCATGTGCCAAAAAGGCTCTAATTAGGGTTGACCCACGAAAAGAAACCATAGGGTAGAAAATACGCGTCCTATACGTGAGCTGTCATAAAAGAGGGCGAAAAAACACGCCCTACACGTGAGCTGTTATAAAATAGGGGTGAAAATACACGTCTTATACGTAAGCGAGTAAAAATAATTAGGGTTGAAAAGGGCCTTCGAAAAGAAAGGGTAGAAAATACGGTGTCACACGTGGGTGTATGTAAAAAATAATTAGGGATGAAAATTCCAGCAGAGGTTGAAAATACGGTCTCACACGTGAGTGTGTAAAAAATAGGGTTGAAAAAGGCCTCCGAAAAGAAACCATAAAAAATAACGGTCTCCCACGTGGGCGGTCTTGTGACGTCAAAATCCAAGATGGCGGCGCAAGTGTCTCCCTTCTACTTACTTGAATAAAATATCCGAGAATACGTCTCGTTCTAGTGGACGTCACAATAAGGAGTTACGTACGGTGTCATAATGACAGCGTGATGTATGATGTATATATATATATATATATATATATATATATATATATATATATATATATATATATATATATATATATATATATATATATATATATATATATATATATATAATATATAGGTGAATTTGTTTTCATTTAAGCATTAGCATCTCGGAAACTACAAGATAGAGGATAGAGATTCGTTTAAATGGGGAAAGAGTTGCAGTTTTGAGAAACTAAATTAACGACACTTTCAGTTGTTGGAAAAAGTTCATGGCTTACTAGATATTTAAAAAAAAATAAAATTTTGCATTTTATTTAATTCTAAATAACTCTGTTATTATCGTTATAAAGAGAAAATTTTTTTCTTTTTAAAATTGTCAAAGCCAACTATTACTGCTACTTAAAAAAAATTTTAAGTTTGTTCTAAATCAAGCAAGCTGGAAATTAGTATGTTCAACATGTTATGCCTTAAAATGTGTAAAATTTTTATACGTGTCATTTTGTTGTATTCCTAATAATAACGATTCTACAACATTTAAAAGAAAAATCATTAAACTTGTTTTCGCTCATCAAAGTTTGAAATGAAAAAAAAAACTGTATTTGTTATGGCAAGGGTGTAAAACTGTCAAAAACCATAACCATTCATTAATTTTTTCGATGGCCAACTTAAATCAATAATAAAATCGTTATAACTTTGTTATTTTTAAAAATAAATGCATCATGTCTGATATCGTTACAAAGCTTGAAAAAATGCGCATCTGATAAAGCCACATCCTACTATACCTCCCATTTAAGGAAACAAAAGTTTACATCATAACTTTGGAATAACAAGAGATAGAACAAAAGTGGCCACGCCAGTAGATAAAGCATAAAAAACACTACCATTTTTTCCTTCACATTTTTTTTCTCAAATCGATAATAACAGAGTTACCTATTTAGAATTAAATAAAATGCAAAATTTTAGTTTTTTTGAAATATCTAGTAAGCCATGAACTTTTTCCAACTGAAAGTGTCGTTAATTTACATTCATAAAACTGCAACTCCTTCCCCATTTAACCGAATCTCTATCTCTTGTAGTTTCCGAGATGCCAATGCTTAAAATTCACTCACCCTTATATATATATATATATATATATATATATATATATATATATAGAATTGTTCGTTAAAGCCGTTAAACCTGCTGATGTTTTTGTTGCATTTAGATTCTAACCCCAGTTTATAAGTAAAGAAGTAAAACATTGAAAATATACACTCAACAGTTTTCACAACACCTTCATTAAATCGATAATTTGATGTTTCACGTCCATTTTTAAAATATTCATTTCCTTTCATACTGCTGTAAGGTTATCAAAGCAATTTCAAATTGAACTTTAAACAGTAAACCTTTGCTTGCAGCAGAGTACGTTTACGACTAAGATGTTTTTATAGATTTCATATGTTGGTAGGTTAATGTAGTTATTGGTCACTTACTAGCATGTTAATTAAACTTTGCGGCAATTTAAATTAATTTATTAAGTTTAATGATAATTCAACTACAGTTACATGGTTAAAAGTAACTGAATCTAGAACAATACTTTTTTTCCTTTTCTGGTAACTTAAACCGTGCCGTAAATAGACATTCTTGTACCCATTGAATGTAAGAAAATAGTTTTAAGAGAGAAAGATTCGTTACTTTCACAGAACAATTTGTTTTTATATATTGATACTATTTCATTCATGAAGTTTGAATGTATGTAATTTCTTTTAATTACATATATTTTTATAACTTTCTTTCTGTCGTTAAGTTTTGCTTCCCAAATATAGAATTATGCGCTCTAAATTTCATAAAAGTAAATTTTCTCTTAGGTAGCCTTTCATAATTTTTGTAATGGTCAAGGTCATTTTGTAATAAAAATTATAATTTTAATTATAATGTTTGTGAAGGAAAGTGAAAATGAGCAACCTTAATAAAATCAATTAATTAAGAAATTCAAGAGAAATCTTACGTAATGAGGATATCGCAGTGGATAAAATGGTAAAATATGCTCTGTAATAATGAGGGAATTTGGCCCTCGCATGATAGATTGCCCATATTTCTTAAACAAACGCTCATTTATTTTAATAGGAATTTTGTATACATGAGAAATCTGGAACACTGGAACTGTGGCAGGACCTTGTAAGGAACAAAATACACCCACGTACCACATAAAAATTGAAGTTGTTTTTTTTCTTTTTTTGTGTGTGGTGGTCTCTGGCCCTCAGCTAACGAGCATAGTTTTATTACATTGTTTTGAAAATGGCGAATATTGTTTAGCAATTTGTCTGGACCTGGAATTACCAATGAATATTCCCAAAAGTTACTAATTGTAAGAGGAGTTACCCACAGGAGTATACTTGGGCCACTTCTGTTTCTAATTTACGTTAATGTTTTACGCCACAAAACAATTGCACACTCCACGTTAAAGATATAACCCTGTTATTTCAGGGTGCTAATTTTAGGAACAGAACAAATAAACCGTACTTTACAGATCAATAGTTAATTGCTTCTTTAAAAGCTCGCGGTACTTCAAATCCTTCGGATGTAAAACTTTTGGCAGCGCCGGTCCTTACATTTTGTATGCTTCCGGTACACAACGGTATGATAGATTGTATTTATAATTTTATCTTGAGGCCTAAGAATTTGCAAAGTATTCTATCAAAATTTCCACATCGTAGAAAATTATTATGTTCCACGATTTTATCCAGTTAGTTAGTATTAATTATTAAATACATCGGATGCAATCCGGATTTTATACGCATAAAATTAAAATAGTTAATGAATTTTATTATGTGAAGTAGTAAATCCGTTTAGTAAAATTGTATTCATTAATTTACCTAATTTGTAGATAAAGGAACATTAGAACGGTAAACGTTAACATGTTAATAAGTCACTTTTTTTTCGGTTATTTCCTTGATATTCATTTTACATTCTTACTTGAAGTTTAGGTCTCCTTTTGGCTTTTGTATTTTTATACATTTCCGGTTATCAAGTGTTGTATCGAGTGTTTCAATTAATGAAGAAACGGATGATTGGGCTAATGATTATTGCTCAAGTTCAATATACCTAAGAATAGATACAATAGTTGTTTGTGATGAAGTTGGAATAATGAACGTCTGTAAGGTCAGATAAATCTTTATTATAACCCGTTATTATCATTGCAGATGCGAATGAGACGGTGGCATGTAACGTAAAGTCTCACTGGGGCACAATATACTATTTTAAAAACAAAGCATTTTAAACTACATAATATTACACATAGGAATCACTTTTTTCGAGTTGTCCCAATTCATTATTATGCTCAAAAAGACATCTTCTGTTTGACAAAAGTAGATTTATTTCCAAAAAAAAACCAATATAATTAGACATAACATGACACAAATACCCTGTGGAAAACACTCCAGAATCAAAAAATGACTTGGGACAGATGTATTCACCAGTACTTCATTGCAACATATCTATACCAGCCGTACAAATATATACTCCAGATATAACATAAAATACAAACTTAGAATTCAATTCCAAATTCTTGAAAGAATAAACAAAAAATCATGTATGATATGAGGTGGAGCGATTTGGGAATAAAGGTATTGCACATGCGATATAAGTTGTACGTTTCTCTAATTTTCGTTGTGACCATAGTCGCATATCCTCTCAGTTTTTCTTATTACAAGTAAATGATCTCCTACATTCAAAAGCGTCCGGGAAGATCTGGATTATGAACGGTGTGATCTTTTTCTTACCTTCTACCACAAATGGCAGAAACGGCGTTGTCGTGTTTCTTAATAAATAATACACGTATTGACGGCAGTAGTGAGTAACAATTTATAAAAGCCTTGTTTCCACCATTGCGATCTATACCATACAGACCAATCGATTGGTCTGATAAATCCACCCCTCCAATATACATCTTACAGAATTCTATTGCTTTGGGGCATGAGATACTAAGTTTACTAAGGTCTTTGACCTTACGATTTAGTTCAGTCTGTGTAATTTGATAGCAGCTTCTAAGTACAATAACTTTTTTTGAATCTATCCATAAATACGAGAGTGTTCACTCATCATTACAGACACTAATTATTACCACGTATATGTTTTTTCTTTGGAAACTTTAGGATATTCTTCCGAATGGGAACTTATGTCGCAATCGCAGCAAACGGCATAAAGAAGCTGACGAAAAAACGATCAAAGCAGAGTACGACTTCTTTCTGTTTTACTGTACTTGGTAGTCTTTTACAACTCTCTCTCCTAAGGTTCTTTCTTCAGTCACTTCTTCTCTTCCACTATAAATTTCAAAGTGACAGACATGGCCAGTTTGAGAGTCACAACGCTCCTAATTTTTGATTTCACGCTTGACAACTTCAATGAGAGATATTGTTTAATACTGGATCTTTTTTTATTTTTGCCATGGTCTCATCTATGGATTGGAAGGGACTTTCCGACCTTGATTTTAGAAAAGTACCTCTTAGACATTCCAGCATGTCTTCTACGTAATTGGTCCTGCTTGCGTCGTCCCATTTCTGAGGAATGTAGAAGTAAAGTTTACCAATCAATAGGTTGAAGGTGTTTCTTGAAGTTGCAGGTATGGTACTTTTATTCCCTAAGCTCTTGTTGAAAAACTAGTAGTTGGAAATAGCTGATAGCTTATTATACACCATAATAAATAGACAACCAGTCACGGTTATAATTTCATGTGAATCCGTGTGGTGTTGCTTTTTCCTACATTTCATTGCCAATTTATCCAGTGTTTTATTGGTGCACTGACAAATATATTTTAAGAGACTTGTTTGAAACTTGTTTTAAGAAAATATCAGCTTCAGAAGACACTGAAACAAAGGTGACTAGGATAGTAGTTGCACTTCTCTCTTAGGTATACACATCCTAGGCACGAATTTTTATGTTGGTTTGATCCATGTGCAGCTTTTCAAAACATCAATAGCCGTAGCATGAGCATCGAGTGCTGTATGACTTTTTTCAGATTTCGGACTCTAATGAATATTCTACTGAACTGATAGAAATCGAGGTACTTGGCTTGTGCTTTTTTTCTTTTTCTGTTCGTGGCTAGTATGTGGTTTCATGAATTTTCCTTTTCCGAAGGTAGCTGTCTTACTAGCGCTGCTGAAATTCTTTGAGCTCATACCATACTCAAGTCACTATCCTCGAATGGTTCAACATCTGACAAACTATTCATTATATCTTGAGCTCCTTTTCAGATAGCGCTTTTCTGAAACAAAATGTTCTACTTCCAACAGTTAGGATCTATGTATCCCATAGGAAAACACTATTGGAATATATATGTCCTAGTTGCATTGTACATGTTATAAAGTGCAGAAATATGATTCAAATTTACATCTTATAACTTACCTGGTCATCGTTGACTGAAATACGTACACACGTTGTTAAAAACAGAATACAGAGTTATATGGAAGTAATTTCGATGAACCACGTGACGTACATTTTTCTTTCAACCGATTTAAAAACATTGAACTATAATTATTTAATACCTCTTGGAGGTAAAATGGGAATTGAACGTACGTTCATGTTGAATCCACTGCTTAACAACCCAATAATATTTAAAAAAAACATTGTTTGGGACACATATGCCACTAGTGTTCGAATTTCTCAATAACTATATTTATGAATGTCTATTTTAGACATAATTATTTATGAAAATAGAAGAACAAAAGTTAACAATATTAATGTTTACCGAACTAGGTCGTATTTAAGAGAAATGCTCCGTCCTTTGACATAGCATACTCACACTCATTTGTACACCACCGTGGAGTAGAAGTGGCGCTTTTATTTATGGTATTAATTATCTGATGGAGGATAATGTTATGTCTTGTACACCTTGGAACTAATATCCTGCAGCTGTCTTTACAATACCCCAACATTCCTCTGTTTTATTGTCGATTTTTTGGTTGTACTAGGTTTCCGTCAATAATACATCCTATGTTTCGGAGGCAAATCACAGCAGCCTTATTGACAGTGAAGGCAAATAAAATATCGCCAACATATTTCTTGAGAAGTTTTCAGAGTTTCTAGTAACAGGTAACCATCTTGAATTTTGGCCCGAAAAAAACTGACACTCTTCAGAAATCGGTTCGAGATAAGAGTAAATACATTGCATTGCAGTATCGATATGGACTTGTTTTTTAGTTTTTCCAGCGCATGATACGAGTTGTGAAACTGTGCATCGCCTGCGACCAAACCATTTACCTGCTGAAAACCGTCAACGAGTTCTAAAATATTGTTTTTGATCGATAATTTATGGACGCTATACACAGTATTACGATCACATAACTCTGCTGCTATCTCAGCAGCGCACAAACACAATGATCTCTGCATGAAAATATTGGGTTAGTGGAGCACAGTTATAGATTAGAAGGTGTGACATCGCTTCCTCTACTCAAAGATGCAAAGATTAATTTCTCATTCTTTTTGGCACAAATCGTGACCAACTATCGATAACAGTCCCCCTGTACTTATTGTCCTTTCTTTGAATACTTGACTTACGAAATATTTTTAACCCGTTTTCCTATACTTCACTCACCTCACTGCCTTGCAATGGATTTTCACAAATAAAACAGTTCATATCCGCAGAAGCAATAGCTCAAGCCAAGGCGGTGCGTCCCTTTATACCTGTAACGTACCCCTTAGGTCGTAGTAGACCGGTTTTTCAAAGCATATCAATAAAAGAATATTTGTTAATATATAAAATACGCGTATTGGAGTAAACTTTACAACGCTCGTATGCTTTATCGTAAAATGAGTCGGAAAGGAGTTGTTGAAAAATAACTGTTTATGGGCGCCATTTTTATAACATGACGGCGCGAGCGCCAAACGCACGAGGTGGAAAAGTAAAAATTTGAAAAGAGTACGTCGATATCTATAAAATTACCAATTTTAAAAACTCCCGGAACACTTTCCAGATAAACCCCTTTTTAAACACCGCATGGCGGGTCACGTGTACAGTATCTGTTTGTGACCTGTATTGGAATAATCTATTTACGTTCAAATGCATACTTTTCACTTAAGTTATCTGTCTATAAAATATATATGTGTCAAAAATGTGTACGAGTATTCCTGCAACTAGTCACCAACTGCTGCAAGACAAACTGATAAGAGAGGTGGGAATAAAGAAGACTTGATTACTGCCAACGACGGTATTATTATACATGACTTTAATTATAATCATCCTGCCAAATGGTTTCGCCTTTGAAGCGATAACGTTTGACAACGTATTGTACAGCATAGACCATGGCAAATTATTTTGCATGAGTCCCCTAAGATTAAAAAATCCGTACATATTCAATGTACTGTAAAAGAAAACTGGAAAAGCACGAGAAGCTTTATCGTCTGTGGTTGATATATTTCATCTCTGAAGATTCCGTTTTTTTTGTTATAAATTATTTAGGAAAAAAACGGGTGCAACATATACGCAAATGACTGGAAAAATATATAGAGAAGTTTTAATCCACATTAGTAAATATATGCAAAACCACCAAGCATAGCCTCTTCTTAACACTTTCATTTAGAGAGGAAATAATTGATGCCCTAAATCAACAAAAAGTAAAAGGAGAACGGTATTGATGACAAATCTGGAAACGTTTAAGAGCTTTGGTTGTTTTGAGCATGTAAAATTTATCATTTTCTTGTACAAAGGAAACGCTGTATAGCGCTAGCGATGAAAATTTCGTAACATTTGTAGAATTCTTAGCCCTACTTGATCTTGTAATGAGAGAGCACGGAAAAGATAGAAAATGAACAAGTATATTGTAGAAAATTTTAACAGGTGCAAACTTAGCGAGATACTATTCCATTATTCTATGGTTATACGTTTCCTGGATATTACCAAGCAATCTGATAATAATCCTGAAGTCAGAAAGGTGAGAGAATGTTTTCTGAAATTTGTTACATTGCAGAATATGGAATTTTCCGATGAAAATACGTCTGGCCAGTATTATGACAAAAAAGAAGGAAAACGGTTTTAAAAAATGATTCTGAACATAAATCCACCAGTTTCTTTGTCTTGTCTCGGATGTAAGGTCTAGAGCCGGCTCTTACTTTTGCGTTTTTATAATGATTTCAAATTGCTCCTCGCTAAGTCAGTTTGAACATTATATTAAAATTAAGCACAAACGTATTTGTTTTGTATACAGTGTTTCTAATGAAGTTTTATTAAACGCTTGCTTTTGTATACTCATTGCTTATCATTTGTGGTAGTTCATCCGGTTGTAATAAACCTCATCGTAAAGCGATACGAGTTCTTGCTAACTTTGGGCACACAGAACATTACAAATCAGCTTTTATTTGTCTGAAGATTCTTATGTAATTATTCATTCTCTATTAAGCTTTTTAGGTTATCTTAAATGTGCAATTTCATTAGTCATAACTTAATGAGTACACTACAAATTAATTCTCGTATTCCATTATTGAATATAAGTAACACTCAGTAAGTTCAAGACAATCTGTCTATATATTCACAAGGTGGTAGGCATGTATACTCCATGCCAGCCGAGGAGGTACCACCACCCTTACCATGGGCTCCTTAATATTGGGTCTCCAATTTTCTGAGTTCGGTAAGGGCTGCCGGTTACTTTTTCCTTCATCCTTAATCTATTCTCATCCTTATTCTTCCTTGTCTTCCTATCGGATTAAAAGTCCCAAATTAAAAATAAGATGGCTGTGGTTTCTAGGGTAATAATTTCCGGACGTAAAATCCTGCCCCATTCGGATGTCCGGGAGGGCAGGGGCAAAGCGACCTCGGTCATCGAAAGTATCAACTTTCTGATTCACTACTGCAACATCCGCGGTATCAGGTCTAATCTTAATGCTCTTCACCAACATCTTGAACAATTACAACCTGATATTTTGTTTCTATCTGAAACACAAGTCTCCTCTGAAAGCTCCGAGTCACTCGACTTGCAATTTCCTCAATACCACCTTCACTGTAACTTTCGATATAAAGGAGACGTATGTGCCTACATCAATGACAGAATTGCTTGCAAGAGGGTTTCTTCCTTATAAAATAAAAATTTTGACGTGATTTGGTTTAAACATTCTGGTCGTAATTTTGTGAAATTATACTGTTGCATTTATAGGTCTCCTAATGACAGTAACTTTCAAGACTTCTTCGATTACCTTAGTATGAATGTAGACTATCTCCTATCTCAGTTTCCATCTTGCGATATCTCAATTGTAGGCGATTTCAATGTTCATAACTCTAATTGGCTTCAATTTTCATCTACTACAAATCCCGCTGGTCATAGTGCAAAAACATTTGCTATTTCATGTGATCTCACGAAAATGATTTCTGAACCCACAAGAATCCCTGATAACCCTAACCATACTCCACATCTTCTAGATCTCTTTCTTACATCAAACCCTCTTGTTTATAAAACATCCGTTCTTTCGCCTTTAGGTCTTTCCGACCATTGTCTAATAGAAATCATTTCTACTGTACCTAATTTCACTGTTGCTCGCAAAACCGATAGAACCTTGTGGTGTTTTAAGTCAGCTCGATGGAGTGATTTACGGGATTTCTTTGCAACCTTTCCATGGCGTGAATATTGTTTTAAGTCGTCCTCTCCTTCTGACATCGCTCTTCCAGTATCTGAAGTCATCCTCATGGGAATGGAGTTATAAGCTGATGCAATATCTTTAAAAAATAAATATTACATTAAATGGAAATCTAATAAATCGGTTCTACAAACATGTAGAATACGTTGGTGCTAGAAATATCTGCAAAAGTGTCATCACTAAAACTAAAAAGTTGTTCGAACAACTAAATTCCAATGAACTAGCTACATCTCCTTTAGGCAGTAGTACATTTTGGTCTTTAGCTAAAGCCATTAGTAAAAACTTTGGAACATCTTCATTTCCCCCCCTGACATCCACTGACGGATCGGTAGTTGCTGATTCTGTAGACAAAGCCAATGCTTTTGTGGGTTTGTTTGCATCAAACTCGTGTCTCAATGATTCTGGAAAAGATGTGCCTCTAGTCAACTCTTCTTCATACGCTATGAAACCAATTCATTTTCGGTACAAGCTCTTGGAATCGATCATCAGTAGGCTTGATCTCAATAATGCGACTGGCCCAGACGGTATCCCAACTATTCTCTTAAAGAAATGTTCCCCCGAACTAGTACCAGTCCTATCGAAGCTCTATACGATCTCTATGTTTTCTGGGGAATTCCCTTCATCATGGAAGTTAGCAAATGTTCAACCTATTCCCAAAAAGGCGATAAGACCGATCCTCAAACTACCGACCAATTGCCATCACTTCCCTTTTGTCTAAAATCATGGAGAAAGCCATTAATCAGCAACTGCTCACGTTCCTTGAAACTAACAAACTCCTTAGTAACCACCAATATGGGTTTAGGCAAAGTCGTTTAACAGGTGATCTTCTTTCATATGTGACCCAAGTTTGGAACAATACAGTAGAGCAGTCCGGTGAAAGAGTTGTAGTCGCTTTAGATATCTCAAAAGCATTTGACCAAGTTTGGCATAAGTGTTTACTTGCCAAACTCACCTCGTTTTGGTTAAATGATACGCTCATCAAGTGGGTTTCTAGTTTCCTTAATAAAAGACGAATACGTGTCGTAGTTGATGTCTTTTTTTCAAAAGAAGTTAGCATTAACGCGGGCGTACCACAGGGATCCGTTATAGCGCCTACACTTTTTATGCTGTACATAAATGAGCTTATTTCTTCAACAACTAACCCCATTCATTGGTTTGCTGACGATAGCACTCTTCACTGTAGTTCATCTCAGTCTACTCATAGTGATAATCCACCTTCTATGTGAAATCAAGAAATTAAAGCTGAAATGGCAAATTCAATCAACAAAAACATTCAACGTATTCTCGAATGGGGAAGCGATAATCTAGTTAAATTTAATGCTAACAAAATTCAGTGTTGCCTTGTGTCCGCCAAAAAAGATCGACCATTTCCTGTTGTAAGTATGAATGGCTCAGTTCTTAAGTTTTCGGACTCTATTACCCTGTTGGGTATGACTGTATCTTCAAATCTCTCATGGGTTGACCATCTTCTGTCAGCTACCACAACAGCTGCTCGTAAAATAGGCTTTTTGTACAGATCTAAGCAGTACTTTACCTCTCGACAACTCCTTCTGCTGTATAAGGCCCAAATTCGGCCTCATCTGGAATATAATTCTGACCTCTGGGTTAGTGCTCCCCAATACGCTCTCGGTATCGTTGGTCGTATTCAAAAGAGAGCGATTAGGCTTATAAATGAGCCGTCCTTAACTTCTCACATACAGTCCCTTGAGCATAGAAGGATGGTTTCAGTTCTTTCTTTGTATTATCGTTATTACAACGGCTATTGTGCTGCTGAATTATATTCTTTGATACCATCTTGGGCTATCTTTGCCAGAAACACTCGGTTCGCTCATTCACATCATCAGTATGCAGTACAAATCTCCACTTGGACCAAAGGGGCGCAATCCACATTTTTTTACACGGCTTCTAAACTCTGGAATGATCTTCCTAGTTCCTGTTTTCCTTTCACTTATGATATGAGAAAATTTAAGGTAGCTGTTCATAGGCGTCTATTGGCAATTCATTATCCCTCTATCCATCCTCCTAAGTGTTCCGGAGTGCTTTAGCACGATAGGCCAAATTTAGCCTGTTCAGGTCCACAATCATAAAAAAAAATGTACTACGTGCGAAATACAATGGTGAAGGTGTGAAAAACCATAAGCGATTTGAAGTAGTCAGCGACCGCGGACATAAGGTTTCCTAACTATGAGACGGACATCCTCAAGATTCAAGAATTCACTAGATACTCGGTCTATACGACTTAATTGTTTGAGTCTACAAAATACACTAAAGCCAACTTGAACAAAATTTATCATTACATTACCTATATCCATTGCATTCTTTCTTGAACTTCATCCATATAACTATCATACTTATATAGTGAAGTAAGTACGTTAATATCTAAAGTTTGATAACTTTTTAATCTTAGACACTCTTTTTCTATTAAGACTAACACTATACAGGGCTTTTCACGATGAGCGTTAATTAGACGTTTCTGGCAAACCAAACAACGGATCAACCTGAAAATTTGACAGTAAGCATAAATTAATATGATCTACACGCCTAAAATTAGATGATGCGGCGTTGCCGCTTCTACCATAAAGTAGTGACTACTTTGATATTTCAAATGGAACACCCTGTATATAATATCATGTTATAATTTCCTATTACTTTGTCAACAACTTCATGTACTATTTCCCTATACCTATCTATTACGCTTTAAGAGATATAAATTAATTTCGATTCTTTTTTACAAAACGTGTACATTTATAAACGCTGATAATCTTGAACTCTCTGATACTAAAACGATCAAATTCGAAATGGAGTGGAGTGATACCATGAGGATCTTCACTTCGAGTCATATTTTTATTTGCCTCATGCATTAAAAAATGCATGTACTTTGTTCACATGAAGAAAGGAGTGGAAGTCAATTTTTTCAAATGGAACACCCTGTATATTTACACATTTTTGAGCTCTACATCCAATTTTAGATTGACTTTAATCAGATAATGCTATTTCGATTTCGAAGATTTTTGAGATTTAACATCTATTTTATACTACGTAATACAATTTCTTTTCGATTTAGTTTTTCAACAGTCTCAAATCAGTCAATTCGAAATTGATATGTACCTTAGAAAAAGTTACAATTTGTATGTATTGAGGTATTGAGTGTCTCTACCGTAAAACATTGCAAATTAATATTTTTTGATAGTGTGCTTTGGAAAAATAAATGATCCAATTTTGAAACGTCAAACTTTCGTTGGTGGTTTTGACTGATTGTGATACTAATTATAATAGAAAAATTTCAAGATTAGGTTACATTGATGAAGATTTCTTGAATTTATTAATTACTCATGGTGAGTGCAATAGAAATGCTAGTAGAACATGCCGAGTATTTCATGAAAGATATCCACAACTTCCGAAGCCGAATAATAATGTGATAAATCGACTACTACAAAACTGTAGGTTGAATGGAACCTTTCGTCCAAAAATCATTCGTAGAAAGCCTGAAGTGGATGATGATGGCAATGGCATAACAGCTTTGGGATTTTTTAATGCATTTCCAAATGCTTCTCTACACGAGGCTGAAAGGGAGATAAGTATACCCTACGTGACAATTTATCGCATTCTTAATAAGCACAAATGGCATCCCTATAAATTCTACTGTGTCCAACATTTGAAAGAGACTGATTTGCCTCGTAGAGTGGAATTCTTTGAATGGGTACTTGTCAAGACTCAAGAGGATGAACATTTCCTTGACAATATCATATGAACAGATGAGGCCAAGTTTACAAAAAATGGAATTTTCAACAGACACAACAGTCATTATTGGGCGCCCAAAAATCCTCATTTCGTTCGCCAAAGGGGTTTTCAAGAAGGATGGCAATTTAATGTATTTTGTGCCATAGAAAATGAGTCAATTTTTTATATCGAGTTTTGTGATGATAATTTGAATGCAACAAAATATGAAGATTTACTGAGAAATGGAATTCAAATGATTTTAAATAATAGGCCAGGAAGATAACGTGTATGGTACCAAATGGATGGTGCTCCACCCCATAATTCTCGTTCAGTAGGCGAAGCATTAACTGAAATCTTCGAAGACAGATGGATTGGTAATAATGGACCTTTCGTCGGCCTCCTAGAACACCAGATGGCAATCCAATAGATTATTTTGTGTGGGGTTTCATTAAAAATATGGTTTACTCTAACCCAGTATGAAATCGAGAGTTACAACTGCTTTCAATAGTTTAACTCCAGACTTTGTCAGAAGCGCTACACATGAAAACTCTTTTGAAGAGGTTACATGTTTGTTTAAGTAGAGGTGGATATGTGTTCGAACATATTCTGAAATACACTGATAATAGAATTAACTTACTAATTCATGAAATTATTTTCAGTTCGTGTGTCAGCGTTAATAGAACTATTGTTTGAAGAGAAGTTTCATTTGATGGTTGAAGAGTATTTTAATAATTATTTATTCATTGTATTATCTGTGACTGATGAAGGAACATCGAACGGAATCTGTTAAATTTCAAAAATAAGTGATGAATACAAGGAAACACGTCAGTTTCTGTTTGAAAATCTCGAAAACGGTTCGAAATCGAAATAGCATTATCTGATTAAAGTCAATCTAAAATTGGATATAGAGCTCAAAAATGTGTAAATATACAGGGTGTTCCATTTGAAAAAATTGACTTCCACTCCTTTTTTCATGTGAACAAAGTATCTGCGTTTTTTAAAGACCCTGTATGAGGCAAATAAAAATATGACTCGAAGTGAAGATCCTCATGGTATCACTTCACTCCATTTCGAATTTGATCGTCTTAGTACCAGAGTGTTCAAGATTATCAGCGTTTATAAAAGTACATGTTTTGTACAAAAAAAATCGAAATTAATTTATATCTCTTAAACGGTAATAGATAGGTGTAGGGAAATAATACATGAAGTTGTTGACAAAGTAATAGGAAATCATAATACGATATTATATACAGGGTGTTCTATTTGAAAAATCAAAGTAGTCGCTACTTTATAGTAGAAGCGGCAACGCCGCATCATCTAAAATATTTTAGGCGTGTAGATCATATTAATTTATGTATACTGTCAAATTTTCAGGTTGATCCGTTGTCTGGTTTGCCAGAAACGTCTAATTAACGCTCATCGTGTAAAGTCCTGTATACAAAAGAATATTTAGGACTCTAAACATAATCAGCCTTCAGCCAATTTATTTTTATATTTACATTTACAATTGATAATATTACTAATGATTTAACTGAAATTTAATTTCAATGATAATAATAGTGTCCCTAATTTCGGGTTTTTCAGTTTGTAGATTTAGATTTTTCTATGTTTAAGTTAAAAATAGAATTCTTGAATTTTAATTATATAATTACATAAAGCAATGAACTTAGTATTTTTTTGCTAAAGTATTTGCAGATCGTGTAAAATTAACTTTTGGTTAAAAAACAAAGGCATATCGTTCGTTTTACATTTTTTGGTATGTTTACGTTATAAATATATATTTTAACTTTGTGTAATAATGATTAATTTCGCTTTAAGAAATAGGTACTATGCAATATATCGAACATACTAAATCGACCTTTCTCGGTTTAGCTGGAACAGCAACTTTTAAGGCTTATTTAAATACAGGATATTGCGACACAAATCAATTGCAAGTTAATAGCAAAAATACTAAACTTTTGACCTAAATTACGACTCTAAAAATTGATATAAAGAAAATTTGAAGCCAGGAATGTATTTTATGTATACATGGAATTTGTCGGGGTTATTTTATTTCATTATGTCTTCCTATCGGATTAAAAGCCCCACATTAAAAAATAAGATGGCTGTGGTTTCTAGGGTATTAAATTTCGGACGTAAAATCCTGCCCCATTCGGATATCCGGGAGGGCAGGGGCCAAGCGACCTCGGTCGCCGTAAGTATCAACTTTATGATTCACTACTGCAACATCCGCGGTATCAGGTCTAATCTTAATGCTATTCACCAACATCTTGAACAATTACAATCTGATACTTTGTTTCTATCTGAAACACAAGTCTCCTCTGAAAGCTCCGAGTCACCCGACTTGCAATTTCCTCAGTACCACCTTCACTCTAACTTTCGATATAAAGGAGGCGTATGTGCCTACATCAAGGACAGAATTGCTTGCAAGAGGGTTTCATAGAAAATAAAAAATTTTGACGTGATTTGGTTTAAACATTCTGGTCCTAATTTTGTGAAATTCTACTGTTGCATTTATAGGTCTCCTAATGACAGTAACTTTCAAAACTTCTTCGATTACCTTAGTATGAAAGTTGGCTATCTCCTGTCTCAGTTTCCATCTTGCGATATCTCAATTGTAGGCGATTTCAATGTTCATAACTCTAATTGGCTTCAGTTTTCATCTACTACAAATCCTGCTGGTCATAGTGCAGAAACATTTGCTATTTCATGTGATCTCACACAAATGATTTCTGAACCCACATGAATCCCTGATAACCCTAACCATACTCGACATCTTCTAGATCTCTTTCTTACATCAGACCCTCTTGTTTATAAAACTTCCGTTCTTTCGCCTTTAGGTCTTTCCTACCATTGTCTAATAGAAACCATTTCTACTATACCTAATTCCACTGTTGTTCGCAAAACCGATAGAACATTGTGGTGTTTTAAGTCAGCTCGATGGAGTGATTTGCGGGATTTCTTTGCAACCTTTCCATGGCGTGAATATTGTTTTAAGTCGTCCTCTCCTTCGGACATCGCTCTTTCAGTATCTGAAGTCATCCTCATGGGAATGGAGTTATACATTCTCAAAAAACAGTACCGTATAGGTCATTCACGTTCCCAACACTGGCTCAATAAGGCTTGTGCTGATGCAATATTTTTAAAAAATAAAATATTACATTAAATGGAAATCTAATAAATCGGTTGACTGTCATGTGGAATACATTGGTGCCAGAAATATCTGCAAAAGTGTCATCACTAAAACTAAAAAGTTGTAAGAACAACGAAAATGCAATGAACTAGCTACATCTCCTTTAGGCAGTCTTACATTTTGATCTTTAGCTAAAGCCATTAGTAAAAACTTTGGAACATCTTCATTTCCCCCCCTGACATCTATTGACGGATCGGTAGTTGCTGATTCTGTAGACAAAGCCAATGTTTTGTGGATTTGTTTGCATCAAACTCGTGTCTCAATGATTCTGGAAAAGATGTGCCCCTAGTCAACTCTTCTTCATACTATGAAACCAATTCATTTTCGGTACAAGCTCTTGGAATCGATCATCAGTAGGCTTGATCTCAATAAGGCGACTGGCCAGACGGTATCCAGCTATTGTCTTAAAGAAATGTTCCCCGAACTAGTACCAGTCCTATCTAAGCTCTATACGATCTCTATGTCTTCTGAAATTCCTTCATCATGGAAGTTAGCAAATGTTCAACCTATTCCCAAAAAGGCGATAAGACCGATCCCTCAAACTACCGACCAATTGCCATCACTTCCATTTTGTCTAAAATCATGGAAAAAGCCATCAATCAGCAACTGCTCACGTACCTTGAAACTAACAAACTCCTTAGTAACCACCAATATGGGTTTAGGCAAAGTCGTTCAACAGGTGATCTTCTTGAAGTGAGGTGAAACAGTTGTAGTCGCTTTAGATATCTCAAAGGCATTTGACCAAGTTTGGCATAAGTGTTTACTTGCCAAACTCACCTAGTTTGCGTTAAATGATACGCTCATCAACTGGGTTTCTAGTTTCCTTGAAAAGACGAATACATGTCGTAGTTGATGGCTTTTTTTCAAAAGGAGTTAGCATTAACGCGGTCCTACCACAGGGATTCGTTATAGCGCCTACCCTTTTTCTGCTGTACATAAATGACCTTATTTCTTCAACACCATCCATTGCTTTGCTGACGATAGCACTCTTCACTGTAGTTCATCTCAGTCTACTCATAGTGATAATCCACCTTTTATGTCAAATTAAGAAATTAAAGCTGAAATGGCAAATTCAATCAACAAAGACATTCAACGTATTCTCGAATGGGGAAGCAATAATCTAGTTAAATTTAATGCTAACAAAACTCAGTGTTGCCTTGTGTCTGCCAAAAAAGATCGATCATTTCCTGTTGTAAGTATGAATGGCTCAGTTCTTAAGTTTTCAGGCTCTATTACTCTGTTGGGTATGTCTGTATCTTCAAATCTTTCATGGGTTGACCATCTTCTGCCAGCTACCAAAACAGCTGCTCGTAAAATAGGCTTTTTGTACAGATCTAAGTTGTACTTTACCTCAGGACAACTCCTTCTGCTGTATAAGGCCCAAATTCGGCCTCATATGGAATATAATTCTCACCTCTGGGTTAGTGCTCCCCAATACGCTCTCGATATCGTTGATCGTGTTCAAAAGAGAGCGATGAGGCTTATAAATGACCCGTCCTTAACTTCTCACATACAGTCCCTTGAGCATAGAAGGATGGTTTCAGTTCTTTCTTTGTATTATCGTTATTACAACGGGTATTGTGCTGCTGAATTATATTCTTTGATGCCATCTCGGACTATCTTTGCCAGAAACACTCGGTTCGCTCATTCACATCATCAGTATGCAGTACAAATCTCCACTTGTCGTACAAAACGGGCGCAATCCACATTTTTTTACACGGCCTCTAAACTCTGGAATGATCTCCCTAGTTCCTGTTTTCCTCTCACTTATGATTTGAGAAAATTTAGGGTAGCTGTTCATAGGCATCTATTAGCAATTCATTATCCCTCTATCCATCCTCCTAAGTGTTCCTGAGTGATTTAGCACGATAGGCCAAATTTAGCCTGTTCAGGTCTACAATCATAAAAAAAAAAATAAAAATAAATGAAATACTAATTTTTGCCAAAAGAATTAATGTTGCGTTTTGCTATTTAGCGCACGCGCAACGTGATTAGTTAGCCAGGTCAACCATTTCAAACTGCTGATTTATAACACTGTTAGAATATGGACAAACCTACAGACTTAAATTCACGTGTTTTAAGAGGATGAATAGTCATGTAACTTTAGTTTTTTTTAGTATAGAAATTATGTACACGCATTATTTTCCCATTACTACTATTTATTTTTTCCACGATGTCTTCCCTTGGGTCAGTTAGTGTGTTCTCGTGTTATTTCTGCATCTTGTCCCCCTTTTTTTTGGAATTTCTACTAATAGTTTCTTGAAATACTCTTTCCTTATATTATTGTATCTGCTATTATTCATATCTTAATTTATATTCCAATTCCCTTACCCTTGTAGATATATCTGCTTTCTTGTAGAATAATTAATTAATAATTTAAGCCGGGGTATAATGAGCACCTTAAGCAAGTTGTGTAAGATAGCCTTATCCGTTTACAATAGGAAAAGAGTATTTTACAAATTTATTAACTATGTAACAAGCTACAAAAAGCATTATCATCATTCTCAAAAATAAATGTGTAAAGTACCATTTAACAGCTTCTAATAGTTTTGTCACATGCCCATTTTGCTCCATCAGCTGGGGCAAAATGGACACTTGAAAGGGGCATTATGAGCATAAAGTTTAAAATGAATTAGAGGACCTAAATAAAAAAAATGCATTTAACGTTTGTTTATTTGTTTCAGAAATACAACATTTTAGAACAAAGATTCAACAATTTATCACTGAAACATAATTTTTTTTGTAAAAACAGTTGATGCTATTTTTTACAAAATTCACAAAAATGATTATACCCTTCATTATTATCATCCTCCCCAGCACACGAACAATATGCCCGTCTTCTGCATAACCTGCAAGTTACCGATCCTTCAGTGGATTGGGGATATAAATACATTAAATACAAACATTCCACATCAGAACCATCATCACTATATTCTTCGTTTGATTTCGTGCTTTTATTTTGTTTAAGTTTAAGTTTTTGTTTGCCCTTTGATTTCTTTTCGTTTGCGCTTGATATAATTTTTCGCTTAGTGGCTTCTACGTTCAGTTTTTTGGTTTCTGTCGCTTTAATAGCGTTTAAGAGTTCATTTTTGTAGGGCGATTCGATCAAAATTGCGATTTTGCCTCTTTTTCTCACCTTTCTTTTTGTCTGCATGGTCCTTGGTACTGGCATTATATCATTCGGAGAATGTAATTTACATGTTGAAATTTGAAGGGGGGGCGTGGAAGGTCTCTGATGTGAAGGTCCTGGCTGGGGTGATTTTGGTTACTTCTCAGCAGTTGCAAGTGGAGTCTCTTTTGGAAAAGAATTTCTTCTTCCTTCTTTTATACTTCCAAATTGTAATGTGTTAGGTGATTCAGGCTCGTGTACCTGTGCTTCAAGACGTCCTTGGTTTTCCGTATTACATGGATTTTAATTATAACGTTCCAAGTTTTCAGTAGGTAATACGTTTATTTCATAAACGTCTGTTGTAGCTGCAGCTATAAAGTCAGCATCTGTAAAAACAGTAAAATCGCAAGACCAAATACCTGCTGCTTTGAAGGCATTTATAGCGGTTGGAATTGTGATTGCTCTTAAAAAAATGCTTTCCCAAAAATATTAACTAGTTGGTACTGCGTCACGACTCGTCCTGGGTTTACCCGCAACCACTTTTTAATTTCATCTGCGTAATAGGTACTAAGTGGTTTCATGAACACAACGTCCAAGGGTTGTAAGCGGTGTGTACAATGCGGAGGGAATCTTAACAGGACAACACCGCTCTTTCTAGCCTCATCAATTAAGTCTGTATTCTTAGTGTGCATTGTGTGACCATCTAGTAATAGAAGGACTAGGCTATCTTTAGAGGCTCTAGACCATATTATAAATTTCTTGAACCATTTTAGAAAGAGCTCAGTTTGAATTCAACCTGTATCACTGCAATCTCCCCAGGAACCTGGAGGTGCTCCATCTAATAGTTCAGGTTTCATTCTCTTCCTGTGGAAAATAAACATGGGAGGCATAAATGACCCGTATGCACCCATACACGTTTCTACTGTTATTATTTTTCCACGTTCTGCAGGCGAGTATGAACCTACTTGCTTCCTACCTTTAGTAGCAATTATTTTTATCTACTGTGGAGATGCCGGTTTCATCCACATTAAACAACCTATTGAGTGTTATGTCATGTTTGGTTATTACACTGGAAATCAGGTAAAAAAAACTTGTCAACAGAAATTAGATTGAATCCCAAGGCACGTGCTGCTGAAGTAACTTTTGGTTTGCGTAGCGATAAATTGATGTCTTTTAAGGGAACCAATCTTCTCCTGCTATTTCAGTTACACCATTAAAATGATTAGGAAGATTGTTGCCTTGAGCTAGTTGATAGGTTATTTTTCAAAGGTCTGCGGGGAACAAGCCAAAAATACGGGCTTCCATATCTTGAATATATTTCACCAATTCCAGCTCTTGCTCATTTGAGAAAACGGTTTTATAGTGTCCCATTTCCTTTTGCGCGGCAAACTGGATATTCCTAGTTTGTCTATATTTCTTGATTCTACGCTACAAAGTTGCTCATGGTACTCCAAGTTGATCTGCAGCAGTTTTACATCTACTATTTGACTACTCTATAACTGCTTTAATAGCATTTTTCATAGAATTTCTGTCCCAAGATTGCCTATTACTTTTTTTTTTTATAATTACGCACCATATCTGCTTTTCCTGTAAGAAAAAACAGTTGCTTTATTTAAATTATATTTTTAAGTAATATGGGGAGAAATGGGCAGCTGCTCATTTTACCCCGCCCGTTATGCCCCTGGCGCATTTTGTAAATAAAACGAATATAACATAAGTAATCTAAGCTTATTAATTTATCTGAACACTATTAAAAGAGCTAACAGACATACCTTTTGTAACTGATAAGTCAGGCAACTCCGGATTTTAAATTACCAGATCTATTCGTGCAACCAAATATTCCAATTATTTTAATTTTCACTACGCAAACACTATAATAAGTGTACGAAATACACACTACGGCGGTCAGGCTCATACTAAAATATTTCGAACTTCAGAGCATCTAAGTAATCGTTTCATGAGAATGTTGACCTCCGAGGGTACAGTAGCGTTAAAATATTAGCAGTGCCCGTTATCATTTAGAAAAGACCTCTTAAATAGACAAAAGAAAGAAGGTCTGGGAAACCATTTAACTTACTAAACTATTAAAATCGCATCAATTTGGATTCAAACAGAAACATATGAGAGTAATACAAAAATAAGGAAGATCTGAGAAACCATACCAGAACAAAAAGAAGAAAACACTACGCAAATAAATTCACAACTTGAAATGGAGCAGAAACCTTCTATTATTGACCAAAAACACTTGAGGAGAATAAAGTGTGCTCTGCAATATTCATTGTCGTAACGCCAGCATTTAATAAAGTCAGACACGAAGGGTTAATAACAAAATCGAAATTGTTTTTACAAAGGAAGTTTACTGGGATGGTTCAAACATATGTATCTGTAAGACTGTTCAGGGTTAAAGAACGGAAATGCTATTCTGAACTAACCTATTTTACATTTCTAATATTCTGATATATCTACATTGGTCTTTATAACCTTTGTTTGTTTTGTGCATGGGCCAAATAAAATTTAAAACACCTAGTTTCATCGATACCTTAGCGAGTCTTAATCATTTCATTGAAGTTTCTTTGAATTTACTTTATTTTTCTTGATTTTTGAATTTGTATTAATAAAGGTTTTGTTTTAGATATTGCGATGATTTGAGTGATTGTCCACAGTTATTATTAAATCTCAGCAATTTACGTCAGTCATTATGTTTTAAGAGCATTTTTGTGCCTGGAGTTTGCTGTCCAAGGCCTGTAGGCCATGTGGTACCTATAACTAAATCGACCACACCAGCTCCTACTACACGAGAAATTATTAAAATTGCAACTACAGCCACAACGACAACTACACCCCAACCGATAACACCAATTGTTTTACCGGTTGGTGGAAGCATTGTAGATCCAGAAGGTATATGTTATTCAAAAGTAAGTTTGGAAACCATCGGTACTCTTTCAATTTTCAGAGTGTGGGCAACCAGAAAATGCTAAATTTAGAGTTGTTGGTGGGGAAGAGTCACTACCGGGACGATGGCCATGGATGTCAGCAATCTTTCTGCATGGTAATCGCCGAACTGAATTTTGGTGTGGAGGTGCTCTTATTACAGCTCGACATGTATTAACTGCCGCGCATTGCACAAGGGATTCCCAACAACGACCGTAATTTAATCAGTTATTTTTTTTACCTAATCTAAATCTTGTTGTAGATTTGCAGCAAGACAATTTACTGTTAGGCTTGGAGACATTGATTTAAAAAGGGAAGACGAGCCGTCTGCTCCGGCAACATATAAAGTTATCGAAGTTAGGGCACACGACAAATTTAGTAGGGTTGGATTTTACAATGATATTGCTATTCTAGTCTTGGATAGACTGGTTAGAAAATCAAAATATGTAATTCCACTATGCTTACCACCACCAGAGTTAAGGAGTGAAAAATTTGCAGGACAACGTACAACTGTCGTCGGATGGGGCACTACGTACTACGGTGTGTACATATTTAATTTTAAATCAACAAATGAGGTACATTAATAATAATTTTTAATTGAAATAAGTGTGTTTCGTGGAAAAAAAATTTTATACGAAAATTAAGTTGAATGTTTAGTTACTACTGATACCTGTAAGTGTATCATACTACAGTACATGCTCGCCAGTATAGTTAGTTGAAGACTACATAAGTGTTTGACTATTGAACAACTGATACATCAAAAATTGGTTCGGTACGAAGCTTTCAGTTTTGAGTACTGATGGCTCTTAATCCTAATCATAATGTCTCGATTAGTTATACTGAGATACATATTAGAAGTTTTTCAATTTTAGGGGGAAAAGAAAGCACTGTACAAAGGCAAGCTATTTTACCAGTATGGAGAAATGAAGATTGTGATGACGCTTACTTTCAGCCTATAACATCTAATTTTATATGTGCAGGTTATTCTCATGGGGGTACAGATGCCTGTCAGGTAACATCAAAATACCATAACATTTAGAACTAATGATATTTAAATAGGGCGACTCTGGAGGACCATTAATGATTTATTGGGACACACGTTGGATTCAAGTAGGGGTTGTCTCCTTTGGAAATAAGTGCGGGGAACCTGGTTATCCCGGTGTTTATACAAGGATTACTGAATATTTAAATTGGATCAAAGAACATACAAAGGATCGATAATTAAAGTAAAACAACGAGATTTTATTTTACACTGTGATGAATGATATTCGAAGTGCTTCTTTGAATAGATATTACACGAATTTACATTCTTACTGGTTTAGCTTATTTTAATTAGTACACAACTGTGTTGTAAACGTATATGTGTATTACATGTATTTAAATTTATTTACGTAAATTATTTGTATATTATATGTAAAAATAAAGTATTTATGATGTATTCCAACAGCGCCTATATGTAAAACTAGAGTTGCTCCATAACCGAAAAGGCACACAGAGGGGCTTCTGTCCAATTTGGAAAATTGTTTCCCCGTTTCCCTAGCATTTTTACCGAAATATTGTGTAACGTACTATAGGGAAAAAAGGAAGCATCCTGCTGACTTGCAAAAAATTACTAGTATTTGGGTGAATATTAGAAGAGAACCCAATACCTATACTTACTTTTTAATTTAGGGAGAAGACACCATTTTTAGGTGCGCCTTTTTTTATTATATATTTCTTTGTAATTCCCAGTTTACCTACACTATGTAGTTTTAATGTAATATGGGGTCTTCAATTCTTAATATTACTATTTTTTAGTATGCCATCTGTGTGTATGTTCTCTTTCCATTGTAAAAATGAACATAGTAATATCTGTATAATCTTAATAAATATACATTTTGTTTATTTGCAAAAAAAAAGATATACTTGGCTTTAGTTCCTTTGCACCTTGCTCTCTTTAGTTTGGACTTTAGCTAATTTATCTTTGCCTCAATGTTACCTTTCTCTATTAATTCGGTATTTTTATATTTGGTATATGTTGTACCGCATTTATTTGGTTTTCAGATAATGCTTTATATTCTCCTTTGTCACCCTACTGTACTGTTTGGTCATAAGTAATTGCCCGCATACGTGTAGGCAACCAACATCCCACTTCGCCGATGCCACACGAAAATGTTTGCATTGAGAAGCAATGCAGTCAATCTTCTATTATATTTATTATTAATTAGAGAAAAACAACAAACAATATCGTTATTTTCACAATTACGTATTTTTAATATCCGGTGAAGGTAGTATATTTATGTGACACAATACAGAATCTCTATACAACTTCTCGAATTCATGTAAGTAAAGTAATTTTTCTACAAAAATATTTATACAAACACATGACTAACAAATTAAGCTTAAACGATAAAGTGATTGACACATCCTGCTGAAATATTAGGTGTTTTGAAATTACGTAAAGATAGAGCACTTATTCAATTAATGTAATATTATAAATCCATTAGAATAATATCAATTCAGGAAATGAATCGAGATATTAATGAATTAATGCGTTAGTGATTATATTCAGTAATGTGATTTAAAGATTCGCATACAGATGTGTGGAAATACAAATAAGTGTTGAAACATTGTAATGAGTACAATATATAAATTAAGGTTTAGGTTCAATAAATTAAACTGAATTTTAAATACCTAAGTCAATGGAAATACAAAATATAAGCATAATGGTGAGAATTCCAAGCTAAAGTGCATTTCACGAAGAATTAGAGCTCTGTAATATGGCTGCCATTCCACTATGAACAACATCCAATTATAAAATAACTAAAATGCTATTAGTATAACATTGTAATGAAAGGGATATTTCAGTTGGCTAGTCTGAACCGCATTTTCCATCCTTTCCTACAACATTATAACAGCAAAAGACAAATATAATAACAAATACGACCTTCAAACGTCTTAAAATATTATTTGCCAACTCAGTAGCGTATCACGCGGAGAGGTAACTTAGGTTAAATTAATTATTGTAAGAAATAAACATCGTTAAAATAAAAGAATGTTCCAAACAAATATCATTATTGTTAAGAATTTCTGAAAATTTATCATTACTAATTCGTAATTAATGTTGAAACTGCAAATTATTCCATTAGCTTAATGTAAATTAGAAAACATTAATGACCACTTGCTTTGCTTATAAATGTGGAATCAATTTTCCATTTTGCCATTATACTGTAAACAATAATTTGTAACGGTTGTAGTGATTGCGTAGTTTTTATACTAAAATGGAAGAAAGTTTTGTTTTAACTGAAGACGAGAACTTTATTGAAAATTTGCACAGTTACAGTGCAACTTCGGTAAGATTATACAATATTTTCTTAATTGTCATATTTTAACTGTTATTATTACAGCGTAGATCATATATATGCGTAAAAAAGTCTACAAAAGCACAAGCAATTATTGTAAATGCATATAACTTCTTTTCAAGTAAGAAACATCAAAATGTAGCTGTAGACTTTGGAAAAATAAATATAGCTGAAGTAAGTGCACTATTCAGATTTAGAATAGTGAATCAGTCCAAGAATAAATAAAATGTTTTAGCTTTTAGTTCACAGCAACATGTCTTGGTATTACCAGATGTTCTGTTTTGAAATATAAAACCAACAACCCAGAAGAAATGAATACCAAAATAGAAAAACCAAGACCAAAGTTGAAATCGCAAGATGTTTCTGATTCTATGAAACTTAAAGTAAGAAATTGTATACATCAGATGTATAAGGACAGTAAGTACTATTTATTACGATATTAACGATTTCCACTAAATTGAAACTTTTAGATGAACATACATCTCTGAACACTCTGCTCGCCACTTGCAAAGAAAAAGAAATTTACAATTATTCAATGTCCAGTTTAAATCGATTACTGAGTACTTTAGGGTTTTCTTATACAAAAGATGATAATAGGCGAACTTTAATGGAAAAGCCGCATATAGCATCCTTGCGCGTAAAATTTTTGCAGAGATATACCGACAATTTGGCAAAAGATAAAAAAGCTGTAATATTTTTAGATGAAACGTGGATATTTGCAAATGGTTGTTTTAGACGAAGCTGGCAAGACAGTAGTAACAAAACGGTAAAACGTTCTGGTGGAGAAGGCAACAGGTGAGAGAATAAAATTGTTGTTATGGAATTATATATGTAACGCTTTAGAGATATATAGTACTGCATGCAGGAGGAGAAAATGGATTTGTTGCAGATGCTAGTCTAATTTTTAACTCAAACACAAAAACCGGAGACTACCATGGTGACATGGATGCTGCTAAGT
Source organism: Vesta saturnalis (assembly GCA_036346205.1). Classification (NCBI taxonomy): domain Eukaryota; kingdom Metazoa; phylum Arthropoda; class Insecta; order Coleoptera; family Lampyridae; genus Vesta; species Vesta saturnalis. The sequence goes on from JARFJB010000472.1 coordinate 3,511,561, forward strand.
TTGAAACCTGGTTAGTTGAACGTCTCCTGCCAGCTTTAGAAGGGCCTTCGATTGTTGTGCTTGATAATGCAAGCTATCATAGTAGACAACTAAATAAGGTACCTTCATCTGCAGCCACGAAAAAAGAAATTCAAACATGGCTAACACAAAATAATATACCATATCCAGAGAGTGCTTTCAAAGTAGAGTTGTTAGATATTTAAAAAAAATAAACCTGACAAGTTTTATGTAACAGATGAAATTATTAGAAAAGCTGGCATGAGGTGCTGCGATTGCCTCCCTATCATTGTACTTTCAACCCAATTGAAATGGTGTGGAGTTAAATGAAAAGATTTTACAACAACACGATTTTGAGTCTTAAAGATCCCTTAAAGACTTGGAGGTAAGCTATTGAAAGTGTTTCAGATGTTCAATGGGAAAATTATACAAACCACACTAATAAAATTATTTTATAGTACTGGGAAAACGAACGAGTGCTTGATGTTAGTGACATTACTTTAAATACTTAGTGGTGCTATTAGTACTAATAGCAGGCTTATGTTTATGTTTTAATTTTTCAAATTTGACAAAATTGTTTACTACATCTTTAACAATTTTTAACAAACATTACTACTGACGAAGATAACTGTAAGTGTTATCGAAACGTTTAGATTGTATAATTTAAAGTACACCATTAAAAAATCCCAAAAAAGATAAGTATTTTATTACTACATACTTGTTCATTTTTTTTAAATTTGTATTAAAATAGTTAAAATAGTATATAATAATAATACTAGGTAAGCGTGGTGATGGCGAATTTATTAATAATAAATTTATTCAAATAAGTTTTTCACTTTTTTTTATATGACAAAATGTACTACGTCAATGAGTGCTCCCGCGCTTTATTTAGTGACAAATTTAAATGGCGGTCATATTGCAGAGGTCTAATTACTCGTGAAATGCACTATAAACATTTTCGGACGGCATCGGCGAAGTGGGATGTTGGTTGCCTACACGTATGCGGGCCATTACTTATGACCAAAACAGTACACAGTACGGTTCACCTTACACGACCATTTCCTTTGCCGTATCGTTGTTTCTTACCAAGGCTCTTGCTTCATTAGTTGTGTTTATTTTGAAGCCTTCCACGTTTTTTCAAATCCTCTCCCACAGTCTAGTATACCTTTTCCTTAGCACCCACGGTTTGTTCTGTTGCTAGTGTCCATCAGAACATGATTCACTAGATTTGTTTCGCAACACACACATGAGCCCCTGACTTTCCTTTAATTTAACAATCTTATAATAATTGGTGTATGATTGTGTCTTGTAAGCATCCAGATACTTTTTTCGGATTTCTGAATGATAAAATTGTGGTGTATAGTGCCCACTCTACATTTTCTGCCACTCACTGTATGCACATGTTTTTACTTCAACTTTATATTGAGATAGTATTTTCAATGCTCGTGCGCATATTGTGCACTTTTATCCAGTGAAACCGTGCGGTCCAAAACAAATCTTTTCATTTTCATTATTTGTTTATAAATAGTACTTTAATTTTTGACTTGTGTGTATACATAGAGATTTCTTGAAGAGTAATTTCTTATTGATTTTGTATCCACTACTTCATTATTCCACGTGGTTACTATGCCCGCTTAGACTCTTTTGCCATCTTTCATGCCGTCTTGGTGTGTTTCTACATCTGGCGTTCCTTCTTCCTGTTTGTATTCGCAGTATGCTAAAGTGCCTCTGTGTGCTGAGTGCGGTATTTTCCCTACGTTTACTCATTGTGTTGACTCTACTTCCTTATACAGTCTGAACACCCTTTGGGATTCGGTGTATAATGGTTTTATAGCTACGAGTACCTTAAATGCCTACTTTGGAGTTGTCCTATATGCCTTTGTCTTGAGGCGGGTAACTGTTTCTCTGGACCACCATCGAGAGCTGGTTTGATCAATTGCTTATGTACATGCTGTACTATGCTTCCTGATACGCCTCATTTGTTTTCTGTAATTTTAATGATCGTGTTCGTTATGTCCGCCTCTTCAGTATATACTTTTTCCACGTGGTCGAGAAACAACAATTTATGGTCTGTCCGAGTCCGACGTACTTTATACTGGGGAATAAAAGTTTCCCGTCGTCATCTATTGTCAGCTCTGGTGGTCTTTTAATGTTTTGGAGAAAAGTTTGTACCATATTGTAACCTCTTTGTTTTCTTCCAGCTGTGTTTCTACCCCACCCTTAATTTTTTTCTTACTAGGGGTCCTGTTATTATGAATACTTCATCTACAAGCGACATCGCTTACATTATCGATTGGATCCCAAGTGGTTCAGAAACCGCACTTAACTATCTCTTTATTCAAACTATCCATAAGGTTGCGCGCAGACAAGGTATACACGGATAGTCTGCTTACTTGTTAGTTCGTTGACATTCTAAATTAGCGTATCTTATAGAAAACTAAATTTATTTTTGCACAGGCTTTCAGGTATGCCAGAATCGGACCGTTTTTAAATTAATTTTATTTACTTTGCATGAGCTTGAATGGTTGATTTGTCTTCTTTGAAGTCAAATTTGTTTTTTAACAGATATGGCTACGTTTCCTTATAACATTCTAATCTACTTACAATGAGCTTATCCAGTATTTTCCCATTACTTAAAGTACGCTAATCAGCCTGACACCATTGCATGTTGGTCAACCTCCAAACTTTCGGGAAACGTTCCATATTTGAGAATATGTTGTAAAAAGTTGTTCACCATAGCGACGTTTTTCTCGCCTATTCGTAATCTAGCTTTATTCCACGTGATCCCACACTATTGTCGTATTTCTTTTTGGTTACGTGTACCATCTTATACACGTGCTCCAGGAGCCTTGTATTGCATTTGTCATTATACATACAATCTTCTCACTTCTTTTTCTTTACTTTTACGTTTATGCTTTTCGTCTAGTGCAGGAATTTGTACATTTTTTTTTGTGTTTTCGTGCCCTCTAGTATCTTCTTCTAGCTCTCCTCGCCATCTGCCTTGCACTAGTCAGTTTTCTCTATTCAGTGTCATATCGATCCATGGCCTGCTTTAATTGTTAGGGAGGTGGGTTTTAAGTAGGGGTCGTTTATCACTCGGTATTTATTACGTTCATGAACTCTTCTCAGTTGTCATTCAAATGGCGAGTAATTATTATAGGCTTGATCGTTGTTAGACTACTTGTCACCAAGTTTATCTCTTGTCGTTACTCCCTAAGCCGTTTAATGTGTAAGTTAGGCATGAGTACCTAATGTCGTGATGACTTCTATCACATAGCACTTCTTAGTTCAATATTAATTCATGATTGTGCGTTTCGTACTCTTGTGTATTGAAATGTGTACCTTTGTAGACTCTTCTCCGGCTAATTCATAAGCTGCCTTGCATTGTTTTGTTGCTTACCAGTCTTTTTATACGTTAATGTTCATTTCCAGTCGACAGTCCACCTTCATCTCTGTTTTTGCAAAATCGCTTACTTCGACTTTCTTAATATTTTTAGTGTAAGTCTTCATAATCAATCTTGATTAAAGTTGGATTCTAGTTAATGTGCAGAATAACTCATAAAACTCCATTTTTCTGTAGAAATCATTTTCGTTTAATTCATGGATCATTTTCATTTTGCGGGGGTGGAATTTGTGTCGATGACGAATTCTGTAAACGTGTGTACGACTCACGCTTGATTCTTGGGCCAACTTAGGTAAAGACTGTGTGGTCTCCATCAAAGCAACATGGCCTAGAACTACAATATGAATGCCCTCGTCATTAACTATCCTGAATTTTATTTCTGTTATTAAGGCTACCAGTTTCCATGAATTTATTTAACAATTCCAAAACGTATTTATATCTTGCATTTCTGCCTGGATAATCGCCATTGAAAACAGAAACGACAGTTCTAACTGATTTTCTATGTTTGTAATACAAACGAACTATTCCAAACTACATAAAATATATGAGAAAAAAACTTTCTGAAATCATAAAAGAGGTTTAGACAGGGGAAGACCTACCGAGTAGGCGAATGCGTTCATAATCTTCCCAATATGCAAAAAAGGCAATAATGAAAAGTAAGAAAATTATAGATCCATAGTGTTACTGGACGTTACCTATAAGATATTGGCAATAACGGTACAAAACCGAGCACAGGACTGAGATTTGTAGCCGATAAGTTCTTCATAGTTATTTAATAGATCGAAACACTTATACAATTGTGTGGTAGGAATTATTCAGGCAAAGGCGGATTATCTAGTGTTGATAAATTTTAAACTGTCAAAGGAATTTAATGTAAACAGAAGCTGAAACATCTCTTTTTAATACAGGTTGATCAAGGGTACTTGAAAATGAACCAATAGAACCCTGTATAGTTAGTAATCCCAAAGCATTGCATATACTGAGAATAAACGAGAACGTGGTACCTGGTTAGAACAAATGGGATTAAGTTGCAAAATGTTAAGGAAAGTAGTAAGTGATACAGTTAGAGACAATAAAATAGACAAAGAGACAGAGAAAGGGAAAATTAAAAGGCAATAATAACGAATAGTGAAAAATCGTGGGAAGAATAATATAGGGCTCAATTAGAAAAGAAAACAAAAAAGGAAAGAAGTGTTTGAAAGTCTGGAATTGACTGGACTGGACACCTTAAGAGATTACCGTGACCAAAATGTAACAAAACAGATACTGATGGGTGGCGTTGTAGAAAGGAGACGGAGGGGAAAACTGAGGACTAAGTGGTTGGTGTCAGTAGAAAAGGATCTTAGTCAACTTGAAAGAAATGGGAAAAAGCAGAAAATAATCGAGATACGTGTGTAAAAAGGCTAGACACGATAGACATAGTTAATTTGAAATGAAATTTTCAGAATTTTTGTTGTTTATATCTAGAGGCAAGCGGTTTGAAAAATTAAAATCGTATATTCTAGTTTCCTAATGGCATAAGCGTAGTAAAGGGTATTAACATGATCAGAACCAGAGAAATCCTTACATGTTCTTATAATGAAACCTAAAGATCTGCTAACGAAATCAAGCTAACTGATCATGTAGGTATTGAGTAGTTGAAAGATTGCAACTAATTTTACACTCAGAAGAAACGAATGCCATAGAACCTGAGACTATCTAACCAAGCTTTGTGTTATGTAATATGGCTTTCCTTGGACCCTGAGAAACTTGTCCACCACTTCTACGCAAATCAGAAATTGTGAATAAAGACATACTACCAGAGTCCCAGAGTGCCTTGACCATGTAGTATTTACCATCTTCACCCAGTACCTTTACTAATGCAGTGGAGAGTAAAATTTTATCTTTAGAACTTTTAAACGATGAAAGGGACACATTTGCTTCGGTCGCAGTTTTAGCAGAAACTGAGTCCGAAGTAGGAGATGGCTTCGACTTGGTTGTCAAATGTAGTAAGGAATGATGCCTTGACCTGCACTGGTTACAAACAACTTCGGATTTACATTACTTCGTCGAATGACTTTTGGAAAAGCAATTAAAACATAATCTTAACTGCTATGGCGTAGCTAAGCTTTCCATTGCTCATAAACGTTTAAATTGGTCACAAGAATATAGCGCATGAGAATTACTGCACAAGGAGCATGCAAGTGTGGTCGATACGAATGTCTTTGAACCTTGACGATCAATATTATGTGTTTTTGTTTGTTTTTGTTCCAGAGTTTCCAGGATTGAAACTCTTTTCTTTAAAAATTCTAGTAACTCATCAGAGGAAGGTAGGGTCTTTGAATCATGAGAGTTCTCAAACTCTTGCAACGTGGTAGCATCTAATTTTGAACTAATTAAATGAATGTGAAAGGCTTGCCAAAGATACTCTTTGGATATTATTGTATTCAGTGAACGTCGATTTTTCTCCACACAATCTATTAACTGTCTAAGTTTAGAAATAGACACGGTCCCTATACCTTCAGTGTTGAACAATGACTTGAGATGATTATCAATTAAGATTTTTTTGTTATCCTATACATCCTTTAGTTTATCCCAAACAATAACGTAATTTGAGGCGGATAGATTCAAGTTTTTGATTGCTTCGGCAGCCTTGCCTTTAATCGATGAGCGTAGGTAATAGAACTTATGAACGTCAAAGAGCTGAACGTTGCTATGAATGAGACTGATGAACAAATCTTTGAAGTTCATCCAATCTTCAGAATTTCAAATCAATTGTTGGCAATTTTTCAAACTGAGCGGATGAGTTAAGATTAATTATGTTCGAAGATGCAACACTTTGCATCTCGGCTATAGAATTAGCGGGTGAAAGCGACGTAGATAAAACGACATAGATCAGGAATGTACTCTGCGGTACTTAACAATCTGTAATATTTACTTTCAAATTCTTGAGCGTATTCTTGCTCTGCGGAAAAGTCTACAGCGGAACCTTCAATTTCGGTTTGCAAATCTACGAACTGAGTTAATAAGATGCGGATATCTTCAACTCGTTTGTCTAGCTGTAACAGCTCGACTTGCGATAAGGTGCGCGATGCATTTAATTTATCTTCAATACTAGACAGGTAACTGTCAAACCTAGTCAGGCGACCATAAATGGTGCCTCGAGCTTTAATTGGATTCATTTACTTTAGAATCCAATTAAATTTAACCATAAAATTTGTAATTTAAATAAATTACTGAGTTCTTCAATGATGTTTGTCCTTCAAAACTATTAAGCAAAAAACCCACACGCATAGGTTTTCAAATAATATCGTTTGAAAGTGTGTTTGAGGGTTTTATAGTTGCATATAACAAAGATTTCAATTACTGAATATGGTGGCAACTCAATGTAATTGGCTTGCAATAATGAATGTTAAAACACCAACGAGATATTTACTATGTGTGGTTAAAAGTAAAACAATAAAAGTGCAAATTGCCAAAAAAATACAAACTTACGTTTGGGTAACATTTTGTAGTAAAAATTCCATTGACAGCTATTTTCAGTTGGAGATCATGAATTCTATTTGTGAAGGACCGTTAGTTGATTTTTTTCTTTTTTCATCAACGGGTTAAGTACGCAATTCCGTATTTAACTATCAACCAATCTCTATACATATCTTCACTGGTTCAATTTCAATTCATCCGGGTCGATGTGACCAAAATTTATATATAAGACTAGGTGACCCGGCTAACTTCGTACCGCCTTAGGAATGAATAATTTGTCAAAGTTCGAAACTGTCAAAAAGGGAAATTCATTTTGCGACAAAAATTATAAAGAGAAAACATTTTTTTATTTATTTTGAACTGCTGTTTCACAGGTATTTTTTTAATAATATTTTCCTTGCAATTTCTCTATGTTTCCTCACCCTTTAAACCTTCCTTACACTTCTACAAATATTTCAAAACCAAAATTAGCCAAATCTGTCCAGCTGTTCTCGAGTTTTAGTGAGAATAACAAACGTCAATTCATTTATATATATATGAAAGGTAACTGTGACGAGTTAATTGCGTTTTTATTTATGATAAACTTATTTTAATACAGATAATTGAGGAAATGACAGCGTTACTTGTCACTACAAAAAACACCACTTTAGCGGATACCCGGGAAACCGATGTATCCTTGCTACAACTATTAAATAAACATAGCAAAGTGAAACGTTGGTGGTCTAAATTAAAGGCGCAAGTGGTGTACTCAAACACATTCGTTGTATTTACCAATCTGAATACAAATTCTATTTACACTTTCTAACTAACCTAACCATGTATTTATTCTATATCCACGCTTTAAAACTACCAACAATATCTAAATGCTCTGTAGTCACTTGTTCGTTTAACTGAGCCGCGCTCACTCACCCTTTTTATGTTTATGTGACGTGGTAGGTTAGTTTAGGTACCTACCGATGATCAATTCAAGAAGTCTGTATCAAAATTGAATTGGGTTCATAGAGTATGAAGAATAGTTGACTAGTGCCATATCTTTACGAGAATCACTAAGACACTAGCTCGATGCAAATAAATTCACAAGAACGTTGGCTTTGTCTACAGACTCCGTTACTACAAATACGGCAACAGATGCTATGGTGGAAATAAAGATGTACCAAAGTACTTTCTGACGGCTTCATCGAACAGCAAATCCGACCGAAGACTCTTGAAAGATATTTAAAAGATTTAGGTTTCCTGTTATCATTGATTATATACAAACAGCTCGGCAGCATTTATGGGATAAACTGAAACTATTGAAATAGTACAATTACACTCAATAGATGTCTCTACTTTTAGCAATTATTTTAATTAATCTCGCCACGAACCGTCGTGTCGTTTTATTACTTCCATCTCTCACCAAAGTGCGTGGGTACGCTGTCCTGTCACTTTATCGTTTATACACGATCTTGGTGCTGGCTATATCGCTTGTAACCCGTTTTTATTTTGTATTTTATGATTGATTTCCCCTTCAAAGAAGAAACTTATTTAAGTTAATCAAACTTAGCGTGAACATTTACAACATTGTTGGTTATTTTCTAAACACACACCTACGCATTAATTTTGTACGAGGGGTAAACCACCAGTCAAATGGTATACACAAGATATCCCGCTTAGAAGAGAGATCCTCCGATATCCCTTTGGTATCTCTGGATATCCTGTGATTTCCTTTTGATATCCTATGAGGTCCCATGATATCCTCTGATATCCCATGATATCCGCTTGATATCCCACGATATCGTCTAGAAATCCTAATAGATACCCATTGACAGCTGACCTCAAACCAGTTTCTAATTATTATACCCACACTCGCGTTGTCAGTTTTTGTGAAACCTACTGTTTGTAACTGAATATTTTGACATTTTCCAATAAGATAAGTACCTGAGTGTACTTATGTTGAGTTTTATAATTTCACTTGTAATTTATATCATGTTAAACTTCGACCCATTGGACCTTAACCCTGCTGTTCTCCTCGACAAGACTATACACTTGTACTCCTTCGGGCCATAATGACCCGAACTCCTGAAATAAGGATTAAAACCAAAATAACAACAATTTTTGTACATTTATTAACTTTATTTCTCTAATGCAATGTTTTTTATATGAAATGTGAAACTTACAATAAATTCAACCAAATTTAAAAAAAAAGAAAACGGAATAAAAAATGTCTAATAATTGATATGATCCATTACTTCTTACAGTCGGGACAATAATAGGTCACGTGTTCTTTACACAAATATTTTTTACACTTAATGCAGGTCATATTAGTTTTGTTATCACATTTAGAAGGGCAAAATTTGCAGCGTGCTCGTTTGTTTTGGTTGCTAGTTCCAGGAAGAGGTGCGGTAGAAATTTCCACCAATGGTTGTTGAATAGCTGTTACAATTGCAGCTGCTTGTTCATTACGGGGAAGATGTTTTCTGGAAAAAATGTAAGGATTTACCAATTGTTTGCCCAGTTGTTCCAAAAACAGTCTTCTTTTGAACAAAACATTTTTATTCCAGTCTGGATTTATTTCGCGCCATAAGACGAAAGCATTATAGGCACTGTTATCTAGAATGTTGTGAAATAAGATTATGGGCCATTGATTTGTTTTTCGTTTGCATGTGTATGCACCGATTAGCTGATCTAATGTATCAACTGCTCCTTTGGTAGAATTATAATCAAGTATAATTTGTTGTTTTTTGTCTTCTCTGTCGCTTATTTGTTTCTGGTTATGAAACGTACTCATTAGAATGACCTTCGTATATTTTTTTGGAATATAACACATAACTGCTGTATATTTAGTAAAATAAAATTTGGAACTATGCACAACGTTATTTACTTCCATGATAGGTAGCTCAGGCTTGCTTTTCCTGACAGTCCCTAACATAGTAAGATTTCTTTTGAGAAGCATTTGACCCAATTTATACGATGTAAAGAAATTGTCAGAAGTTACATTCTGACCTCTTAGTCCATAAGTAAGGTCTAAAACTACTCTCACCCCCTGATCCTTCTCAGGTTTTCCCCCAGGTGGTTTTCCCGTATATACTTGAACTTCTAAAGCATAAGAACACCACTATCACAAAGCGTCCATATTTTGATGCCCTATTTTGCTGGCTTGCTTGGTATATACGGCTTGAATGGACGACCTCTAAATGCAGCCAGCTGCTCGTCCACAGTTATGTTTTACCCAGGATTGTACAATTTTGGTAGTATTTCAGCCCATTTGCCCTAAATTCTCTAATAGGAGCCAACTTATCCCGTAGCCTTCTTTCTTGACGATCTTATTTATTATCAAACCGTAACAAGCGTGGTATATAATAAAATCGTTTCAACGACATTGTTTCGCGAAAAAGAGGTCTGCCTGTTTCTGCTTCCACAAACTTCTGGTAGATTCATCATGCGATCTGTAAACTCCTCATAACAGTAACAAACCTATGTACGCCTGCAACGTAATGTCATCTAATTCTTGCCACTTGTCACCGTACACTCTACGACCTTCGATGTTAGTCATTTTCAAAATTATATTTTCCAGAAAACTATTGAAAAATAGCTGAAATGTAGATTTTACATCCTGTATCTAGTTGGACCTGGAGCGACTTTTATGATATTTGCACTAGTTGCACGCCCTGATTGAGGAAATGGATCTAACATCCAAGTTATGGCATTATCCTTAGATTGAACCGATTGAGCAGGTGGCATCGATTGCGTAGGATTTGTCCGTCCAGCATCGTCGAAAAAATCATCGTCTGACTGTTCATAATCACTATCTTCAGTGATATCATCTTCCTCTTCTGAAGCTTCATCGTCACTAATGTCACTCAAATTATCAATAAGTTTTTTTAAGTCTTCACCACTAAGATATTTTTTTGCCATTATTGTTATTTCAGCACTTTAGAAGAACTAGTTATATGTACAACAAACCGCACTTTACTCTGCAACGTAACAAACAAAACTGTCGGTTGCATAATGCGATATGATATTTATACCTGCTGCAAGTTGCAAGTCTGTTCCTGTTTCGACTTGCACACGCGGCTACAGACCTGCCGAAAATGCTGTAGTAACTCGCATAGGTAGGTACATTTGAACAAGTGTGTGATGATATGCATATTATCTATCCTCAAATTTCAATATAAAGTAATTGGAAATACAAACTTATACGTCCGACTAATGTATTACAGCCTCGGGTCATAATGACCCGAGGAACATCAATGTAACAATCATGTTTAAAAAAATAAGAAAAAAAAATTAAAACAAAAAAGCCAGCTCATTCTTCAATGGATTAGAAACAAAGTCATTAACTACAAAGTTTAGATATTAATAAACAAAAAAGTTATCTACACAACAATTTGATTTCGGGTCATATAGACTCGAAGGTAACAGCAGAGTTAAGTATTATTTAATCTAAATTTGTTGTTTTATCGCTTGGGACAACCTCAGATTTCAAGTAGGCGGTTCACTGTTTTTCAAATCTGTATTGTTGTGAAGCTGCAACACGAATTGACATTTCAATAAATCCACAGAACTATCAGCAGCTTATAATATACTACTGGAAATTGAACATTTGTTTGAAATTGCTTAGCTATCCTACATATTACCTCAAAAATAAATAAATTGATAGAACTTTCAAGTCAAAAGAAGTAATACCCAAAGGTTTTTTTCCCATTTTTTACTCTACTGTAAATAATTTTTTTTTTGTTTTTCTGTTTCATAAAATGTACATCATGTACAAAAAAATCGACATCAGTTGCACTACACTTCAAACATCTTGACAGACGTTCCAAGAATCGGTTTCCCAGTCTGCCTCTGTTGTGTTTGGAAAGCTCCACCCATGACGTGTACGGGCATTTCACAATTCTCCAAGAGTTTTCAGTGATGAACCATGATTTATCGTTTACTTAATGTTAATTTTTCTCATTTATTTTTAAATAAAAAAATTAAAAAAAAGATACTAAGTTGCTGATAGTTCTGCGGATTTATTGAAATGTCAATTCGTGTTGCATCTTCACAACAATACAGCGTATGCAAAACGAGTGGTATTATCTAGCAACACGCTTGACTAAATGTTTCAATAAAAGTATTATAAAAAGCAATCAACTACGAGTTATATTATTTTGTATCATTTCACAGACAAAATTAATAAGATAGAACAACAGTCACATAAACTTGTTGGACTTTGTTGGCTTCTTCGGCTTATTGTTGCGGGTTTGTTTAGAAATCCGACACAAACTTCTATGTTTTAGTAAAAACGTCATACTTGACAGATGAATCTGACTGGAACATCAATTTCAAATTGTCTCAACACATTTCATGAAAACTTCTGGTTGGGTTATTCGACATGTCCGTGAAATGATCACTGTGAAAGCGGAGTGATTAAAATTTTTTAATTAGATGTCCCTCAGTTATATAAATTAAAATAACTGCATACTGTCCAATGATTTACCAATTTTTTTAGCTTCAAGCTCAATAGTATTGCCATTACTAAGTATAGTAAAGAACTTTATAGGATTCACATCGAACTAATCGAAAAAAAAGAAGAAAACAATAAATAGAAGGACCAATATATAAAGCAGGAAATATACGAAAGAGTCTTTTGTGCTTAGACTATAACGATTATTTAAAAAAAAGAAAGTTCATGGTAAAATAACATTTATTTCACCGATAAACCGGATGTAGATTCGTTTCTAAGAATTACCCCATATGTTACCGGTCCGCGTGCATTTGAAATATGCCTGTCAATTTAGTTGAAAGTGCTTCAACCAATTGTAGGTCTTCTGCATGTCGTAAATTAGGGCAGTTGCTTGGTAAACGTTGGACTTATATTTTGTTCTTTTCTATAACGCAAAGAATGGTTAGGTTAGAGTAATAACGTGTGTCTTGTAGCAATGCAGACTTTAAAAATAGTGAACCGTCTACTTGTCCCAAGTGATAAAACAACCAATTTAGATTAAATAATACTTAGGGTTCAATGGGTCGAAGTTAAACATGATATAAATTACAAGTGAAATTATAAAACTCGACATAAGTACAATTAGGTACTTAGCTTATTGGAAAATGTTAAAATATTCAGTTCAGGAGTTACATAACAGTAGGTTTCATAAAAACTGTCAACTCGAGTGTGGGTATAATAATTGAAAACTGGTTTGAGGTTAGCTGGCAATGGGATATCTATTAGTATTTCTAGACGATATCGTGGGATATCAAGTGGATATCATGGGACATCAGAGGATATCATGGGACCTCATAGGATATCAAAAGGAAATCACAGGATATCCAGAGATACCAAAGGGATATCGGAGGATATCTATTCTAAAGGGGATATCTTGTGTATACCATTTGACTGGTGGTTTACCCCTCGTACAAAAGAAATGCGTAGGTGTATGTTTAGAAAATAACCAACAAAGTTGTAAATGTTCACGCTAAATTTGATTAACTTAAATAAGTATCTTCTTTGAAGGGGAAACCAATCATAAAATACAAAACAAAAACAGGTTACAACCGATATAGCCAGCACCATGATCGTGTATAAACGATAAAGTGACAGGACAGCGTACCCACGCACTTTGGTGAGAGATTGAAGTAATAAAACGACACGACGGTTTGTGACGAGATTAATTGAAATAATTGCTAAAGGTAGAGACATCTATTGAGTGTAATTGTACTATTTCAATAGTTTCAGTTTATCCCATAAATGCTGCTGAGCTGTTTGTATATAATCAATGATAATAGGAAACCTAAATCTCTTAAATATCTTTCAAGAGTCTTTGGTCGGATTTGCTGTTCGATGAAGCCGTCAGAAAGTACTTTGGTACATCTTCATTTCCCCCATAGCATCTGTTGCCGTATTTGTAGTAACGGAGTCTGTAGACAAAGCCAACGTTCTTGTGAATTTATTTGCATCGAGCTAGTGTCTTAGTGATTCTCGTAAAGATATGGCACTAGTCAACTATTCTTCATACTCTATGAACCCAATTCAATTTTGATACAGACTTCTTGAATTGATCATCGGTAGGTACCTAAACTAACCTACCACGTCACATAAACATAAAAAGGGTGAGTGAGCGCGGCTCAGTTAAACGAACAAGTGACTACAGAGCATTTAGATATTGTTGGTAGTTTTAAAGCGTGGATAAAGAATAAATACATGGTTAGGTTAGTTAAAAAGTATAAATAGAATTTGTAGTCAGAATGGTAAGGGTAACGGACAAAAAAGGGCACCACAAGCTTTAAAGGAAATGGTAAATTAATATTTCGTAAGAGACCCTGTAAAGATTGAAATAGGAAAATATGCAAAAAGGAACAGGACAAGAGAATAAACCACAATTCTCTCAGTATCCGTAGTTCATTTGAAAGTTTCAAACAAAGAAACAGAGATACTAAACGGGAAGTTTACCCCAAAAAGAACCAAACAAAACATGTGACTTATTCTTACACTCACTATTCTAATCGTGTGATTAATTAATTTTCACCAAAATGAAAATATAAAATCTCGTATATAATCAAAATGTCAGAAATTATAAGCACGCCAGCAAGTCGCGTTATGTAACCTTGCAACAAAATGAAAAGGTAAAATTGATTCATTGTTAACCTGAATGCATCTATCACCAATAAAATGGTATTTCCAAAATAACCAGTAAAATTTCAAAACGTGCCAAGTCAAACTTCGTTTTACAAAATAATGACAAAAATTTAACCAAATTCAATTACAGGTAATATTGGAGAAGCTTTTTCTGTCACACCACTAACTCTAACGTGAGTTTACATATAAATGCCCACATCATTAAAATGAGAGCCTCTATAAACTGAACACTCTTATCCACAATAACAAAAAAACTTAGAAGACAAAATTTAAAAGAGCACAAAATTCCGCGTTAAATGTGTGACTTCATAACATTAATAGGACAGCGGTACACCGGTATAACACATTCATTTCGTTATGCAGCTGTGCAACAGTAGCGTTTTAGATAACCTCCCCTAAGATTACAAAATGGACATTACAGACAGTACCGTTATAAATAACCTAAATGAAAATGTTATACTCCCATAGTATTACAGCTTACGGTTTTATAACATATATTGGTGATTCAGTAGTAAATTTTTATAAATGGAATAAAACATACTAAAGCGGAACGTGATTTTCACGCACTTTCTATCTCGTAGAGTTGTTGGATCACTCCTAAAAGTAGCTTCGAGAAATATAACAGTTCGTAAAGCAAACTTAAAGGTAAACTTTATTAATACATGCGAAAATGGAAAATTCTGACCAGGTGCTGACGAGTAGTAATACTTTACACCCTGGTTAGTACAGCGGCGAAGGTTTCATGTTGTCGGTAGCCAGATCCCATTTACGGAAACTCCAGTAACTTAAACTAAGATAAACGAAACATCAACAGCACAAGAGTAATTGAAGTAAAGCTACAACCTTTATACAAGTAGTCCACTCGAAGAGAAAATTGTTAGAGAAAGCGTAGTAAAATTGAAAGCGAATCGGAGGATATTCGAAGGAGCTACTAATAAGATTAGGTAAGTAATCGTAGTTTTAATCGTATAACCTTGCGTTACCTCTTTAGATAGAGGGCGAGCTCTAAGTGATGGATTCACACAATCTGGTGATATAGTAAATCTCGTGAAGAGTGGTTTAGTGGTTTATCGTATCTCAACGCTGAAATAAATGTAATAGGTACAAAGGAATCGAAGAAATCGAGATAGCTTCCCCTTTTTTCTGAAAGAAACATTTTTATGTATCCGCCATAGCGATTAATACATCTGCACCAAACAATTGCCTTATCTGGTAAAGAAATATATTATATTCCAAAATTCTCTTATAGAAATGGTTATAGCATCGAAGAACCAGAAAAAAGAGAATTTTCTGAAAGTGCTTGTACTTCACACAAAATGGCCGCTCGAAAAAGAACCACACCTCGGGAAGAACCTTTTCAACAAATTTTCTTATCAATACATTGTTGCCAAATCTTTTTTTTATATATATTGTAAAATAAAATTTCAGTTAATAAGATGTATTTATTTAACGGTACCAATTTGTAATGTTTCTTACGTAGGGCGTCAATTTGTGATGGTCCTTACGTCAGTCCTGCTGTTGGGTGTCAATTTGTAGTGGCCCTAATGTTGAGGTGACAATTTGAGTGAGTTTTTTTTTTAATATATACCGGTTTGGGCGCCATTTGTAGCTAACGTAAACATGGACCTAATTCTTTGGTTTGCTTACCCTCGTCATAAATCTAGTGTCTATTTCCAGTTCTTTAATAAAAATGTATATTGTTTTTGTGAGACGCAAAATGATTACTACTTCTTTAATTGGATCTGAATGATTTTAATTTGTAAAGATATCATTCATTAGTTAAATTTAATTTTTATTACTATCATGTTTTGGTGTGAGTAAATGAACTTTACATATATGCCCACAAATTCCTTTTTTTTCAAGATGCCCCAGCTAGCTCAATCGTAAAATAAATAACCACTGTTATCATTTGTCAAAATTGCATTCAATGAATTTACTTAATATATGTGATTGGTCAATGTATTGAATTTGTTTCCTCTCGTATGTGTATAAACTTTTTAATATTAATAATCTTAAATAATAAAAGTAAATCAAAAATGATACTTATTTAACTACAGAAATTTGCAATGCAGAAATACATCAATGTTTCGCTTACAGCAACATATAACAATCAAGTCTATTTCTAGGTTAATATTTCATAATAGTAACATGCAAAAATAATTCTTTATCAAAATCAAAATATTGTATAAAATTCATATTCAGAAAAAATAAAACGCAGAAACGTTTCTTTATTTACACAATTAGAAATTGCACTTATCTGTCACTACGTTGAAGGCGGACGACGTAACTGTAGTGTGATCAGGCCGGTGTTGTCACTATCCCGCTAAATTGGAACCGCTTCCTTGTTCTCCCACGATGTTTTTTTTTATACCACTGTTGTTAGTTAAGATAACTCCAATTCTCCTTCCAACAATTTAATGATTTTGTTGATATAATTGCTGGATACTTTTATAGTCTTTAACGATCACCTTAATTGTTTATAGTTTTAACTACAAGAAGCTTGCGATAACAAACCGCAACGCTTCTTCTTTAAACATCAGTAAATTCCAATTATTGTTCTTTATGTACTGATTTACCACTTAGCATCGATTATTGTCTTTTATATTTATTATTCAGCATTAAACACAATTGATGACCGCTTCTGATACGTACAAACGCGTTCTTTTAAATTATTAAGTCACCTTCAACGTGATTTTAAATTATGGCGTAATCCTTTTTATTATCACCAGCTCGACCGCATTTACGCTTTATTTCACCTAGCCTTTTATTATTGTAATAAGGGAGCTATCTTTACTTCTTCTCTTTTACACCACTAACCAGATTTTATTGTAATTTCAAAATTATAAGGAAGCGTGACCATTAAGTTGTCACTCGTGCTGCGATAACAACAACTTCCTAAATAATCTTACTTCAACTAACTACCAACTTCAACTCACGACTCACAAAGAAAATGACAGTCATTATGACCGCGTCTTTTTTCTCCCTCTATAAAGTATTCATGCTTTCGCTAATTTGTCGCGTTATTTAAATGCTTTCTAATTAAATATGTACAGCCTTGTGAAAACAAATTCACGTTTTTTATCTACACATTAATTACATTATACATCAATAACAAATAATCATTTCTTTATCTAAAAAGCAACATATTCAATTCAATTCAATGTCCTCTAGCTTAGAGCGAAATTTGAATTTATCGTGCATCCATTACAACCCCCTGGCGGTAATTCAGCGAAAGTAATAGATACCTTTAAGTAACCGATTTTTAACTAACAAGGAAACCGTAGAAATCACATAGATGTCACTAGTATATTTATATGAGCTTTTGTAAAGTAAATGGCAAATACAGCAGATACAGAACGATTTAGACAATTATGTTAGTAAAATAAGTAACAAGTAAAACATTAAATAACAATCCTAAAGACTCAATCCAAAGATAATTCCCTAGAACAGTAATTAAAGAAAATTATGAGGTCGATACGACAAGATCAGATATCGATTTATGCACGTTACAAGCTCTACTCGGTATCTATATCATCTGGGGAGTTTTCTTGTCACGGAAATTAGGAAATGCTCAACGAATTTTCAAAAAAGGGGGCAAGACCGAAACCACTAGTTACCCACCAATCACCATCACTACCATTTTTTAGTCATCAATCACCTTTCTACTTTCTACTTTCTCCCCTTCAATCTAACAAACTACTTAATATCCGCCAATATCGTTTTACGTAGAGTCATTCAAAAGGAGATCTTACGTATTTAGATTAAGGCTTCCAAAACACAATACAGTGCTGTTTACCCGTTCATTTTCTTATGCAATTAATGTAGTGAACAAAATACCATAATGCTTAATTAATTTAGTACCGACGCTTTTTAAAAAGAAATTCTTTAAAATTATGTTAAATAACCGGGTACATAATACAGCGTGGTCTTGGTAATAGTGAATACATGTGAAAATCAATCTAAAATAAGTATGTAGTTGAATGTGTTGTTATAATGGTTTTTTGTATCTGTTTCTATCTAGAGCATAGATGAAAATGAGATCTTCTATTCGAAGGATTCTTATCTCTGTCCTGTTAACTCTTGATTTACAGTAAATATGTAAATTATAGACTTGTATGTAAACTGAGTTAATAAATGTATTATTATTATTATTATTATTATTTTAAACATTTTTATCTTGTACAGGTAATAAACTGTATGTACATTCTCAGGTAAGTAATATACCTTCCATGCATATGTATGTCAGTTAAATTGTTAAACTGACGCATTAGAGCTTACTCCCTCCCCTAAAACTGGTTGAACAGTGGCACAGATATTTAACAAAACAGTTTGTTGCATTGCATTATAAATGTTAGTTGGAATATCTTATAACCTTATATTGCGCTGTAATTTCTTGGGTATTCCACCCGTTGTCAGGGTATTTTGAACACCCTGTATACGTAGTAGGTAATTTTGTTTGTAGTCTTATGTAATTAGTTAGATTCCGTATATACACATTTTTTTTTGTCAAATTTAGTGTTTTAGATAAATTTGGTTTAACGTGTGTAGCGAGCTTTAGGGATGGGAGGTGTACGGCGAGCTTTAGTTGGTGTTTTTTTAAATTATTATTCCGAAAATTTAGGTTGTTTTTCCGTATTATTTTCGTTTATTGAATATTGATTAACGCTTATTTTTAAATAGTAGTTTATAAATTTAGATAAGGTTTATTTCGTTTGATTTCCGAAAAATATAATAGAAAATTAAGTACGTTAAATGAATAGTATAGGTTTATCTGCGTATGATGTCATGGTAGCGCCATACAGACGCTTATTTATAGTTGTCCAGTTTATTATTAGGTATTGTGGTTTTGATTTATAGAGATTGCATGTGGGCCTTATTGTTCGTACTTTAAGGTAAACATACAGAGGCTGTACAGGATATTTTAGCTGACGTTTAGTTTTGAAAATTTACCGAGTCCTTACGGACGAAGACGAAATTTAGGTATTGGGGTACTAAATTTTCCCCTTCCGTTTTTTTTAATTGGTTGAATTATATTAGATAAGAGTTTTTATGAGTAGTGGGATGCAAAATCCGAAATGGAAATTGTTAATAATTTTTAGAGAGTCTAAGACAGATCACGCTTTCGAGTAGTTGTACGTTGCCGCTTGTGTTACGCTTTAAGGGGGTGGTTTAGAACGTTGATATTTTGGGACCTTGTGGTGTCTAACGAACGTACTTTTTTGTGTAGTAAGGGTAGTTTAGCTACTGAAGAACCTGTGAAAGGGATTTTATCAAAATTGTTCATTCACCAAAGGATTATACTTAGTGCCGATTTCGGTTTTACGTCAAGTTACCTAGAGGACATCGTCGTGTTGTATAGTGCTTCTGTGACCTCTTGGGTTTAGATCGCTTTTGCGGATTTTAAAAATCATCGTTCTTGCAGTGCCACCTATTTCCGCCTATTTATCGTACAAAGCGTGTGTAAAGATAAAGAAACTTTCGCAATTTATTAAAATTTAACGTTATTTAAATTAAGTTATTAACATTTTGGATTATCAGTGGAAATAAAACCAGTTAAAAGATTTAAGTTATCAAGCAAGTTTGAACGCTCAAATTATTAGTATTTTAAAAGAAGTTTTTCATTTATGCAATAACATTTTAACGCGATTCAAGCAAGGGATCGTTTGTGTATCATAGTACAATAGTCAACAATTTCATTCATCATTTTACCAGAGCAGGGAGAGTTCATTTCCGTCGGCCGTAACCGACCACCTGGTTATCTTCCACCTATATTGTAACACAGAAGAGGTGTAATTCTAGACTTTAAGGTAATATAACATTGTGTTTTTTTTATTGAATATTTCAAGATTTATTATTTTGTGTGTTTCGAGTTATATTTTTGTGTCAATGAAGGTCTGAAAGCGGTGTCGTAATTTTTTTTTGTTATTAAAGTAAGTTGTTTTAAATTTATTTAGCGTAATTAATTAATAGTTTTGACGCTCCGCCTTCACCCTTTGTTATTTATTTTGGTATTAAAGGGCAATCGACCCTATTGTAGTGTGGGTATATTATCCACGGTTTATTTATATTTAGGTTTACGATTTAGTACGGCGTAAGCAGATTCTGATCAGACATCCTGTCGCCTTTTAAGTGTTTGTTTTTTTTGTTGATACGCATTATCGTATGTTTATATTTATCCTTATTTTATTTTATTATAGCTTTGTTTTGTTTTATAAATGTGTTTTACTTCTATGGAAACCCTTTTGTGTTACATAAAAGTCTTTGTTGCAAGTTACCGGTAATTTAGTTTTAACGTAACAAAGGTAGTTTTTTGTTTTATTGAGTAATAGCGTTATTAATATTTAGTAATTTTATTTGAATTTTTTTGTGTTTTGTTTTGATTATTAGTTAACGTCAAATTATTTACACGGAGGTGTATTAACGTAACGTTATTGAGTGTTGATCACGCTTTTATTTGACAAGCGTGTAGTGTTTTTTTTTTAAGCCCGATTTTAGGTGGTTTGCTGAATTGCTGTCCAGCACACCTGGAATTGATTACGAATAGGTAAGCGCATGTTTTTTGGATGTTTAGACACGCTAAGTACTCGTAATTTTGGCACGACAACCCTTATTTTTGTCTATCAAATATCCTGGCGCCCTTAACCGAACCGATTTTGACTTCATCCCCTATTTTGACTGACGTACGATTTATTATTCTGGATGTGCAAAATTATTAACATCAATCCACGACCCATACGCTGACTAGTCGAGGCAAAAAGGGGCCAATTTATCTGTAATCCCGTTCTACCACCCGTTTATACCGTTACACCGTGCATCCTAATACAATCGGGATCACTTGAACGTGCACATAGCGCGAATTTCATCTGCGAGAGGTAGATAATTGTTTACTTTTATAGTGCTTGTTTTTTCTATATTTGTGGGATGGAGTACGGAGATGTTGATAATTTATATCGTGTTTTGTTGTTATAATGTGTCAGAGATGTGCTGAATGTCTGTGTAGATGATTTGATTCCAGTATATCCTTGCGTTTTCATTTTCACAAATAATTGGCGGTTCGTACTTGTAGTAGGTTATGATCTGTTGGAGGTCCATGTATCTTTGACGCAAAGCTCGGTGCATTACTTTAGCAACTGAGTTATCCCTCTAAAGATCCAACGTATTTGAAAGAGTTCCGCACTCTGAAATTATGTGGTCAGTAATTTCGTTGCCCTTGGCGCATATTCGACACTTTATGTTTTGCATGTCTTCCTTCATTATGTAGCATCTGTACATCTTGGTTGCTATTACATCACCTTGGGTATCTATTATAAACCCTTCGGTTTCTTTGAGAAGATTTCCATACTTTAACCAAGCCAATGATGCATTAGTGTATATCTCCTGATGTTCCAATATAACAATATATTTGCCGTGAACTGTTTTCCTCGCCACTATCGTTTCACTTCTTCAATGCCCTTAATTTTGTCTTCTCGTGCGAACTTGGTTTTAAAGGAGTAAAATTATTGTCTGATTGTACTAACGATTTACATGGTTGGTTATTTTCAGACTTCTGGTGGAAGAGTTTCTCAGATTTTTCAGTTACTTATAATTTGTCAGAAAACTGAAAGCATACCTCGCCCTCCATGCGTTCGGGGCAAATGGAATCGCTGCACTGCACTCTGAGAATGATGCCCTCTATATCTTCTAAACTCCCATCATGTAATTCTATCTATTTCCTCCAATTCTGTGTCTGTCCATGTTATGATACCAAAACTGTATGTTAATATTGATATTGCATTTGAATTCACAGCTTTCGCAGTATTTCGTTCTGAAAGTTCCTTTTTGAGTATAGCACGAAGTCTTTGTAAATAATCTTCCTTTAGTTCTTTGCACCGTTTGTGTTCGATTCATCTTCACTGCGCATAACCCAGATATTTGTATGTTTCGCCTTCTGTCATTTCCTTAATAATGTCACATTCCTGTGTCCTAAACCCTTCATGATCCGTCCTTTTTCCGTATACTATACTATTGATGCGGCATTTATCGAAACCAAATTTCATTTTTACGTCGCCGCTAAACTGATCAACGCACTTTAGTAGTCTCTGTAGGTCTTCTTTTTTTTTCTAGAAAACAGCTTTAAGTCATCCATGTAAAGCATATTGTTTATTTCAGCATTTTGTATTTTATAACCCTTTTTTTGGTTGTTCAATATTTTCGATAGTGGTTTTAGTTCTAGGCAAATCACAATGGGCGAAGTGCGTCACCTTGAAATATGCCTCTATTAATCTTAAACATCGGTTTGCTCTTTCTTTATATGTTATGTTTCATACTCCACCTTATCATAGCATGTTCAAAAGGAAACCAATAATGTGCTGTTCTATGCGATATATTCGGAGGACTTCTACTAACCAGGAATGAGGAATGCTATCAAAAGTCTTTTGATAACCAACATATGCTGTGAATAAGTTTTCCTTGTTTCGAACGGAATTTTTCGTAACACTATAATATATAATTAGCGTTCTTTACAGCCTTTCGTTCCTTTCCGACATCCTTTTTGTTCTTCCTCCAACAAGTCGTATTGTTCCAGATGTTCGTATACCTTCTCAGCAATGACAGAGGTAAATATCTTGTCTAATGTAGACACGCACGTTACTGGTCGATACTTTGCATGATCCCGTGTAGCAACAGGCGATTTTGGGAGTAGGTAAGTTTTACTGTAGTTAGAAAACTTGTTAGGATATCGGGTATTTCTATTACTTCAGTGAAGCGTTTAGCAAGTTGCCTATGTACACTGGTAAACCTCTTGAGCCAAAAATTTTGAAGTTTATCTGGACCTGGCGCCGTCCACTTGTGTGTTTTCTTTATTGCTTGTATGACTTCGTTTTCGTCAATTCTCCAGCTAATTATTGACTGAATATCCTGATTTGCTCTAGATTCGTTTCTTACCCACTGTTTTTGATTATATGATTCTTTTTTGTCCCATATATATATTTGCAATAGTTTTTTACTTCTTTTACATCAGCTACCTCTTCCTGCTTTCGTTATGTTGTTTGTGCTAGTTGTTTATGAAATATTATTTCGTCTGTGTTAAATAAGTCATTTTGCTGTCTACGTTTGTTTGATTTTTTGTACCTTCTTAATCGTTAATGCAGATAATCTTTGTCTAAGATAATCTAGTATCTCTAATGCAGTTGGATTTTTCTCCGATTTTTGGTCTATAATTATAATTTTGGCCTTAACTTTCTTGCCGGGCTTTCTATGATATTGTAATAGAACAGAGATTTGCCTTCTTATATCTTCTACTTTATTTAATATTCTTCTTTCCCACGCTGGCATTTTATTTACAGCTTTTGATCTTCCTTCGATATTTTGTTGGTTTACTTTCAATGTTGTGAGCGCTCCTACGTACATCAGCGAATGGATTTCGGTTATGCTAGTTGTAGGGGATATTTTGTTTCTTATTATTTGATTAACTTTCGTTATTATTCTATATGTACCCTTTTTCATGTTTAACTTTGGTATTGCATGCCTCATTGTTGATTCAAATGTCTATAGTATCTGTACATTGAATATCGGTACTATGTGGTTTGATATATTCATTTAAGATTATTTCCACTGGCTCATCCCTTATTATTCCTAGTTCAATCGAAACCTCCGCTCTTATTTGTAAAAGTTGATCTGCTGATAGCCTTTTATTTCGAAATGTGGATCTCCTTTGGTGAATAATATTCTGCACAGTTTTAGTACTTCGTTCGGAAACTTGTTTTATAACCTTGCGGTGCAATTCTTTCGAGTAAGGTTTAGTAGAGGTTTAAACTTGGGTTATACGGTAATAGTATCGAATCATGTACGCATTTACTTCTTGACTCCAAATAGTTCTTTGGTTCTGACGGGGGTTAGAGTTGGGCTGCGACGATACCGTTTCAGCAACAACTCCTGTTCCTTCTGGACCTTGACGAAATTCAGCGGTCCCTAACGGTATATTTTCCACTCGTTGTCCATGTGTATCGCTTAAGTGATTTGCAGGTCTATCATCACGATGGTTCCAACACAGGAGCGGTAATATTAAGTCAGGCGCATGGAGGTGCTAGTACTATCCTTGGATTATGGTTTTACATTTTAAGAAACACCCAGTATATTCAGTACCCCTAGGGTGTTTCTTTTGGTTTGGATGTCGTGCTACATAACCTTCCGCACTATATGGGTTGTGCTCAATACTATTGTTTTCTGCATTGATAGGAAGTTGTGTTTGCGATGTACTTCTCTGATGCCTTCACAGGTTACGGTGGATATCAAGTCTGTTGCTCCCATTATTAATGCTATAACTTTTGTCTTCAGATTCCACATTCTTCGTATTTTTATTTGCAGATCGATACTGCACTGGATGACCGGTACTGCCAGGAATGTCATTGCGGATGTTTTATTTTTCGAGCTAAGTTGGGTTTTCAATATTTCCATGCTCCTCCGGTAATATTCTTTTGTCAGTTTGGCTTCCATTTTTTGTGCTGTATGCCCTCATGTTCGTCTATACCAAGGTATTTGTAGGCCTCGTGTTGATCTAGATCTCTTATAGACTTTGCTTCGCTTAGTTCGATGTTTTCGCTTGCTTGAAGTTTTTCTTATGAAAAGTAGCTAGTTCGTTATCGTATTTAGCTATTAACTTGAAGTCATCTACATACAGGAGATGGTTTATCTTTTCTTTTTCATTTTTGTGGAGGTACCCCGTGTTTGTGTTGTTCAAGATGGATGTAAGTGGAAACAAAGCTACAAAAAATGGTGCAGCGAATCTCCTTGATATACCCCGTTCTTCATGTGTATGCCTTTTATTGTTATTGTGTCTACTTTATTTGTGAGATTTAGATCGGGTTTCCATGTGCCCTAGTTTATGTTATAAAAAATAGAAGAATGGGTGGTGTTCGATATATATATATATATATATATATATATATATATATATATATATATATATATATATATATATATATATATATATGTATTGAGTGCCTCTATTAGCCAGCTGTGTGGGATGCTGTCGAATGGTTTTCTGTTCAATCCAGGCAATCGACAAGCTTTTTCGCGTTTCCTAACAATCTTCATGTATCGTTTTATTTGTTAAAAGGTGGTCTTTTCATTCATAAGAGTTTTTCTGGCATCCTTTGTGTTCATTTTGGTATATATTGTTTGTGAAATGTTCATGTAGTCTTTCCGAGATTATTCTTGTTATAACTTAATAGGTGTTATTGAGACAGGTGATGGGTCTGTAGTTCTTGAATTGGTCTGTTTAATCGTCTTTAGGTATTAAATGCGTTTTTCCTTTAGTCAGCCATTCAGGAATATTTTGCTTTTCATTGTAAGTCACTGTAAGATGTTGGTTAATTGAGTGTAATTTTTTTAACCAAAAGTTGGGGATTCCGTCCACATTGGGCGCTTTCCAGTTTACAGTGGTATTTAGTATTGCCTTTAGTTCTTCTTCGCTGAATTCTTCCCATTCCATCCTTTTGATTGAAGCTGTTTTGCCATATTTTTTGGTCTCTTGGTTGTTGGGTGTGAATGAGGACCAGGTACCCTTTTAGCTCATTTCAGTGTTTTCGGATAAATTGACAGCTTCTCCTCTTAGTTTTGGGTGTCATAGAGGTATAAGTTAACTGCACGAAAGAGGCAATATCCGTCTCCAGTTATTTCGTGCAGATTGTAAGCTCTGGGTTTGATTGCTTGAGTTGAATTTGCGGTGTTGTGTTGATTAGAAGTAGTTTATAGATGAGGAATTTGCATGTTGGCGAACAAGGACACCTCATCTCATACCGCACGCGGTGCCAGGCGTGATCGCTCTGTCTCCGTTTACGCCGTTTTTATCCGAGGCTTTATAGCTACTTCTCCAGACCATTTCATCGAGGTGCGAGATTTTGTTCCACGGCGGGTATTTTATTTCCCCGCTACCCTCTCAGAATACAAGTAAGAGAAAATCCTCCATTCGCAGGAGGCCGCGTCCGATAGAGGATCTGGCTAACTCCCATGGATTATTATTTTTTTTTAGCTTCTACTACGTTGGGCATTAGTTAGTGATCAATCGATTCTAGTTTACATTTTTGAAACATACTTGTTAGTTCAAGGCACTTCAGGGTTTGATATACAGCCTTGGTTTCGGTTAAGCAGGGTTTTAAATCATGTGGAATGTCTAACATGTTACGTATATCTATAAACAGTGGGCAATATACTAATTGTTGTATGGAGAGCAAACAAGAGCATCTTTCACATTATTGAGGGCGTGAATTTATTAGTAGGTGTGACTTAGTGATTCTTGTATGTGCAATCCTCAATCGTGTAAGTACAACTTGTCCACGTCTAGACAGATCTGCAGGGTATTTTAGTTTTTTAATTTGGATTACCAAGGTTCATAAATTTTCTAAACTGCGTAACCATTTGTCTTGCCACATTTGGTGAATCTGTGATTCTAGGTAGACTTTGACATCAGAAGCTCGTAGCACAACAGGGCCTATGTTTTGCATATTTCTTGCATTTTTAGCAGCCGCATCGGCCATTTCATTTCCTTTTATACCCACATGTTCAGGAATCCATATGTATGTGTATATATACTATTTGTTTTGCTTGGTTTGCTAGGCGATTGTGGTAACAGAGAATTTCCTGCACTAATGGATCTACAGATTGAATGTCTTTTATAGATTCTACTACACTCTGGGAGTCAAAGCATATTAAGTAGGTACTGGTCGGTCTAGACTGTACATATTCTATTGCTTTGCGGATTGCATACAGCTCCACAGTGTATATAGACACTACTGAATTTAAGGAATAGGAATTTTTGCCTTGAGTGGAGATAGACGCGGCTCCAACTGTATTCCCGCTTTTGGATTCATCTGTATAAATAATTTCATCTGCTTCATACGTACTAATTAATTGCAGAAATGTTTGAGAGTATATTGATGGATTTGTAATGTCCTTTGTAAATTCGTAGCAACCAAAATTAATTTTGGGTGTTACTAAGCGCCATGAAGGGAGTTCACAGTGACCTATTTCATATACAGTAGGAAATTCATACTTTAGGTTATTCAAAATGTCTTGTAACCTAACACGAAGAGATTTTGTAGTTCAAAAACTAGTCTGCTCGTTGGGGTTGTTGTCAAAGATTACTTTATGTGTTGGGTGGTTTGGTTGCGCCCAGACATTACTAGCGTAGTTAAGAATTTTTATTTTAGCGAGATAGCAGATATGTGGAGTGCCAGAATTAGAATGGATAGACGAGGATGGGCTAGTGCGAAAAGCTCCAATGCTCATTCTAAGCCCCTCGCGATGAATGCGTTCAAGTTTTTGCAGGTGTGATTTCTTTGCTGACGTGTAGACAACCATGCCGTACTCCATTTTTGATAATACTATTGCTTCGTACAGGCTTAATTATTTTTGTCTGTTTGCTCCCCAAAAAAACACTTGAAATACATCTGATGACATTCAAGGATTTTTTGCGTTTTAATGCAAGGTTTTCAACGTGTGACTTCCAATAAAATTTCATATATTACTCCCAAAATATTTACATGGTCTTTACCGGAATACATGTGTCTCATAGTAACAATCTTGGATGGTCGTGATTGGTTCTAAGTCTACAAAAATGTATGTAGGCAGTTTTTAAGGGAGAGAATTTGAATCTGTGTTGGTCATTTTACAGCTACGATAAATGAGGTGACGCTAAGATTGGATCCCTGTGGCCGTTTTATTGAATGTACGAGTATGAGTATTGGTCACCGACTTTTACTCTAAAGCAGCGTTTTAACAAAAAATTCTTTATTAACCTACACAAATTTCCACGTAGCCCCCATTGGTGAAGTTGATACAAAATTTCGTATCTCCAAGTGTGTCAAACGCTTCCTTTTTGAAAATCTGTCTTGTACAACCGTGTCTAGGAGAACAAGTTGGTCAGTTGTCGATCTAAATTTACGAAAACCTAATTGGTATTCATTAAGCAGCTGATTACTTTTGAGTACCCAATCTAGCCTTTTATTGATCATCTTTTCCAATATTTTACTTAAATAAGATGTCATTGATATTGGTCTATAATTGAGTGGGTTAATAGCATCTTTTCCATCTTCGGGTATCGGAATTACTACTACTTCCCTCCATTGGTCGGGGTATTTTCCATCTGCCCATATTAAATTAAAAATGTGTAGCAGAGTCGCTTTTTCTTTTATGGGAAGATGTATCATTTCACAGTGAATTGAATCTGGTCCTGGAGATGACGCTGTAACATGGCTAAGTGACTGTTCTAATTCTGACATCGTAAATGGTCGGTTATAATCAAACACCTCTATTTCCCCAAAATCTATTTTAACATCTTTAATTTGATTTTTATAACGCCTAATTTGGAATCATAGTTCACAGAAGAGCTGATATACTGAAATTGCCTTGCTATAGTATTTGTAATATCTAGGCTGTTTGTTATTAGTTTATCGTTTTTGGTTAACACTGGCGATGTTCCCTTAAATGCTTTCCCAGAGGTATGTCTAATTTTCGCCCATGCTTCATGGGAAGGTGTAATAGGAGATATCGCCGTTACATACTTTTCCCAGCTACATTTTTTACTTTTGACAATTTCTTTGCGAGCTTGTGCTCGAGAACACTTAAACGCTATTAAATTATTAACGGTAGGTTGTTTTTTAAAGGTTTTAAAGGCGCGATTCTTAGATTTGATTATTTCGCCTATTTCACGATTCCACCATGGCACTAGGTTTCTTTTAGTATTTATCCTAGTTTTGGGGATACTAATTTCTGCAGCGTTGATAATTTTGTTAGTAACTTCTTCAACGGATTCATTTATTGCACTTTTAATGTTAAAACTTTTCAGACGTTTTTGAAAAGATTCTCAGCATGCTCTTTTTATACACCAGAATTCTGATTGTTATACAGGAGGGCATTTAATTATACACCGAATAGAGATTGGAAGGTGGTCCGATGAACACATTCCAGCCAAATTTGTGACGTATGCTAGAACTGCAAATTGCTATGTCTACGGCATGAAGGTTGTAAGACCTCGTATTGATAAATGTTCCACTGCCTTTGTTAAGGACGACTAAATTGAAATCTTCAGTGAGGTCTTCGATTAGTCTTCCTCTCATATCTAGTTTATTTGAGCCCCAGATCGGGTTATGAGCGTTAAAGTCTCCTAATAATATAAAGGGTGTCGGTAATTGAGAAATAAGATCTTTTAACTACTGTTTATTCGAGCTAAAATCGGGTAGATAAATATTACATTTAGTAACCTTTGAAGGTAGAAGAAGTGGGACTGCTACAGCTTGGAGAGTTGTATTGAGAGGAATTTCTGTATAGAGGATGTTGCCTTTAATGAAAGTTACTACACCTCCTCTTGCTCGAATACGTGTTTGGACATCTTTTCGGTATACTTTAAAACATCGAAGTTTAAAATTTTCATTTGGTTTAAAATGGCTTTCTTGTATACATATGCAAAATGGATCCTGTTGAGAGATTAATTTCTTTAATTCATGATAATGACAAGCGCAACCATTTATATTCCGTTGGATTATGTTATCCATAATTTAAATGAGATAATTTGAATAAACGGAGTGTTCAAAAACTTCTGAACAGAGTAGATAAGTAAATAAATAAAATAATTTGTAATATAGACAACGGACATGTTAAAAGACGAACAGTAAAACATAAATCTTTAACAATAAAAAAATATCACAGCAAAGCAAAAATTATCACTGAGAAGCTTGACTCCTCGACCGATCCTTTCGAGGTTTACCCTTCGGCCAACCCTTTTTCTTTTGCCTACGTGTGGTAGGGTTAATAAATTCAAAAGTAGAATTTAAGTCTTCGCTACTAACTGTTGGGGCAGAACTTGCCGGGCTAGGTTTACATTTTGAGCCTCTCGATTCTCCATCCATTAACTCTGCGTCCGTCGACACGGATTTTGTGAGGGTAGAGCATGTTCTTCCTTTGTCATTTTCAATTGCTTGTTTGTTGAGATAGTTTTTGAGTACCTTATAGTAGATGTTTGGGTGCCAATGCACTTCTAATTTAATATAGTAGAATATGTGCCAGTTCATTTACCAATTACTTGATAGGGAATTTTTATGGAGTGCTACTGATAGAGGCATATGAGGATCCCGCTTCGAAACATGAATTTTTTTCTTTTACTTTTATTTCTTGAATGGCTACCTCCTCTTTATATCTACCACATTCTTTTGATCTTGACGAGTGATGACCATTGCAGTTTACACATTTAACTGGTGTTTCGCATTGAAATCCATTGTGTGGCGGTTTCCCACATATACATACCTCGACGTTTACACATTCCATTGATATGCCCAAACTGTTGCCATTTAAAACAGCGCATCGGGAGAGGTATATATATTCTAACTGGTAGACTATAGAACGCTATTTTTACATTTTTTTGAAGACTAGGTTTTGAGAATGTATTACATTTGGAGTGTTTATTATTTCATTATTTCTACGAGTTGTTATGCGTTTGACATCTGTTACGCCTTGACCTTTTATGTGTTCTAATATTTCTTCTATAGAGCAGTTCAACAAATCTTTACAACTAATAACACCTTTAACAAAATTCGTTGTAGGATGGGGGATCACCTTAACAGGAATATCTACAAATCTTTCCATATTCAAAAGTTTATGTGCTTGTTTATTAGTTCGTGTACCTACAAGTAATCCTGACGATAGAATTTACTTCTACAAAATTTCCATATAAAAACTTGGCTATCAGAACGGATTAAATTTCTCGAAGGTAAGGCCATCAAGTCTGGTAATGAGTAAATACCGGGGGGTTGAACCCGTCATTTGTTCCATTATCGAGGTAGCGGTGGGAGTTTTAAGCCACTGACTCTCAACAACGCCCATTACGGAGGATGGGTCCTCTTTGATTGCGTTTGAAAGAAAACTCATAGAGATCCCACGAGTACAGAAGAACTAAAGGTCGACCATTTCCCCACAGCAGTTTCATCGCTACCGACCAGGCTTACCCATGGCCATGCTCACGCTTCCACTCGCGCAATCTCTTCGGCACCTAAAACTGCCAAACGACCTTGGAATTGGGGAATTTTTTATGGAGGTTACCTTCCTCGTATCCAGGCGGTAAAACCAAAACCACCGACCGCTAGATGTACGACGTTCCCTAGCCACGCCCTGCTAGAGTCTCTGAAGTACAGTTCACGGTTGTGGTATTAGGAGACGGTTAGCGCTCAACCATCCACAGCAAGGACATCCCGGGCTTGCCACACCCGTGTGCACTTTTGACAGTGCAGGTCCTGGGACGAGTAGAAAGAAAGAGGAGGTCTCTGAGCTTTCGCTGGGAGCGTGAACAGATCAAAAGTTGGAGCGAGGGTGCTCCAACAAAAAAGATTAGAGTAAGGGCAGTCACTCGAGACTAGTATAAGAAAAGTGTACTTCCAGCTAGGGGGCGCATGGTTGCCATCCCTGTTCTCGTTAGATACGAGGCCCCACGTGGACTGGTCCGCGACGCCGTATTCTTTAGAGCTAACAGAGGTGGTTTGACGTCACGAGCTCATATTTCCGTGTTGTCCTTGCATCATTTACGATCATTTGCAAGGTCATTCCCCTATTCGCCACCTGGGGACGCGCCTAGTAGGTAGTCCAACCCCTAGGTATTATTATTATTATTTTTTTTTTACGAGAAGGGAAAATCCTTTATGGACACCACCGCGAGGTGGTAGTGTGGGATTCTCCTTTATCAGGCATACCCACGAAAAACCCTTCCTCAGCGCATCAGCTACTAGGGCTATTAGCGCTTTTAACAAGTATTCATTAGAGCAAAGGCAGTTTTAACTACAACAGATAATGTAAATGTAAGTACATGTATATTTCTCTTATTACAATTTTTTATAAATGCCTATCGCTTTCAAAAAATTTAGGGTGTTAACTGTTGAATCTAACTCGACTAGATTGTTTCTCAAATTTCCTTGTAAGTGATGTTGTTGCCTCTCTATATGGTGTATAGGACAGTCGAGTATAACGTGTGCAACTGTTTGTCTGACGTCGCATATGGCACATGTTGGGTTCCTTTCGTCCTTTAGGAGGTGCTGGTGAGTTAATGCAGTGTGTCCAAGACGTAACCGGTGTAACCTGGTGTGTTCGTTTCTAGGCAAGTCTAGACATAGGAGAGGTGTGCGAACATCTGCATTAATGATAGACAGGTGGGTGTCAATTTGCTGCCATTTTTCTTGCCAATTCAGGAGAATTTTTTCTTTTAGGTTGTTTCTAGCTACTAGATATCGTCGTTGGATAACTGGTACTTCAGATGCCCACGGAGGTATGTCCAGTGCGTCCTCGGGTGGTATATGAGATATTACTTCACATCCAAGGACTGATAGGTATTCCCTAAAACGTATGCCAGCTGGACGAGTAATCGTCCTTCTACTTGTATAACAATCAGCATCCGAGAATAGTAAATCGTTATTTGGGTGAGATGGCTTTGATTTTATAGCAATCATATAGTTTACCATCATCATGTAGCGTCGGGTATCGAGTGGTGGTAATGCCGCTTCACAGTATAGACCCTGGACCGGGCTGGTAGGAAAGGCCCCAAGGCAGTACTTGATTCCAGCATTATAAATTCGATCCAGGGTTGTCAATAGACTTTTGCGGACCGATGCGTACGCTATGCACCCATAGTCGATCACCGATAGAATCATCGCCTGGTACACCTTTAACAGCACTTTGGGTTCGGCACCCCACGTGGTGTGTGCAAGTACTTTTATTATATTTAATGCCTTGTCACATCTTTGCTTGACGTCTGTAATATGTGGCTTCCAGGTAAGTTTTTCGTCGAAAATAACGCCAAGAAACCTAGCCTTGGGAGCACATATAATCGGCTGACCATTTAGATGTAGAAGAGGATCAAAATGCGGTTTTCTGAGACGACATATGTGCATGCACTTAGTCTTCTCCCTTGAGAATTGAAATCCAACAGATTCGCCGTTTGCAACAATGGTGTTTACTGCTTCCTGCAGGGTTCTAGAAATTTCACCAATCGTCTTTCCCGAGTACATAATTGCTAGGTCGTCCACATACAAGCACTTGATTACAGACTCGTCAACATTAGCAGCTATGCCATTTATTGCTACTGCAAACAGGGTACAACTTAGAGTTGAACCCTGTGGTACACCGTTTTCAAGCATTCTTGGGCTGGACCAGTCTTTGCCAACACGAACCCGAAAACTCCTTCCACTTAGAAAAGAATGGATAAGAAGTGGAAGTCTTCCCCTAAGTCCGTATCGGTAGAGCCTTTGTAATATTGCGGGACGCCACGTCATGTCGTAGGCCTCTTTTATATCAAATAGTACAACAACTACATGCTCTCTTTTGCAAAATGCTCTTTGAGCAGAATTTTCAAGCACTAAAAGGTGATCTGTAGTAGATCTACCTTTACGGAAGCCGGCCTGATGCGGCACCAGAATGTTGTTATTTTCCAGCCACCATAGGAGCCTGTTGTTAACTAGTCGTTCCATGAGTTTTCCCATACAGCAAGTAAGGCTGATGGGACGATAGCTTCCAGGAGATAAAGGATCTTTTCCTGGTTTTAGTATTGGTATAACAATAGCCTCTTTCCAGTCATCCGGATATATGCTTTGCTCCCAGAGGGAATTAAATAATTGTAATAGAGCGTGTTTCATATCAGCTGATAGGTGCTTAAGCATGTCGTTGGTGATCGTATCTGGCCCCGGAGCAGATGCTTTTAAGTTTTTTAGAGTTTCTTCTAGATCCCGTAGTGTGAAAAGCGAGTTGTAGTCAGAGTTATCTGCAAGGTTAAACTCTATTTCATCTACGTGATTAACTACATCTAGGAAGTTTGGCTGGTAGTTTTCAGAACTACCGTTTTTCTCAAACTGGATTGCTAGAGTTTCAGCTATCTCACTGGGATCTCCAGTGATCACTGTATCTGCTCGGATAGATGTAACATGTTGAGCTTGCATCTTCCCGGATATAGATTTGATCTTGCTCCATACTTCGGTTGTAGTGGTAGAGGATGTCAATGAATATGTGTATCTGTTCCAGCTAGTTCTCTTGCTATCCAGTATTATACGCCTACACCTAGCTCGAGCCCTTTTAAATAATATAAAATTTTCAATGGTGGAGTTGTTTTTGAATTTACACAGTGCCGATTTCTTGGCCCTAATAGCGTTTTTAACTTCGGGGTTCCACCATGGAACTACCCGCTTAAGAGGTGTCTCTCTAGATCTGGGGATGCTGGTTTCAGCGGCTTTTAATATAGCGTGTGTGACATTTTGCACATTTGGTTGTTGTGGTGTAGCAAGTGGTTGTGTAAAATTTGGCCAATCAGCTTTAGTGGTAATCCATCTCTTTAAAGCGCATGGCACAGGTGCTTTCGTGTTCGTTTCGATAACAATTGGGTAGTGGTCACTATTGTGAAGATCATTATCGGCACTCCATTTAAGGGATGGTACTAGTTGGCTTGATACGAGTGTCAAATCGATGTCCGTAAAATTATTTGACTTGGCGTTGTAGTGAGTGGGATCGCCATTGTTGAGAAGGACAATGTCGTCTCTCTCAAACCACCTACCAATCGTACGCCCCTGGCGTCAGTTTTTGAGGACCCCCATTCTGGATTATGGGCATTAAAATCCCCAACCACCAGGAATGGGGTTTGTAACTGACCAACAATATTTTCAATATCTGTTATTCGCCAATTGCTATCGGGAAGATAAATATTGCACACTGTAACCTTTAAAGGATGGATTATCCGCACTACAATAACTTGTAGCTGGGATCGAATATCTACTTGTTCATAACTGATGTCCTTCCGGACAAGTGTTGCTACACCACCACTTGCCCGTTGTTGCTGGCAAGAGTCCTTCCGGACAACCTTATAGTCTTTTAAGGCGTATGGTTGTTCCGGTTTGAGGTGACTTTCTTGTAAGCACATACACATTGGGTTGTGCTCCTGTATTATTAATTTGACGTCACAATAACGCTGGACAAGTCCTCTACAATTCCATTGAAGAATCTTGTTCATTGAAATAGATAAATAACTAACAAATAAGATTATTGGACGAGCACATAATAAATAAATAAATTAACGGATAAGTATATAGACAAAGGACAAGTACGAATATATAGACAAACTACGCTAATATAAAGATATCACAGATATATATCACAAAATATTATCACAGACCTCAGGCCTTCTGTGACCCTCCCACAGCTGATTGCTGGGAGGGCACATCTGGCATCCTGGGAGGCAATCTGGGTTTCCCCTTTGGCCACCCTTTCTTCTTCTTCTTCTGCTGCTGATTTGCAGGTGTTTCAGAAAAGTCAGCAGCAGACGTCTCACTGGTAGTGGACACGCGTCTGCCCCGTTTTTCTGTCTCGATTGGCATCGCCTCGGATCTTACACTAGACTCCGATCCATTACGGGAACGAAGTATCCTAGTGTTTGGTGATTCATTCTGCTCACCGGGCTTGGGCAGCTGCATTACCACCTTAGGGATGAATGCTCCTTTCAGTGCTTTTAACAATTCCGGAACTAGCTCCTGGACAAGCGAGCTAATTTCCGGTTGTCTAGAAGCAACTTGAGCGTATGAGGTTGCAGGAGCAGGCGTTCGAACTGTTAACAGTTTACGAGCATAGAAGTAGCTAATATTTTCTTTAGTTTTAACTTCTTGAATCGCCATTTCTTGTTTAAAAACTGGGCAGAGCTTCGAACGAGCCGAATGGTTACCTTCACAGTTAATGCATTTGATGGGTTCTTCACAAGGAGTTCCCTCATGGAGAGGTTTGCCACATACACATACTTGATTTGCAGTACATCTAATAGATGTGTGCCCATATTTCTGGCATTTAAAGCACATTATTATTATTATTATTATTATTATTATTATTATTATTACTATTACTATTATTATTATTATTACTATTATTATATGTGGCCCAAGTTGGAATCAATACATTAGAACGATCCTGTGAAACAATTCCAGTTGGTTTAGATATTTAAAAGCATTTGAACAAGTTTGGCCTAAATGCTGGCCAAACACAGCTCGCTTGGATTAACTGATACGTTCATCAATTGTGTTTCCAGTTTCCGGTGTCTAACCCGATCTATTACCTTGCAGATCGCAGCACTCATGAATATAGTTCATCTCAGTCTATTCATTGCTAATCCACATTTTATCGCAAATCAAAATATTAAAGCTGAAATGGCCATTTTAATTAACAAAAACATTGAACCTATCCTTGAATGGTGAAGTAATCCACATTCTTCTACACGACTTCTGAGCTCTAGACTGATATCCCTGGTTCCTGTTTTCCTCTCACTTATGATAAAAAAAGATTTTATGTAGGTCATAAACATCTCATATTCATCCTTCTAACCGTTTCTGATACCTAAACTATGTCAGAAAATAAAATTATACCTCAGATTCTATTAA
Organism: Vesta saturnalis; assembly: GCA_036346205.1. Lineage (NCBI taxonomy): Eukaryota > Metazoa > Arthropoda > Insecta > Coleoptera > Lampyridae > Vesta > Vesta saturnalis. The sequence continues at coordinate 3,548,438 of JARFJB010000472.1, forward strand.
AAATAAACCGCGTGTCCCATTACGTGGCTTCTACATAAATAAAAGATAGTTCCTTCCATGGTACCTATACAAGATATGAATCTTGAATGGGTACTAAAGCATGGTGTAAAAAATTCAATCTTAGGGTCGTCAGTTGAGGAAAAAGAAAATGTCCGACTTTGTTTCCTTACTATGTCGCTTCCAAAATATTATTTTGTTGTTTCTAATCCTGACTATGTACCCAAAGTATTTTGTAAAATAAAACGAGCGAAACAATTTAAACTTAAGGCCGTGTAGTGCGTGCACAACATCTAAACAGTCGTCGTGCACAACATAATTCGGCCCCTAAACTACTTATCGACTTCTAGTTTTCGCTATATGTACTCTAATTGTGCAAAGTACAACAGCTCTTCCGTAATCAGGAGAGGGGACCAATGAAAGATAAGAATGTAGCCCAACATTTATATTTACTCACCAAAATAGAATCCCTGAATGACCAAGAGCTAAATACCGTGGTCCATGGATGTTTGACTGGATTTGGGAAGAATACTTTCCAAAATCTATACTTATACATCCATTTCATTGGAGTCACCGCAAAATTTTGCTCAAAATCTATGTTGATAAGCCAATTTCGATAAAGATGCGGCACAATTGATTCTCTAGAACCAAATTTTGCGGTTCATGAGTTTTGGTCCGCATTTTTGCTGGATGTTGACCCACATACACAAAATGGATTCCCTCGATAACTAAAAGCAAAGGTTCGTGATCCACGAGTATTGGTCAGTAATTGTGCCGAAATCTCTACTTATACACTAGTTTCGTCAAATTGCACAAGAGAAAAATGTGCTTTACTTGATTTTCGTCTTTCTATTACTTTGTACCATAATATTCAAAATTTATCCAATGCATCATTCATAAATTATTTGCTATATAGACTATTGATGACTCCAAATATAAATTATTGCGATAAAACATTTAATTACGTAATATATTTCTTACAAATTGAATTGTAACTAAAATATTTTTCTTATTTACATAAATCTGAGATATATGATTAAGATATAATATTTACACTTAAAATACGTTGACATGTTTTATTTTCCCTTAAAGGCTAAACCATTGTTTCCTGTTCCATAAAGTAAGTATTCATTAATTGTGTAATGATACTATATATACTTAAGATAACGAATCAGGCAAAATTTGTAATAATGGAAGTCATTATAAGGGCACCAGAAGTGTAAATATTTTTAACACTTTAATTACACTGTTCGATAAAGTTATATGTAATGATCAGACTGAGCAATCTAAAAACATTAATAAACTAAATAACATTGATAAATAAATGAATCAACTTTATAAAAATTTACAATTAAATGTTATAAAAATCGATGTGTATCTAATTTTAATTTAATTTGTTCAGGTTACTAATCACATGTTTTGTTACGAAAGGTATTGATAAAGAGAAAACAGTTACTAAATAATTAGCTTTAACATAGAAATAATTTGTAACAAACATTTTTTATTGGAATGTACTCGTCTTGTAATCCTTTTTAAGGAAAATTTCTGGACAAAGGATAACTGGTA